>OZ034973.1:28160937-28483437 GCA_964030785.1 Siderastrea siderea
CTATTAGAAGACGGCTTTGTCTATAAAAAATAATCGGTAAATAATTAGATAATTATCAGCAACGATTTAAGGAAGCACGTTTTAAATAAAAAAGTTGTTTCATATACCTCTGTTTTTTCGTAATTTAAGGCGTACCGCTGGTATAAGTCAACTGGAAAATGGTTGCTTTCTGTTTAGCAATTGCATACTTTTTTAACTGGAGGAAATTAAAAGCCAAATAACGTTTTCCTGTCTAGCCAAAAATCGTTCACTTTTTGATAAAAGCACAAAACTTGGTGGGACTTACATGTGCTGATGATTTTCCGAGACAGGGCCGGTGGCGAAACACCTGTTTAAAATGCCAGCATGACCAAACTCAAATGATCTCAGCTAACATGAAAACGAACCTACATAGGAAACATCTCCGGTGTTTTGCCGCTGTACTTTTTTAGTTTTTACACACAAAAGTTTGAGCATATATCAGAGACAATTCATAAACACCCTTATGGCGCAAAAGTCCACTCAGTGAGTGTGTTTAAATTTGTAAGAACTAAATTAATATTATGAGAGAAAGCGGGATAAATTTAACTCCGAATTTGTTGTTTTACGAGTGCAATATGGGGATTGTGACCAAGCTTCGAAAACATCCACTTTTTCTCGACTCACTCGATGTCATGCAATTCATAATTTGTTTTGCGCCATCAACCTTTTCAAACTCGCGTAAAGACTGATATACCTACGCGCGGTTTTAGAAGTTGTGTATAATTATTATTAATATTGCTAAAACATTAAGACCGCAACAATTTTTATTTATTTGCGGTAAAGATCAAAGCTACTATGCAGTAAAACATTTTCATTTAAATTGCTTCGCCGTTACCCATGACGTGACTAGTTTGGGTGATATTACCCGTTCAGAACACACCTGACATAAACGGCAGCCGACACAAACCTGTGAGAATCAGAGTTTATTTCGATGGCAGCTTCATCACAAACAACTGGAACGTGGTTCGCAGGTTTTGGTGTTATTCGACAAGACACCCACGATATCGATCGATCTAGCGACGTTACTTTGGCACGTAGGAAAAATCAGCTTTCTTTCATCAGGAAGTGCAAACCCGGAACGGACTCATGCGAAGAAATAACGACATCTTTTCTTGGGGGGGGCGAATTTAATAAAAGGGTATATTTATTTACGAGGTACACTCTGCGTTGACTACAACGTTTTTATTTATTTATTTATTTATTTATTATTTTTTTGGAGAGTTTACGGTCGTTGGAAAGCTAAAATGTACCATAGCAAAGTGCACTACCCAATTTTCATGGCAACGGTGTAAACGGAAGAATTTTTACTCACGTAAACACTGAACACAAAAAAATGTGCTTCAAACAATAATTGTGACTAAATTCATTTAACATTTAACAAACAGACTTTCTGCACATTTCACAGATTTAAAAAAATGCACTTAACATCCCATAAAAATAAACAAACAAACAAACAAAGGTGAAACAAAAAGATTGGTACTCACAGTTTTCCGCCAGAGGCCCAAGCTGCACAATGCAAATTCTCATAACCGCTCCAAAAAGTGTCGCGTAAAAACTCGTAATTCAGTTTCAAGTTAAACGATAGTGAAGGAATCACAATTATACAAATGTAAGGCCGTTAGAACCTGAAGTTTTATACACTGCACACTTACAAGGAGAAAGAAAGACTAAGGCAGATTCATTTGACGAACCTCAGATTTAGTTGGCCAGCATATGTTATGATTATCAGTTCCTGACTACCAGGAATGTCAGCAAATATATCAATATCAAAACAAAAAAAATTGTTAAGTGCAACCTTAACAAGTTCAATCAATTAGACGGAAAAAATCGATAAAAACGAACTCAACAGTTTCACGTCAGTAGCTGCAAATTTTCGAAACAAAAGCCATCGTCAGTTGATTCGCGAAAGAACTGCCGCAAAGATTCGCAGCGAAAGCCACTCTCAGTTGTCGTAAGGCATTCACTGTAAACGATTCGCGACCGCAGAACTGCTGCAAGGATTCGCAACAAAAGCCACTGTCAGTTGTCGTAAGGCATTCACAGTAAAAAATTCGCGACAGAACTACCGCAACGCTTCGCAGCAAAAACCACTGCCAGTTGTCGTAAGGCAATCACTGTAAAAGATTCGCGACAGAACTGCCGCAAAGATTCCCAGCAAAAGCCACTGCCAGTTGTTGTAAGGCAATAACCATAAAAGATTTGCGACAAAACTGCCGCAAAGATTCGCAGCAAAAGCCATTATCAGTTGTCGTAAAGCATTCACCGTAATAGATTCGCAACCGCAGAACTGCCGCAAAGATTCGCAGTAAAAGCCACTGTCAGTTGTCGTAAGGCATTCACTGTAAAAGATTCACGACAACAGAACTGCCGCAAAGCTTTGCAGCAAACGCCACTGCCAGTTGTCGTAAGGCAATCACTGTAAACGATTCGCGACAGAACTGCCGCAAAGATTCGCAGCAAAAGCCACTTCCGGTTGTCGTAAGGCATTCACCGTAAAAGATTCGCGACAGAACTACCGCAAAGCTTCGCAGCACAAGCCACTGCCAGTTGTCGTAAGGCAATCACCGTAAAAGATTCGCAGCAGAACTGCGGCAAAGATTCGCAGCAAAAGCCACTGCCAGTTGTCGTAAGGCAATCACCGTAAAAGATTCGCGACAGAACTGCCGGAAAGATTCGCAGCAAAAGCCACTTCCAGTTGTCGTAAGGCATTAACCGTAAAAAATTTGCGACGGCAAAACTGCCGCAAAGATTCGCAGCAAAAGCCATTCTCAGTTGTCGTAAGGCAATCACCGTGAAAGATTCTCCACCGCAGAACTTCCGCAAAGATTCGCAGCAAAAGCCACTGTCAGTTGTCGTAAGGCAATCACCGTGAAAGATTCTCCACCGCAGAACTTCCGCAAAGATTCGCAGCAAAAGCCACTGCCAGTTGTCGTAAGGCAACACCGTAAAAGATTCGCGGCAGAACTGCGGCAAAGATTCGCAGCAAAAGCCACTGCCAGTTGTCCTAAGGCAATCACCGTAAAAGATTCGCGACGGAACTGCCGCAAAGATTCGCAGCAAAAGCCACTTCCAGTTGGCGTAAGGCATTAACCGTAAAAAATTTGCGACAGCAAAACTGCTGCAAAGATTTGCAGCAAAAGCCATTCTCAGTTGTCGTAAGGCATTCACCGTGAAAGATTCGCGACAGAACTGCCGCAAAGATTCGCAGCAAAAGCCACTGTCAGTTGTCGTAAGGCAATCACCGTGAAAGATTCTCCACCGCAGAACTGCCGCAAAGATTTGCAGCAAAAGCCACTGTCAGTTGTCGTAAGGCAATCACCGTAAAAGATTCGCGGCAGAACTGCGGCAAAGATTCGCAGCAAAAGCCACTGCCAGTTGTCGTAAGGCAATCACCGTAAAAGATTCGCGACAGAACTGCCGGAAAGATTCGCAGCAAAAGCCACTTCCAGTTGGCGTAAGGCATTAACCGTAAAAAATTTGCGACAGCAAAACTGCTGCAAAGATTTGCAGCAAAAGCCATTCTCAGTTGTCGTAAGGCAATCACCGTGAAAGATTCTCCACTGCAGAACTTCCGCAAAGATTCGCAGCAAAAGCCACTGTCAGTTGTCGTAAGGCAATCACTGTGAAAGATTCTCCACCACAGAACTGCCGCAAAGATTCGCAGCAAAAGTCACTGTCAGTTGTCGTAAGGAATTCACCGTGAAAGATTGGCGACAGAACTGCCGGAAAGATTCGCAGCAAAAGCCACTTCCAGTTGGCGTAAGGCATTAACCATAAAAAATTTGCGACGGCAAAACTGCTGCAAAGATTTGCAGCAAAAGCCATTCTCAGTTGTCGTAAGGCAATCACCGTGAAAGATTCTCCACTGCAGAACTTCCGCAAAGATTCGCAGCAAAAGCCACTGTCAGTTCTCGTAAGGCAATCACCGTGAAAGATTCTCCACCGCAGAACTGCCGCAAAGATTCGCAGCAAAAGCCACTTCCAGTTGTCGTAAGGCAATCACCGTGAAAGATTCTCCACCGCAGACCTTCCGCAAAGATTCGCAGCAAAAGCCACTGTCAGTTGTCGTAAGGCAATCACTGTGAAAGATTCTCCACCACAGAACTGCCGCAAAGATTCGCAGCAAAAGCCACTGTCAGTTGTCGTAAGGCATTCACCGTGAAAGATTAGCGACAGATTTGCCGCAAAGTTTCGCAGCAAAAGCCACTGCCAGTTGTCGTAAGGCATTCACCGTGAAAGATTTGCGACAGAACTGCCGCAAAGATTCGCAGCAAAAGCCACTGTCAGTTGTCGTAAGACATTCACCGTGAAAGATTCTCCACCGCAGAACTTCCGCAAAGTTTTGCAGTAAAAGCCACTGCCAGTTGTCGTAAGGCATTCACCGTGAAAGATTTGCGACAGAACTGCCGCAAAGATTCGCAGCAAAAACCATTCTCAGTTGTCGTAAGGCAATCACCGTGAAAGATTCTCCACCGCAGAACTTCCGCAAAGATTCGCAGCAAAAGCCACTGTCAGTTGTCGTAAGACAATCACCGTGAAAGATTCTCCACCGCAGAACTTCCGCAAAGTTTTGCAGTAAAAGCCACTGCCAGTTGTCGTAAGGCATTCACCGTGAAAGATTTGCGACAGAACTGCCGCAAAGATTCGCAGCAAAAGCCACTGTCAGTTGTCGTAAGGCATTCACCGTGAAAGATTTGCGAAAGAACTGCCGCAAAGATTCGCAGCAAAAAACATTCTCAGTTGTCGTAAGGCAATCACCGTGAAAGATTCTCCACCGCAGAACTTCCGCAAAGATTCGCAGCAAAAGCCACTGTCAGTTGTCGTAAGGCAATCACCGTGAAAGATTCTCCACCGCAGAACTTCCGCAAAGTTTTGCAGTAAAAGCCACTGCCAGTTGTCGTAAGGCATTCACCGTGAAAGATTTGCGACAGAACTGCCGCAAAGATTCGCAGCAAAAGCCACTGTCAGTTGTCGTAAGGCATTCACCGTGAAAGATTTGCGACAGAACTGCCGCAAAGATTCGCAGCAAAAGCCACTGTCAGTTGTCGTAAGGCAATCACCGTGAAAGATTCTCCACCGCAGAACTGCCGCAAAGATTTGCAGCAAAAGCCACTGTCAGTTGTCGTAAGGCATTCACCGTGAAAGATTTGCGACAGAACTGCCGCAAAGATTCGCAGCAAAAGCCACTGTCAGTTGTCGTAAGGCAATCACCGTGAAAGATTCGCGACAGAACTGCCGCAAAGATTCGCAGCAAGAGCCACTATCCATTGTTGTAAGGCGATCACCGTAAAAGATTCATGACAGCGTAAAAAGGCAAATGTTTAAGAATACATCAGTCATTTTAGAAAATGTGTCTAAATGAAGCACTTTTAAATGTATCATTTAAAACCCCTCAGAGTTACTACTTATTCACTCAAATGGCTTTTTGCCACAGCGACATTTCATCATTTCCGAAGGGCAATATTTCGTAGTTTTATAATTATTTCCATTTAATAATTCGAAAATTGTAATAAAGAAGAGACGTTCATTCCTCCTGACGTCAACGGTTAGCAATTTCACAAAAGGAAACAAAAAAGGGTAATAAAGTACTTTACTCCATCGTAATAGAAGCAACCGGAAAAATTGTACTGAAAAACTGTACTTTAAGATGTGTTTTGAAGAAGACAGTAACCCCCCCACAAAGAATGTGACAAAACGGTGACAGTGACATAAAACCGGCGGGAGAGCTTAAATCATTTCAGCAGAGAATATTTCCTCAAAAAACCAGAAAAAGGTTACTTGAAAGGTAGAACATGCTATTACGCCAGGAATGCCGAGTCTTATTCAAAACAATGCACATGCTAAGAGACTGGAGAGCCCAAAACGTTTCATCTTCCTCGTGTCCAATAGAGGGGGGGGGACAGGGGGGTTTAAACCTCCCGCTTCCCGTACCCTTTAATCCCGGTCCCCGCCAGGTATATTTTGGCTCCCGCCCCTTTGCATTTTTTCGATTGCGAAATATTGCGCAATGTTGCGTAATTTTTCCCTTTTTCTCCCGCTTCCCGCCCCCTCTTCTCCCGCCTCCCGTACACCTCCCGCCCCGTTTTCTCCCGGTCTCCCGCCCCCCTGTCCCCCCCCCCCCCCAAAAATAGGGTAAACGTGATAATAATCGGCAGCGAAAGCCGCAGCAGTTAAACAGAGTTAAAGTACAGGCAGTCTGTGCTTTTGTTGAACATCCTTCGGAGGTGTTCAGTTCTCTCTATAAGAGAGAAAGGCAGTAGAACTAAAACTCACTGGAATCGCGCTAAATCGCTCCAAAAACCACATAGGAGGAAGAAAACAGACTGAGGACTTCAGGTACGGTTTTTTTTTATTAAAAACACGTTCGCATTTTAAAATTAAGTCGGAATCGTTTTTTCCCATACAAATCCTTATAATTTCGCTGTTACGCAACGGCCGCCGTTACGCTCATTTTACAACTCTTACACAACGCAGAACAAAGGTCACACGGTCTATATATCTCCCATAGAGCTTGTGTTACCTGTGGAAAGACAAGGGAGGAGAGTCTTTCTCTTATTACGCTCAGGTAAACGCCGAACGCTAAACCTTCAAAATCACCAATATTCGCTATATTTCGCCATTTACGGCTACAAGGACGACAAATAACAACAGTTGAGGTAAGTTTTCGTTTATTTTGAAGAAAAATATCAACATTACTCCCGATATTTTGCTTTAAATACGAAGCTCGTAATATTCCCATACAAATCCTTCAAATTTCAAACAGATTGTCTGGGCTCCCTATGGAGCAGCTATATATGAGTTGTCCGTCGCAATCGTATTATATTCACAAAGCGGTAAACAAAATTAGCAGATCCACTTTTTGGTAATTGCTTTTTTAATATCTCAGAAAGTACGAACTTCTTCTATGAACTGCTTTCATGCGCAAATTTCCAGAATTATCTCGTGACCATGGTCGCCCCGAGGAGCGCAAAATTCATCTCATTACGGGCTTTTATTACTTTTAGTTGTTCCCGCGTTATTGGCCGTACCCGGTTCAGTTTTGTTCAATGAGGCTCTTGAAAGGGTACCTTTACCAGCTCAAAAATTGAATGTCGATGACTAAACACTGATGAAAATTCGTCCACAAGCGAACTAGATGCTTACAGCACTAAAATCAAAACATGATTCTCGATAAAGTCAAACACATCGTCGGGATCTGGCGAAATTACTTAAAAGCGCAGTCGTTGCTCCACGCTCAAACGCTGGATAAAGCATGTCTCCTCGGTGTAGCCAATCGAACGCAATCAAACTCAGACAAAAAATTGGACAATCGAACGCAATCGAACGTTCCGAACTCTCGATTTTTATAGAACTGACCTTCCAACACAATAATAAGTTTTTTGAAGGCTCCACTTACATCAGTATAACACGTGCTTTTCAGTTTTTTCCTAACCGCAGAAATCCCGGAAAAACGGCTTTAGATCAGTGCGATGTGGGTTGTTAGCTTTACTTAAGACCTTAAAGACCCAATACCGAAAACCGAAAAACGAAGACCTCAGACCCGAAACCTATGAGTTAACAAAATGGCAAACTACAGAGGCATAAGCGCTTTATCAGACAAGAGAGACGCGATATCAATGAGGTCTTCGTTTTGTAGAAAAGGCCGGGGCAAACTACAAAACGAAGACCCTAGCTTAAATGCTTCGGTCAGACGCCAAGAGACAGGAAATCCGCATAAAAGCTTTGTCAGACGCCAAAAGACGAGAAATCGATAAGATATTCGCTCTGTAGAAATGGCCTACAAACGAAGACCCTCGCTTAAACAATTTGTTAGAAGCCAAGAGACACGAAATCGGTAAGGTCTTCGTTTTTTAGAAAAGGCCGGGTCAAACTATTTCTATGTCAAACTGCTAGTTATTAAAGACCCTCTCGTAAACGGGTTTTTAGATACTAGGAATCTAGGAAGCTTAAGAATAACAGGATAGTATTATAGTTTTGGCTTTATTTTTCACAAGACAGAAGCTGGAAAGCTGGAAAGCTGGCTCCTCCATTGTCAGTAGAGTTCATATATAATTACCTTTATTATTACAATTGATTAATACAACAACCTGAGTATCATAGGACATCAGTGTAATTAGAACCTAAGATCCTATTTTTATGAAGTTCAACAGCAACAGTAACAGAAACGACTCTAAATAAAAAACATAATGAAGTCGTAAATACGACGATCTGTCATGTAAAAGTGATTCTTTACTTTCACGTTCCAAAAAAATCCCAAAATTATGTCTCGAGGTCGTAGTTTCAACGTAAATCCTTGTCCAAACATCTCAAGATTTAATTATGCCTATGTTTGTTTACGTAGAACGTGTCCTCGAAATATAGTGCATGATGATTCAAGATTAAATTCACAAGGGAAGGAATAACAAATTCTATAAATAAAAAAAGTACAGTGGAAGTACAGTGAAAAATGCAAAATGTATGGTATGACGGTGATCCTAATACTATTTTAAGTTAGCGCAAGTTAAAAGCTTGCAATAACTTGCGAATCCGTTTGGCCGTAACTTGCCTTTACTTACGATGATTTGCGTTCACTTTGATTGAGTTCAAATTTGCACGCTAGTGAACGCAAGTAATTCCCGGTTTGGCCACCCAACGCAAGTCGCCGCAAGTTGGTCTCTTTTGTTTTCCTTAGTACCGGCGCGCCGAAGGCTGCATTTAAATGTCTTTTTGGCAACTTGTATTGAACTTGCACGTACTTGCTAGTCCGTTTTACGCAAGTTGCCATTTCTAAACTAGCGTTGACTTGCGACTCCGTTGAGCCAGGCCTTTAAGCTCTCTTACAAACATTCGCATGGTATGTTCGTTTAAATTGACCATGAACTCGAAAAATACGGCAGACATAATTCAATAGTTATTTAACAACTGTAACAAAAGCGAATTCTGCATAAAACGGAATCTAATGAAGTCGTAAATACAAAGATCCCCTCCCTTAGCTCGCCTTCCCCTACTTTAATTCTTCACTAGTGTGTTGCAAACGATTCCGGAACTTGAGGTATGACATCTATTTTTTATCTTATTCTCGCTTTAAAACGTTTGCACATATAATGGGGCATGTTTTTAAGTTGATTAAGTTTTTCTTCGTTTGATGTAGATACAAATTGAAACCTCCGCCACAGGAACATGCAAATTCGAGTTTTTAATTGTTGTAAAAAGCAGCAAAATTTATGGTATTACGGATATCCTTTTTTTATCTAACACTTACTCACCAAAATTTTCACAAAGTGGTAAGTTTTTGAAATTGACCATTAACTCAAACTATAGACGGGTAATAGATATCATCCAACAACCATTATATAATATGCTGAATTCTACGCGCATTTTTTATTGGTTCTCAGTAGCTATGATCTATCAGAGGACAGACGCATAGATGACGTCATCGTTGACAACTTTTGTCTCTTTATCATATAAAACAAATAGATTCCATGTTGCCGTGTGTCTGTGCAGTAACAGATCACAGAAGACGTCAAGATGTGGTAAGAACAAAAAGTGGCACATGTAAGGGTTAGACAATGAATGCGAGTGTTCTATGGGATATAGTGTCCCGAGCAAAGATAGAATGCCACGAGGCCGCAGGCCAAGTGGCATTCTATCTTGCGAGGGACGCTATATCCCATAGGACACGAGCGCTCATTGTCTAACCGTCTTAGAACATGGTCACACCCACGAAGAATTTAGTTTTTGCGTGCAGATTGTATTTTTGAATTTCAATTTTTTAGTTCTCACCTTGAAATCGCGTTGCTATTTTGTTTACGATATTTTCGCTATTGTACACACGCCTTTGAGTTGCAATGTTTTGCTGAGAGTGCTACACCGCGCGGTTTATCGCAGTTGATGCGTAAACAGCCATGAGCCAATACACGGAAATTGAGGAACTCGAGGCAGTGATTGCCCCACAAGATTTACTACATTTACACTGGTGAAAGCAGCCTTCGACGCGCTTCAACCACCGGCACCTGCAAGTGGGGAACCCGCAGGGAAAGCCAAGAGACCAAAGACAAGTTCTCGTAGTCTGGCAAACGCGGAGAAACAAGTCTGTCCTTCTATTTCATTAAGGTCTGAACATTTCTTATTTCATGTAAAGCTGTGAAGTAATGGTTTCCTTTCGATTTGCTTTTTGCTTTGCTATTACAAGATTGCATTTTTTTGTTGTCTTTTGACATCGCCGTTGAAGCTGTTGTTTTTATCGATTTAGTTATAAATATTCACAGAGAATTTGTGCATTCATTAGTAGTTTCTACTTAGTCATTAGTATGCTCTATATAGAGCATACTAATGAGGCTTCCAAACAAAGGAAAACAATACCTCATTAGTATGCTCTATATAGAACCACTAATGAATGCAATTTCCCTGTGCTTCAAAGCCCCCGCCACTTTACATAATTTAAGACAGTTTATGGAATATAGAGCATCGAAATACTGGACACTGATTGGCTGAGTGGGTGTGACCATGTTCTAAGAGCCGTTAGGCGAGTCTGTGATCTATTACTGAACAGATGCACGGCAACATGGAATCTATTTGTTAAGTAGTAAGAACGAATATATTCAGTTGGTGACAATGATCCGCCAAGATAGTTGTGGTCTACGCTTTCTGTGGCCGAACAAAAATTTGTAGAACCTACGCCCCATTTTATATAGTCCTTTCAAACGGTTCACTCAAGGGAGCATGAAATAAAATAAGCGTCATCGATACAGGTCTAAAATACAAGCAATATGAAATTGATATTCAAGCTCAACCTTGTGTCATTTACACCCGAGGGGGTAAAAAAGGAAAAGGTGGTGCTGATAAAACGACTACTTTATTCGTTTTGAAGAGAACAAGTACAAGTTTGCAAGTTTTCTTTTTTAAATTATTCGATGTGTAGCATTTGAAATCTTTTCCACGACCGACATTTATAAGAAAAAATCAACCAACCGCACTGTACGTTAATTGAACTCAAATCTATATGAGGAGCATACGCAGCGAACTACAAAGTTCAGAATGAGAGTTTGTGCCACTTTCTTAAAAATACGCCCTTTTGTAATAAAATATTTATTAAATTTCACGAAGTTTCGTACAGAAGAAGAAGCAAGAGTCCCAGCTGGGGACTCAGATTTTTTCTTTGTCCCACGCTCGCGACATGCTGAGTATTCCATTTTTTCTTATTTCTTCTCCGAGCTGAAAATTCACCATCTATCTTTATTTATCACCTATAGGGCACTTCGACATTGCTGATCCTAGCAGTATGCAGGACGCGTGTCGCTACGAACTCAGTAAATATGACCTATGCTCGCCACGAGTCTCCCAGTAGCTCAGTGGTTAGAGCGTTCGACCGGTGTACGGAAGGTCATGGGTTCGTTTCCCGTCGGGGACTCAGATTTTTTCTTTGTACCACGTTCGCGACATGCTAAGTATTCCATCTTTTCTTAAGATAGTGTCCTGCTGCGAAAATTATGAAAATATAGCAACAAATACTAATTTTAACATATTAGCTTTTGTCAAAAACAAATGACTGATGGTTAAAATAAAAAAAGGAACATTTTTGAGAATAAACAACCCTCGGCCATTGTTTATGAGGGTTAGCCAGTCATGTTACCATGGTAACGACAATGAGTTCAACGACCCTTCCAATGCCAAAATGCCCTAAGAAGTAAATCAAACGTAGCCAATGTTGCGTATCCTGGCACGACAGTAATGAGAAATGAGTTACAGAATATAGAAACTACGTCCGCCCACCTTTTTGAGCGGTCGGGAAACGTGTAATCGAATGTTCGACCAAACTCGCTCACAAGATACTTTTTGTGTGCATCTCCAAACTATGGATTTTACGGGCTATTTCACAGCGCCTAAATCCCTTCTCATTCTTTACTTAATCTAATTTTTAATGGTAATTGAACTGAGAGGAGTGCAATTTGGTCTGAAATCATACGCGTGATTTCAAAATCGAAAGAGCGCGCAGCGCGAGTTTGATTTGAAATCACAAGTATGATTTCAGACCAAAATTGCACGACACGAAGTTCAATTACCACTTTATTACACCCATTTTGAAATCACACAGTTTTTTGTCTGTACGCTATTGTTTAAAAATGTCTTGTTTCCTTTGTCTTACGTCATCCGTGAGATTCACAGATTCTTACACCGAGGTACAGCCGAAATTGCAAAATCCCCCCCCCCCCCCAAAATGACTTTTTTTGCCTTATATTTTTATGCAATCGGCTTGGCTTGGGCGATTAAGCCATGAAATGTGATTGATAGTATTATTTCACTTTCATTTTGATTGGCTAAAAAATGATACGATTTAGAGCAAAAAATAGTGCAATTCGGGAATAAATCGCACAATTGAGAGCCAATCAGATTGCAAGGACCACCAGTTATTTCAAAATGGGTGTAACAAAGGCTTGAACCTTATCTTAAGATAATAAAAAATGTTAATCAAAGAGTGACAGTAGCCAAAATGCGCATTTCCAGCCACTCGCTTCCTATTGAAACTGGGCGTTACAGGAAGATAACAAGAGATACGAGAATTTGTTCTTTCTGTGAGTTGTCTATTGGCGACGAGTTTCATTGATATAATGAAATGTAATAATTCATCATTTTCTTTTCTTAGGGCTGTCTTCCTGGAGCGCCTTTTTTTTACATGAAATAGTTGCTTTATTGGTCTTTCTAGTATGTCGCTATTTATATATATTATGACGATGTGCGGCAAGCAACTCTCCAGGCTAATTGGAGTACTCTGATTGGTTATTTCTAGGTCTGGATTTTACTGTACGGACCATTACCGTGGAAACGGTCCGTTCCATATTTTTTTTACTGGCTGCCACTCGCTCCAGGGAAATTCAAATTGCGAAACACGAAACCTGAAAAACTTTAGGACTCTAGTAAAAAGCAAAAACAAATTTTTTTTTTTTGCAAAAGGTTTCCTTCCAAAGACTTAGTCCAGGTGACAAGGAATACGGAAATTTATCGACCGAGTTTCATAATCCCTAAGAAAGAAAATCTTTGCGATTTCAGTACTCAGCGAGAGCCACAAACAAATTTATAGTTTTATTATAATGTTCATGACCAGAGAAGTGTCAACAATACTGAGAAAACAATGACGGATATGAACACCTTCCTCGTTATATGAAGACGATTGAAATGAGAAAATTTCTTTAAAAGCATACCTGCATTCGAACTTCCATGACCACATGCTGTCCTGAGTTTTTCATCACGGTGCACCGCTTAGAGTGTCTGCAAAATGGCGGAGAAGATTCACACAAAACATTTATACATCTACATGATCTCTGTCCTAAAGTTTATATTACGCTAACGCATATATAGAATGATGTTTTTAAACACGTTCTGTCGTTTTGACCAAAAATATAATGATGCCATATCAGATCAACCTACTTACTAATATAACTTCACTTGCTTGGGACCGTACTGGGGAATATTGGGCTCAGTCGTTTTTTTACGGACCTCGCGCCTACTGCCACGACCTCGGGCCAATATTCCCCAGTTAAAAGCCCTCGCGTTCGGTAAGTAAGAGGTTAACAGCTTGAGAGAGAGCAGTGAAACACGCAAGTACACGCGGAAGCCGCTTGTCGCTCGAGAAGACTCGACACGCGCCCTTCCCTCTCCGAACCGAACCACGGCAGGCAAAACTACTGGCTGACAGCTATGTAAATGCTTTAACGGCTTGACGTTTTAGGTTTAAAAAATCACCATTTGTCTGAATTTTGTATTGCAAAATTATCGGACAAGAACTGTACAGAAGTCTCATGTGTCATGGCACACTACATAACGTGACCAACACCTGGTTCAGTTGTTCACATACCCGCGGGTTTTTGGCCAGTGGTTTTAACCCTTTAAAAAGAAGACAGGATGGCTACACGCTATCTCGACTGCAACACACGGATGTTTTCAAAGACAGCAAAAGATAGGATATAAGAAGGGCCGCCGTTGCTCCTGAATAATAGTCCCTTCACCCAGCCTCAATGCCTATCCGATTCAAATCTCTTTGGATTCACTCTTTGAACTGGATTTTCATATGCAAACGAGTGTAAGAGGCCCTCAACAGCCATGTTCACTTTTTTTTGTGAAGTGGTTTGGTGTACCATACAATTTTAACAGCGCCTCATAAATTTGTTGCCATCAAAGCTTTTTCACTCGTTTACGTAACACACTGGAGGCTTTACCCCACAAAAATCCCCGTTTTCAAATGAAACCAAATGGAAACGTTTTCCTCTTGAAGGACCCTAACAGAGAGATTGCCATTTAATAATAATCGGAGGCCATCGAGAATCCGAAGACACGAAGGAACTTCTGAAGTGTGTTCATTCGCATTACATGCCTAACAAAGTTCTCAGTGTGATGGTAAACGAGACAGCTTCCTAGCGTCAAAGCTCTCCGTCTTCAAAACACTGGAACGGACACTCTGATGGCAAGGCTACGGCACACGTTTGTGAAAACTACACATGTTCGCTACCAGTGAACACTATCGAGGGTTTGGAGAAGAGTTTTTTGAGATAGACGTAAGAACGAGGTTCTTTTCTATGGAGCTATAAATTGCAGCTCATTCAACAAATGGTTCTAGATGGATCACGTGATTAGTGTAATGAGTTTTGCATCGGCTGACCTTTGTGATTGGTTCAAAGATTTCGTACTGAATGAACTCCGACTAATCACAGCAAATGTTAAACCAATTTGTCTTTGCTAGTGCGAGGTCTAATTCCTGAGTTTGGCCAGCCACATGTGCGGCGCGTTAGTTTTGGCATACGGCAATCATTCATTAGGAAAACTGGCAAACTGCCCTCGACAAAAACGACCAACTTCACCTTTGGTGCCTTGGGGTTGAGTTGAGTATAATGCGGCAATACATATACAAAATTTATTTAATTTGTGATGCTCGCATCTTGTATTCGTACAATTGATGCGAAGAAGGTAACTCCGTATTACACTGGATGGAAACATGGATTAAAGAATTCATCAGCTGACTGTAAAGTAACTGACTGTAGTTTGAGGCAAAATGGTTTTAAGTAGTTAAGATTCTTTCCCTAGGCAATGCTTTTTCACTGGATAGCTATAAGAAGGATATATAGAAGTAACCCTGCAATTTTGTCTCCTTGAAATAGCGCTATGTATATCCGAACAGCGCTTTTGCTCTTTTTCAGGTTATTAACAATCCATTCGTTAGCTTTGTACCTACACGACTAATCTGCAGCACGTTACCTGTCTCGACTGATGGACCTTTCTGTCAACCCTTCCTCCTCGACCTTACTTTTATGGTGATAGAATGCGATCTAGTCATTAGTTGTTGACTTGTAATAAAACAGTAATAAGAAAATGTGATAAACTTAAGTATGGATGTGAGATCTTTAATGTTTGAAAAAAAGGAATTAGAATTGCTAATGTGCCTTTTTACATTAGCAATTCGGTGAAAATTGGCCAAGACTCAAAACATGCCCTTGTACACGTTTCGCTGTAACGGAATTAAACATTCTCTTTGCGTAATCAACCTTCGTTAGTTTGCATACGAGCATTTTTATAAATTGTGCGTCATTGTCATTGTCATTAATTTGTTTGCAGACGTGACCATAACAAATTTGCGGTGAAAACAATTTCCATCAAAATGTCCTCGTCTTATGCGTGATGTCCTCGATCAGGGATGATACTAAATCGTTCAGAAGACAAACAGCAACGTTAGTGAACAAAACCATTTTATACTGACTAGGCTTAAACCATCACCTTGTCGTATTCCTTTGTTACAAGAAAACAACTCTGTGGTAGTGTTTTCACCAATTTTGACACAACTTTTAATCGACGAGTACATTGATTTGATAACTTTAAAGAATTTTCCTTTAATGCCACATTTGTGTAGTTTTTAAATCAATCCCGATTGTTATACCGTGTGGCACTAAATTTTGCGGGAGTTTAATTTTGCGGATTGGCGATTTTTGGGTTTTGCGGGAACTAATTTTTGCGATTGGAAAAGACTGGTTTTTCTTGCTGGGGATTTTCTGGAAGTCGCGTTCAAATGGAACTGATAACATTTTCGCTTTTTATTTGAGTACATGCAAAACAAAGGTGGATAAAACAATATGCGAGTGTAAAACAGATTAATCGGTGTCACCTCTTTTACAATCGATGGACAATAGCTAGCTGAGTACCACTTGATGTATTATCCACCGAGTTATTATAGCATTTTCTTCTTCAAACCAGTATTTTTGTATGTAATTTCTACAGTGGAGTAAATTTTTGCGGAAAAATGTTTGCGGTAATTTTATTTTGCGTTAATTTTTTTTTTTTTGCGAATCGCGATCCGCAAAAGAAATCGCAAAAATTAGAACCCGCAAAAATTCAGTGCCATGCGGTACCTCCCAAATCAAACGCCTTCCTTTGATTGGACAAGAACGTGTCACGTGCCATGGGTATACTTTTTTCCCACTCATTGCCACAAAACGCTTTCAAGTCCGAGTGTCTATGAGTGAGTGAGTGAGTGAGTGAGTGGGTGAGTGAGTGAGTGGGTGGGTGGGTGGGTGGGTGGGTGAGTGAGTGAGTGAGTGCGTAGTGAGTGAGTGAGTGAGTGAGTGAGTGAAGATAACTTAAGAGTTGTGGGCTGTTAATCATTACCTGAAAGGAAAGAGAAAACGCCGAGCAGTGTATTTTTATAAGTGCAATTTAAGGATTAAGACGAAGCCTCGAAACAACCGCTTTTTGCGTCCTAGGCTCGCTGCATGTCATCCAACCCATAATTTGTTTTCCTTCATCAATCTTTTCAAACTCACCTAACGACCGAGATATCTGCCCGCGGTTTTATAAGTTGTGTGTCATTATAAATAATATCACATTTTTTTTATTGTTTGCAGTAACGATCAAAGTTATTTTCCAGTAAAACAGTGCCATTTAAATTGCTTCGTCATTATCCATGACGTCACTAGTTGGGGGTGATATTGCCCGTGCAGAACACATAACGTGAACGTCCACAATTTTTATTGTTTGCAGTAACGATCAAAGTTAATTTGCGGTAAAACATGTCCATTTAAACTGCTTCGTCATCATCCATGACGTCACCAGTTGGAGTGATATTGGCGGTTCAGAACAAAGAACATGAACGGCAGGCAACACAAACCTTTGAGAAACAGAGTTTATTTCGACGGCGGCTTCGCCATAAACAACTAGAACGTGGTTTCCACTCTTTGATTTTAATCCACAAGAAACGCTCCGTAATCCATTTGACGTTACTTTGGTGGTGCAAGATGGAAAAGAATTCAAAGCTCATAGACGTGTTCTTTCAGAGGCAAGTCCTTTCTTTGAAAAGCTTTTTAACAGCGACATGAAGGAGTCTAACAAAGGAGTAGTGCGCTTGGAAATGCTAACAGAGCTTGGTATGAGAGATGTACTGGAGTTTATTTACGCAGGAAGTGTTCAGATGTCGGTTGCAAACAATGCCCGAGAGCTGATCGCAATGGCCGACTATTTGGATCTTCCGCATCTGAAAACCCTTGCGGAGGGATTTTTACTGAATAATTTGAATGCTTCAAACGTTATTTCTAGTCACTATTTTGCTGAGTCCCCTCCCCAACCCGACGTGTACGCACGCGTGTTTAAAAAAAACGCATAAAACCTTGTTCAATGTGAAATAACCCCTTGTCCCCCTTCAATGAAATTCCCAGTTTCTCGACCTAGAGCTGAGGTATTGAGGGCACCAATGCTTTCTAACCTTCTTAGGTGGTAGCGCTCTCCAGACAGTCAAAACTCTGCCTCCTGATCGAATACAACTTCGGAGAAACTTAACGAATTTTTTTCTGTGAAATACTAAATATATGTGATTTGTCGACCTAAAATTTCCTAAAAGGCCGTTCGACGAAATTAACACTAAACGTTTTCGTCATACCAAGGAAGCGAGCGGGTGGATTTTTCTACCCCCATGCAAACTCGTCCTTTTCATTTATACGAAATAAAGAAACACAACTGTCCTTAAGAACGTACTGGTGATAAATAAATCTCCAGCTGCACAACAAGACATCTATCCTTGGTGATAAATGAATCTCCAGCCGCATAAGAAAACATCTATCTTTGACTATTTTAGCGATACACCTGCATTCGGGTTTCCAGAGGACCATGTGTTTCATCATCCTTGGACCTGCCAGACTTGTACGCGACGCATCATTGGACGAACAATGGTTGAAATTTGGCCGTAAGCCTACAACGCCAATGAAAGGGGAGGCTACTTCATGTCGGACCGAGTGATCTGTCCACTCTGGCCAAGCTTAATTACGGACTTTCGTTGTTATTGCCATTTAGATAATTACAGGCACTTCTAGTTGGGGTGAAAGACAATTTTAGTCGTTGCTGTTTATACGGTTTTTTGTGCATGGTGTTGAAATTGTTACTGATCTGCTCTTATAATAATAATAATAATAATAATAATAATAATAATAATAATAATAATAATAACAATAATAATAATAATAATAATAATTTAGTACTTATATAGCGCATTTTCTATACGAATATAATCAAATGCGCTTTACAAGCAGGTGGAATTGGAATTTGGAAATGCTGGTTTTTATGGAGGGAGGAAAACCGGAGAACCCGGAGAAAAACCCTCGGAGCAAGGACGAGAACCAACAACAAACTCATATAAATCTCCTCGACAGCTCTACTTACATGCAATTACCCTTAACGAAGCAGCCCTGTGAAATGTTAAAATTGCAGCCAGAAATCATAATGAGAAGTCTAAAATTTATGTAAGTAAATTTGGTTTCAGCACTGGCTAAAAAAAATTTAAAACCCTTAAAAACGAACATTGAAAAATTACAGACGATTCGAACGGAAATCTTCGATCTTCATCGGTGATGGAATTAAAACTGTAACGGTAATATATATACGGTTCTAAATTATGCAGACATCAACATAAGAAAAAAGGAAGGTGTAAATACTAGGAATGTCAGTGCGATCACTTCCTGCGTTAGAGACCCTGAGGGAGCGTCACGCTTCAAGGAGCAGTCTTTTATTCTTTATAATTAGTGTTCTATGGACGATTTTAACAGTGTCAAAGTTCATGGCGTGAACGTGCTCGTCAACGTGTTGAGCAATCTTTGAATTCAAGACAAAAGTCCGAACCGTTCTGTTATGTTTTATCGTTAAAGAAAAAACTGGAAGAGCTATGAAAACTAGGATCTCCGACTGATAAAAGAGCGGTTCGGACTTTTGACTTGAATTCAAAGATTGCTCAACACATAAACAAGTACGGACACACAATGGACTTTGACAATCTTATATTAGTTGATAGAGCAACCAATTACCATATGTTACACCAGTTTGTCTTGGCTAACACGAGTCCTAGGGAGTCCTTTGATTCCCCCGCTTGGCACCACATACGCTATCTTTACTGGTCTCCGACAAGCGTCAGGTTTTAGTCAAACGTCAGTGTCTTGAGAGTGGGTTAGGTTTGAAACACGGCAATACGTGCATGATATCAATTTTGTGAGGCTCACGTTTTGTTTTCAGTCGTGCAAATCATGTCAGGAGGGTACCTTGGCATAACATTAGTCGTAGACAAGCAATGAACCCTGTGGTGTTAACGAATTTAGTAGAACCAAGTTCTTGTCTGACTGTAGCTTAAACAGTAAAAGTTCCTTGTGAATATTTTGACATGGCATAAATGATTTTGATTGAATTCTCTCCTCAGGAAGTACTTTTTCCCTGAATTGTTAGAAGAATAATGCTGCCATAAAAATGTAATGTAATTTTCTTAGGTGTAGGTGCTTTGTATGTCTAGAGGCCCTCGTGCTCTTCCTTTTGCTTTGTACGGCACTATTATTAAGCTGTCACGAGTGAATGTTACCAGTGATATCCGATTCTTTTTGGGCTCATTTTCTGGTGATTACATTGATTTAGCTATCAATTGTTACTTTGTACTAATAAAGTATGTAAAAAGAAAAAGTGATGATTTGAATACTGATTTTGAATTGTTAATTTGTGGAAAACAAGTTACAATAACGAGAGGGGACTTAACAAGAGAATTTTGGACAAGCCTTGAATCATGCCCTAATACAGGTTTCGCTGCGACCCAACTGATAAATCTGCATTATAATAGATTGTGCGTCATTGGCAACGATAAAACTAATTTATGAAGTTTTCGACATTGCAGTTGTTTGTAGTCATGACCATAACAAATTTGTGGTGAAAATGTAGTCATAACAATGTTGAGGTGAAAATGTTTTCTAGTAAGATTGCCTTGGCTTGCGAGTGACATATTAAATCGTTGTTTTAGACTGACCAAGCTTTATTTCCATGGCAGATTCATCACAAACCACTGGGTCGTGGTTTGCGTTTTCCGGTTGTATTCCACAAGAAGGACGCCATCATGCTTGCGACATAACTTTGGTGGTCGAAGATGGGAAAGAATTCAAAGCTCACAGACGTGTTCTTTCGGAAGCGAGTCCTTTCTTTGAAAAGCTGTTTAACAGTGACATGAAGGAGTCTAACGAAGGAGTAGTTCGCTTGGAAATGCCAACAGAGCTTGGTATGAGAGACATATTGGAGTTTATTTACACTGGTAGTGTTCAAATATCGGATGCAAACATTGCTCGAGAACTGATTGTGATGGCGGACTATTTGGATCTTCCGCATCTGAAAACTCTTGCGGAGAGATTTTTACTGGGTAACTTGAATGTTTCAAATGTTATTTCTACTTACTTTATTGCTGAAAAATGTCGAAGCGAAGAACTCATTTCCGAATCTAAAAGCTTCATCCTTACAAGATTCAACAACGTAGCGAAAATGGAAGAGTTTCTAAATCTGTCTAACGAGGAAGTTAAAATTTGGATTTCAAGTGACGAAATAAATGTAACCGCCGAGGAAGATGTGTTCAAGATCATTCTTAACTGGATTGATCACGAGAAAAGTGAGCGAAAGAAATATTTCGCCGAGTTGTTTCGTGAAGTTCGACTTGTTTATGTATCGCGCGACTTCCTGCTCAGTGAAATTATGACAAATGAGCTTGTGAATGATAATGAAGGCTGCATGGATCTTGTGAAGAACGCTATGAAGTTTGTTGACCCTAAGGACTATTTTCGTCTCGGTGTTAGGCCTAGAAAGTCACTTGAGAATCCCGTTTTAGTCGTCCGCATCCAAATTCTTGATCTGGAGGACCAAGTTCTTTGCTACAATCTTCGTGAGAAAAGTTGGTCAAGGTTTCGAGAACTAGCACCACCTGGCCCTGGAAAAGTAGTATCTTGCCATTGTAATTTCTTTTTTGTCTTTCAAAATAAAGGACTCTCACATCAGTATGATTCACTCTCAAACCGTTGGACGCCAGTTAAGTTCTTACCGAAGAAGAGAGTGGAAAAAGTATTTTTTACAAATGAAAATGAAATTTACGCTTGGGTGACTGAAAAACGAACATTTCGTCCCCACTGTGATTCCCTTGTTTGTAAGGTGCACTCAAGTGATCAAAAACTGTTTAATTCACATAGGAGGACAATCTGTCTTTCCTTTATCACGAAGTACAAACCCGAAACGAACTCATGGGAAGATATTACATCGTTTGATCTGGGTTCAAGAGAAGGAGTTTGCGTGGTAGCTAAAGGCAACTTTATTTATTTTGTGGGTGGTGTAAAACATTCGTGCACGTTACTCTCGTATGCAGACAAGTATGACCTGGTTACAAACACCTGGGATGAAATCGCTCACCTTCAAGAACGGAGAGGGAATGCTAGTAGCGCTGCTGCACACGGGAAAATTTTCATTGCAGGTGGAGAAAGCCACAAGGCAATGCCAAGCTGTGAAGTGTACAGCGAAACAACTAACACATGGCAGTACACAAAGGGTTTGATCTCTTATGATGGTATGATGTCTGTTGACAGCAAGCTGTATAATGTGCAGAATTGCCTGATAGTTCTGGATGATATGATTACACAACACAGAGTGACAGTTAAATGCTATGACCCTGACAGTAATCAGTGGAACGAGGTAACTCAAATACCTCTCGAAATGCTCTCATTAGAATCGACGGATACTGACTGTTATGTAAATGTAAAGTGGTTTTCGATGAGATCTTTTGGCGGATGGCACTACATTGCGAAACCTTCGTCCGTTTGATGGTAAAGTGTCCATACGCAAATGATCGATAGTGTGAGCGAGCAACTCATAAACGATTTGCTTTCTCACAGTGAAGCCAAAAGTGGTTTACATCAATTTTCCCTCATTCGTTCATTTGCTAAGTGTATTAAGGACGTTCGCGCTAATTGTTTCTGCGCATCTTACTGCGCACGCAATTCACTGCCACGTCATGCATTGAGCGCGCGCGCTATTGGAGAAATGTGGAGATATATAGCGCTAGTGGGCACTTAAGTATCTATGCAAGGGTTTAACTCTCTTACATGTTCGGTGACCCCATATTTTCTTCTGATAAATCATTTTCTCTGTCAATTATCTACGTTTTGAGAAAAATTAAAGAAAATTTGTATTGTGGAAGTTTGATTTTTTTCAACTTTTCTGCCCTCGCATCATCGAATTATGCTATTATTGTAGCTGCACGGTGTTCGCAAGAGTAGATCTTAGAGGATGAGTTTAACTAAAAGGATGACACCGGCTCACATTGTTTACTTGACAGACCCACTGAGGCCATGTCGAGTTGCGAGGGCCGATTTGTCAAAATTGGGGTAGTTTTCCACGCGCTTTATTTTGAAAACGAAGTCGGTGACCCCCCAATTTTTTTGCATTTATGACATAGGTAATGCATTATCTGACTGTAGGCAAAGTATGAAAAAAATCTGTGTTGTAGAAGTTTTTCGCGCGAACGTCCTTAAACTTATGAGTTCGAGTCAGAATTTCGAGTCGAGTTAGAAATTCGAGTTCGAGTTAGAATTTCGAGTTCGAGTTAGAATTTCGAGTTCGAGTCAAATTTTCGAGTTAGAGCCAGAATTCCGATTTATTATTATTTTTTTTTTTGGCTAGATTTTAGAATACCCGGCCACTTATTTGCATCTCACTGAATTTGAATGGATCCTTTTGTTTCTTTTTGCCTCATTCTTTAAAGCGTTGAGAGTTATGTAAATAAGTGGCCGGGTATTCTAAAATTGCTCCTTTTTTTTTCTAACTTATTATTATTATCATCTTTATTATTATTAAGAATAATTGTAGCTTTCAGTGGGTTTTAAGTTTCGTTCTCCATTAAAATGTCCCGAGGGCGTATCACAATAGACGACATACAGTGGAGGCATCCAGTCAGATATTATTTCGGTCACGCTTCGCTCAAATTTGAGCAAGCTTAACCAGACAATCTAAAATCGTTTACCATGACAAGTCTTACTCTTTTGAGACAGATTTTGGTTGATTAATCAGGTTTAATGGAAAAAAAGAAACATTTGAAACAACATATCCTTTCTATTAATGTCGCGGCAAAACATGCAAGAGACATCGAACAGCAGAGCTTAGATTGGATGTTCTAAAGGAAGGGAAAGGGATAAAGGATACAACTGTCGCAGATCATGAGTACAGAACAAATTATAAATATTCGCTGTGAAAAGTATAAATATTTTAGAAGGGAAATAACACAAGGCCCTTGTAAACAGCACGGTTCAGAGGCAAGTCATTGGGCTTAAACCACAGGCAGCCCAAGCTAAGGTTGAGAGCTGCGCATAAATTAGACTGTTTTTTCCACGCTATGCATAATAATGACATCGGCATCATTTAAGAGTTTGTATGGAAATGATACAAAACGTCTCAAATTGCCACAAATCAGAAAGAAGTCGAAATAAAAAAGATTTGTCTTATTTCATTATTTTATTGGTCATTATTTGAGGGCTTCCTGGGCTGGTTTGAAGCTTTTTGGGCGAGAAATTGAGGTTTATATTTTTCATCACTTACTGAACGTTTAGAATTAATTAAAGGCAGGAAACAGTTTCACACTGCACCTCACTTGAGGTTCGATAAATTCCATCACAATACACGAATCGCCCTACAACTTCAAATGTGTATTCTTGGGTCTTGCGCATACCTCTGTTCTTTCTCATGGGTTCCAGATCCTATTTTAAGCCGTCGAAAATCCCTCTAAAATACGAAACTCGCCTTTCCTGGTATGCGTTTTCATTTGAAGTGCACACATGAATCATTGCGAGCCGCGTTTCGACGACAAAATGTCCCTCAGCCGGGGAGAGGCTAAGTGAGATTGTCCACAAGCAGAAGGTGACACTGCGGAGTCCAGAGAGGTTGGTTTGAGGGAAATAGAAAACTATCGGCACGCCCGTGAAATTTAGTCGCGTCACTTAACGCCACGAGCACGCTTTAATGTCTTCATGCGACAATATATTAGCATAGTGATTTGTTCCGTCACATTACCTGTTTACCGCTAAAAAATGTTGTCGAAATTTAGAAGCAGAGACGAGGAGCAGTTTCCATCTAGGAAAAAAATTGCACCGGTTTTCAAAGGAATGGAAATTGTGGTGGGTATTTTCCACGGTCACAGCAATATTTTTTTTTAGCGCAGACAACCCTATATATAGGAATTAAATAATGAGGTTGATTTGCAGGTGGTGAGCAGGATCACTTGCGCCAAATACTCGGCATAAAATCATGGAATGGATTGATTAGAGTGCAGCAAAAGATAGTTCTTCGTTCGTCCCTAAAACAAAATTATGGTTTTCCAAGTCAAGTGAGGCGAGTGAATTTCACGGCCGTTCCAATATTTCTCTATTTCTGTAAACCGACCTCTCTGGACTCCGCAGTGTCGTGTTTGCTAATGTCGACAATCTCACTCAGCCTGTCCCCGGCTGAGGGACATTTTGTCGTCGAAACGCGGCTCGCAATGATTCATGTGTGCACTTCAAATGAAAACGCATACCAGGAAAGGCGAGTTTCGTATTTTAGAGGGATTTTCGACGGCTTAAAATAGGATCTGGAACCCATGAGAAAGAACAGAGGTATGCGCAAGACCCAAGAATACACATTTGAAGTTGTAGGGCGATTCGTGTATTGTGATGGAATTTATCGAACCTCAAGTGAGGTGCAGTGTGAAATTGTTTCCTGCTTTTAATTAATTCTAAACGTTCAGTAACTGATGAAAAATATAAACCTCAATTTCTCGCCCAAAAAGCTTCAAACCAGCCCAGGAAGCCCTCAAATAATGACCAATACAACTATGAAATAAGGCTAATCTTTTTTATTTCGACTTCTTTCTGATTTGTGGCAATTTGAGACGTTTTGTATCATTTCCATACAAACTCTTAAATGATGCCGATGTCATTATTATGCATAGCGTGGAAAAACAGTCTAATTTATGCGCAGCTCTCAACCTTAGCTTGGGCTGCCTGTGCTTAAACATATGTACGGCAGTAACAATAATGACCTTTATTTGTACACAATAAAATTATAGAACGTAAAGCTTGCATGTGGAATGGAAAGAAAAGAGAATGTCGGTCACTTACAAGTTGCTCATCTATCCTTTGCAATTCATTACAGCGGAATCCATACACGAGAAAATAAAAATTCAACTGTGGCTTCATTTGCTGTACTGTGTACTCTGAACATGTCTTGCTGTACTCAGTGTGACATGGCGCATCGCCGCCTTCATGATTGTCTTCTTCCGAATCGCTCAAAACCACTATCTGCGGCTTAACTTTCACTACATCCGTCCTAGGTAGTCCTAGGTAGCGAAAGACAAAAAAAAAAGCGATGAAACCTGGTGCAATAGCCGCTGAAAGCATGAGAGGTGTTTGTTTATTATTCAGAGACAACTCACCGAGAAAAACATGGAAGATTCTCGTGTTCTCTTTAATCTTTTTCGCCGATCTCGCCGACCTAAATAAAAGGACCAATCAAAAATATTGGCCGTTTAAGAAGCAAGACCATTCTCACGACTAAATAACAGAAAATAAATACCAAACGACAAGGTATTGTTATGTAAACTTACTTCCAACTGAAGATAATTTTTTCCGCGGCTTTCCGCCTTTTTAGATTGACCAAAGCGCATGCTACTTTGTATTGCCGCTGACCAAAAATAGTACCTCGATATGACCTCGATATTTTAAGGTGATTCCATTCAATTGCATTGCGCATCCTTTCTGCGCATCATTTTTCGCGTGATTAGCGCGCGCACGAGCGCGCGCGCGTTCGGAACTTGATAGGTTTCCTGGAAGCTGAGCTGTTCAGAGAAATAAATGGTCATTTTCTGCCAAACGAACTCGGTGACCCCACTTTTTTATTCCATTTATTTAAGAAAAATACGACTTTACATGATATATTCAAATTTGAAGAATTTTTCATTATTCAATTTTGAAATACCCCGGTTGATTCACTGTTACAGTCAGATTTTAAGCGTTTCACTGCAACAATGCAGACGCACGATTTGCCTACTATTTCAAAGTAGTTTAGTTGTTACGGCAATTTTAAGACGTTTTACTGTAACGTTGTTGTTCTATCATAAGAATAATGCTTATATTTCATTGCTAGTAATAACTTTGTTGAAGCAATGGGTGTCTCTAGTACAAGGATAGGTTTTTTTAATATTGCTGTCTAAAGATAGCAAAGTACCTATATACTACAGCCCCGTAGCGTGAAATCGGACACGTACGGTGACCCCCTCTTTTTATTTTATTTTTCTAATGTACTAGGTGTAATTAGTAACTGTGCAAAGTTTCAGCAAATTCTCATTACAACTTCTTTTTCGATGGAATCACCTTAACTCGAACTCGATATTTTAACTCGAAACGTGGACTCGAAACTCGAACTCGAACTCATGAAATGGACAGACCCAGTCAAGTGGGCCTTTAAGTATGACCACTGATAAAGCGTGCTAATTATTTTAACAAAGGGAATCTTAAGGACTGTCGGGAGAAGGAACTGACAAGAATTGATTTAACATGAATTGATAATTTTTCATGCATATAGCTGTTGGTTCATTGACCTTTCCACTGCGATTGCCTAACGCGTGCTTTAACCTAAAGAAGTGTAACTTTATTTACTCATCTGCTCCTCAAAAATATTTAGACATTTAACGGTATTTTGTATTTTATCTTACTACTATTTGGCTTGAATTCATTTGGTGTTGGATTTCTTCGAAATAACATTGACAAGCCGCCATTTCAAGTAATTGGGCATGTCATATGGCGATATCTGACGATATTTTACGGACGTTTGATTTGAAATTGAAAACCTAAGCCATACGAAAAGCCTTTTTGGCACAGTTTTAATGGGACTATGTCAGTAACTCATTGAGGGGAACATCGGGGTTTGCGGTATTGCGGTAATGGCCAATTTTTCATGCGGTATTTCGGTAATTGTGATCTAAAATTGCAATATTGCGATCACAGGTACCCCAAGCTCTATGGGAGATATATAGACCGTGTGACCTTTGTTCTGCGTTGTGTGAGTGTTGTAATATGAGCGTAACGGCGGCCGTTGCGTAACAGCGAAATTATAAGGATTTGTATGGGAAAAAACGATTCCGACTTTAATTTTAAAATGCGAACGTGTTTTTAATTTTAAAAAAACCCTACCTGAAGTCCTCTGTCTGTTGTTCTTTCTCCTATGTGGTTTTTGGAGTGATTTAGCGCGATTCCAGTGAGTTTTAGTTCTACTGCCTTTCTGAGAAAGGTCAGTCTGGCAATAAACGGTCATTAAGTGACTAGGGGTTTTTCCATTCCCCCCCTGAAATGGATGTTAGTCCATCGTAGGATTACACCCAGCATTATTTCGTCGGTAGCCATTTATACAACTGGGTGAAGAAAGGCACCATGAGAGCAGTGTCCTGCCCAAGAACATAACACACTGAACCCAGCCTGGGCTGGAACCAGGGCCGCTCGATCCGGAGTCCAGCGCGCTAACCACAAGGCCACCGCGTCTTTCATATCTCCAATAACCTAAGCATGGGGCGATTAGGAGTATGTACGCACCTCCTTCCCCTGGATGGGAAGCTAGTCCTTTGCAAGGTTACCTAGTACCAGCATCAAATTTGTGGTTGCCTATCTGTACACTTGGTTGGAGAAAGCCAGTGCATATACCGATGGGTCGTTTGGCTGGAGTAAAGAGGCTTGCCCAAGAACACAGCACAATATTCGACTAGGGCACTAATCGACTCCTAATCGTCAGGCCATAGCGTCTTATACACCACGTCTCTCTAGAAAGTAAATTCCTGATGAACGTTAAGCACTGACTTTGGAAGCGAAGAATTTCATTCCCTTCTATTGCAATCAGAAAAGTGAATAAATAAAGGTAAGTTTTTCTTTGTTCGGCATTAACTAACAAGCTACTGGACGTAAAGTACACGTTACTCATTTTCCTAAAACGAACCTAGCATGCCTTAATATTCGAAAAAACAATTAAGTTAATATTTGCCTGTAATTTTAAGATTATGCAAGGCAACAATTTCGTTATTTCATTGATTTTTGACGAGGCTTTGGACGTCTTACGGTATTGCGGTATTTGGCGATTTTTTTTTTTTGCGATAATGCGGTATTTGTCATTTTTTATTTTTTTTTTGCGGTATTGCGGTATTTGTCATTTTTTATTTTTTTTTGCGGTATTGTGGTATTTGTCATTTTTTATTTTTTATTTTTTGCGATAATGCGGTATTTGTCATTTTTTATTTTGATTTTTTTGCGGTATTGCAGTATTCAGAACCCCCCAATGTCCTCCTCCTCATTGAAAAGGCAAAAATCACATTAACATTAATGGACACCCATAAATAGTAAACCAGGTTTCCCTGCTTTAATACTAGTGCAGTGAAACTATCAATCAGTGTCTTTGGCCATGGATGACCAGGATAGACAATGGTGGAACCAGCTAAAGGATCCAGGAGGATCTAGCCCCCCACCCCCTCCCCCTTTCACCTTCCTTCGATCCTGTACTTCTCGTTTTTATTTTCAACAATCAGATGCAATCAAACTGAAAAAAAAGGAAAAGAGCGTAACCCAGCAGGCATTCCACTTGGTTGGAAATCGAACGTTTCAAGTAAGACTAGAGTTTTCTAATGAAGATAGGTGCTTTTCAAGTCAAACAAGTGAAAATAGCCGCAAATTGATTTCTGATCTATTCTGACATGGCTGAGTTAAATATTTGTGAGATTTGAGTTACCACTATTTAGCTTTTAAGGTATCAATTACAAGTTGCTATAATTGTATTCTTCCTCCTAAAAATCCTGCCTTATCGGCCGCCTTAATGGAAATTGATTAGAACTTCCTCTTGATGTCGTAGGAGGATTCTATGTGTGAGCAAAGGTACTTTTAAGCACTTCTATTAAAATCATAAAATTTACAAAGTTTTGACACTAGAATAAACTAGAATAAACGAGGAGGAGGAGAATATTCTAATAAATATATGAACAATCTAGCGCCTGGTTATCAAATTAAAGTGTAGTTAGCGTATTTCATGTCATTAGCAACATTTAGTTGTATTTGACATCTATGTTTACATATTTTGTAAGTTAGGTATGAAGAGTTCCTCCAGGGAACCTAATGAAGTTTATTATATCGTATTGTTATTGTAGTCTAGGAATACATAATGCGACTCCCCAGCAACATCTGTGTTACTCGATTTATTGTTTATAAATAATTTAGAGTTATAGTGTTGTAAAGTGCCATGGACAATACGTGGAGTATGACGCTCTATAAATACATTTTAATTTTTTTTCAATTTTAATTTAATACTGATTTGAAACCTTTTCAAACAATAAAGTTCTTCTGTCGAAGGCACTATCGTGTAATAGGCTGCCCGAGGAAATTTGATGTTCACAACAAATATATGAAGTTTGAACATCAAATTTCCGAGGGAGCCTATCACACATAGGGCCCGAGACAGACAAATGCAATGTAATTATTATGTCACGAAATATGGAGCGGGAAAGCGCCCATTTTGATGGACGCGTACACCAGAGCCACTTTAATTAACGTTCTTCATTTCTAAAAATTTATACTGGAAATGGTTTAAAAAGCTAGCAATTTTTCCACCGAAAATTGCCAAAAACGGGCACTATGCGCTGATAGGAGCCCACTGAGGAGAGACATTATCTCATCAAGTGATAGATTACGACCAATGGGAGCACGCCAAAATTTAGCGTTGTACTATAATTGTTGATAGTCCTGTTAGCAGACGCACTTCACCCCACCCTACCAAAGGCGCTAAACCCGATGTGGTGCTGGATGCGTCCTACTTTAATTTTGCGGGATTGCATGCTCGCCTTTTTGGAGGGAAAACTATATTTGGAAATTTGGCAAAATACTTTTTGTAGCATTTGTGTCGCAAGTGACGGGCATTTCGTGTTTGTTTGCGTGTGATGAACGGTTTTTAGAAGCGATTAGTTTCTGATGAGAAGTAACCCACTGATTGCCCGTTTTTAGAAAAATACCTTCACGCTAATTCCTGCTACATTTCTCAGCTGTCACCTGCAAAAAACAACATCGTGTTGTAGGAAATACGGTTTAGGTAAATCAGGATTTACAAACTTCAACCCGCTAATTTTCGGCCGTCGGACCATTAGAAAATCCAGGTGTATAAATGGCTACTAGCGAACTGTAAGGAAAGCCTATAACAATTTTGGCGAAAACCTTTCTTGGACTAGCATCCCATCCACTTTTGGGCGGTGGGATGGAGGGCGAGGGTCTTAGTAGCAGAACTTTTAGTTGCTGCATGCAACAGGAACCAAGCTCACCTTTGGTAGCTTGGGCATCCTGTGACTCGAGTCGTCTTAAGCTTTTTTCTTTCTTTTTATTACTATCATCGTTTATTGACTGCTGTACAGGTTCTGTGCCAGACTGATTATATTTTGTTTTTTTAAAGTACATCTGCATCACAGGTGAGAAAACACCATTAAACTGCAAAATATTACAATGGTCTTAAGAACTTTTACCCCTCACGGTCAGAACTGTTCACTTTCAAACTTTATAAAAGAGAGATAAAAGTAATTTTGTTTGTACAAATGACAGCACAGGAAAGTGCTGCTCAGTAGTTTTCATTTCAATGGTCACACATAAGGATTTCATCCGCAGCCTTAAAATTAATGGTCAGACCTAAGGCCCAAACAGGCAAAAATGCTGGCTGACAGCTACTTACCTTTGTACTGAAACCTACTGCAAACTCTTTAAGAAGGCATTCTGGGCAAACGCCACCTTTTAAAGAAGGTTTCAACACTTAAACTTGTTTATCTCAAAGAGATAAAACTTAATGATTAAGAGATAAAAGTTAATGATTAAGAGAAGGATACCACACAGTCCGCTACCGACGCAAGGTGCTCATGTGTCCTCTGCTGGAGTAACTGGTTTTGTGTATATTCCTTTTTACTATTTTTTAGTTCTTTCATAAATCACTGCCTTTTTCACACAAATCCGCTCAGCATGCCTCAATATATCGTTTGTTAAACATCAATAATCGCAGTCCGAATGGGCATCTTGTTTATTTATAACTACTGATCACTGACACGGACTACAGAAAAATAGTAGTCGTCCTAAATACTAAGAACCATTAGTTTTACAAACTATTAAATAGACACGTCCGAATTATCACACATAACGAACATTCCATAACATGAGAATATACGTTTGTTCTCTAATCACTCTGCACTGAAACGAGAACAAATCATTTTCACACTAAATTCCATCAGATAACTACTGATACCTATAGTGGAAATAAAGAAAGAGAAATTAGAAAATATTTACGTATTAAAGTTGCAAGCTCTTAGAAACCGAAAGCAAAGCATTTACATTGTCCTTAACATAACCATCCTTAGCCTTATCAGATCGCCATCGACCATGACGTTTAAACAATCTATCATTAATGCCTGCATTAATGATAGACGCGCAGTATAAGAGGGATCGATTTCGCCTGCCGCCCAATAGGGTATAAACGATTTCAGATATCTATTCAGGTTTTCATATAAGTAAGCTGGTGTTTTCTAGATGTTCTAGAATTGTACCAGGACGTATTACGTTCCAGCGAAACGTGGCGAAGTTTCTGTTGAATATCTTCCTCTATTGAGCTAAACAGCTTCATACACAGTTCTTCTCTCCTCGCACAAAGGGCTGTTAGCCTTGCGCTACTGCTCTTAATGGCTTAACGTTTAAGGCGTAAAAAAATCACCATTTGTCTGGATTTTGTACGGCAAAATTACGGCAAGACCTGCACTGAAGACTCATGCGTCATGGCACGCTACATAACGTCATCAACACGGCTGGCTGAGTTGTCACATTCCCCCGAGGATTTGGCCAATGGTATTAACCATTTAAAAAATAGACAGCATGTCTACGCGCAGTATGAGAAGGATTGATTTCGCCTGCAGCACCCGGATGTTTTCACGGACATTAAGCATAAAGAGGGACACAGAGTTAAAGACCTTGCAAAATGAAAACAGATGCCATTGTCATGTAGCTTTGTTGTTATATTTGTAGTGCAAGATGGTGCTGACTAAGCGCCAACTCATCATCCATGGGTAACTTGGTTCGGCTGCCCAGCTATGCTGATGAGAAAAAATATCTACAATAATAACGAGCTGAGGAGATTATCAAGGTATCGGATACTATGATTTCCAAGCTTCCTCTGGCACTGCCTGAATTGGTGTCCACCTGTATCATGTACCTTTAACCCAGAAAACAGGTAAAATTCAAATCCTCCGAGAAATGCATTCACGTGCATCGTTTGAAGATCACATACCCAACGGTTAAGGCACAGTGAAGGGCCTTCATCAGGCGTTTTTCAGACAATAATCGCTGGCAATAGAGAATCCGAAGATACAAAGGAACTTTTAAAGTGTGTTCATTCGCATTACATGCCAAACAAAGTCCTTAGTGTTGAGCGATGGTGAACAAGACAGCTTCCTTCCGTCAAACTCTCCGGCTTCAAAAGATGGCAAGGCTACGGCGTACGTTTGTAGAAAGTGCACATGCTTGCTACCGGTGAACACTGTCGAGGATCTGGAGAAGATGTTATCGAGATAGATATAAGAACGAGGTTGAGCGAGTAGCTCATGCATGGATCACGTGTATGGTGTAGTGAGTTTTGCACTGGCTGAGCTTTGTGACTGGTCAAAAAATTTCGTATAGCGAACTCGGACTAATTACAGCAAATGCAAACCCAATTTTTTCTTGGTTAATGCGACGTTTAATTCAAGCGCTTGGCAGCACGTGGTTGTAGCTTATGAGAACCATTACTGGTAAAACTGGCAAGCTGGCCTCGACAAAAAAGACAAACGTCAGCTTTGGTGCCTTGCGAGTGGGCGGAGTCTGTAATGCTGCAATACATACTTGAAATCTATTTTGTGATGTTTGCAAGTTGTTTTCGTACAATTGCTGTGAGGAAAGTAACTATGTATTACCCTGGACGAAAACATGTTAAGAATTATTTGGTGTAAAGGAATTTTGTAACAACAATTCAGTCTGGCTGTTAATCGGTGGCAAAATAATTTTAACTGAATTCTTTCCCCAGCGGATGATTTTTCTCTGAATAGCGATAAGAATTATTATTATTAATAACAATAATAGACAAGTAAAAACGAAAGATATAATTTCCCGACGTTTTGGCGACTTCATGGAATTATATCGTTCGTTTTTACTTGTCTATGTATAACTAAATCATTGTTAATAACAATAATGATGATAATAATAATAATAATAATAATAATAATAATAATAATAATAATAATAATAATAATAGTAATAATAATAATCACCATCATCATTACTGATGTACTGGGTGGATTGAAGACCTTGAGGCGAAGATGAAGGAGTTAGTAGAAGAATGAACTACGCATGTACTGAAGCGTATGCAGAAAGCTGTTTTGTCGGACAGCTTAAATATATTGCTCGTTCTTTTGAGATTTTGTTGTAGTGCGGAATGGACTTAGATTTCTATGTGGTTTCAGAGAACGAATTTCAATTTTTTTAAGTTTTTTTTTTTTAGATTTTAGCGTGACAATTTTTAAAAGGAATTATTTTAAGTTTCTCGGCTTGTGTTTATTTGAGGCATTTTAGTATTTAAGAGACTTTGAACATTTTAGCGGCATTAGTCCTTTATATTCATTTTAGTAGAAGTCAGGATTTTTTCTCGAAAATTAGCAGCATAGGCTACGTTCGCGCCCCGTGCATGCTATTTAGGGACATAGCATATATACGTTTGAACTGCTATAATAATAATAACAATATTAAGCATTTATTTATACACGATAAAAACTTAACTTGATGTGGTCGTATGTAAGAAATAAAAAGCCTTAAAGTATACATCTCATACAAAAGCAATAAAATTAACTAGCAACAAGAGAAAATAAGGGGACAGAGAGGGACACTGCCAGACCAGGCTTTGGGATATGTCAAGTTCGGAAAAGTTATTTTTAGACGGCCATTTGCAACGGAAGTCTGAATTCAGGACGTCCACATAAAGGCAACCTCGATCTGTTGTTTGAAGTACCATTCAAAATTTTGCTTGTAATGGCGGACCAAGTGGTCTTACGTTTTGTCGATGAAAACGACTTCGAAAAACAAGGGAAATGGTATTGATGCGGACGTTTCGGGAAACAGGCTTCCGTTCAAAAGCCAGTCTATAAATAACTTTTGTGGAATTGACATATCCCAGCCAACGCCCTCAGAATCCCTCTCTGTCCCCTTATTTTCTCTTGCTAGCAATTAATTGTAGCCATAAAAATTTCATTTCAAATTCCTAATAAGTTTCTTAAGACTAGGTAAACTGTCAACAGCTCTTGTGCTATTCAAAATATCGGATGTTGGCTAATAGGCAAAGAGAAGATCTTTTTTCTTCTAAAATTATACACAGAACTGCTTTTGGTAAATAAAGATTCTAGAGCCTCAGGAGACTGGCCATGCTAACAGTTATATGCTGAAGACAAAAGTCTTCGATTGTGCGTAGTCGGAATGGTGTTCCATTTCGCTAGAGCCAGGACCTCCTGTCCTGTTGTATGGAAATAACACTGCAATTTTATTTCCTTGGAAAAATTCCTAGTTACGTATGAACGGCACTTTTGCACTTCTTGAGCTTATTAATACTTCATTCGTTAGCTTTGTAGCCACAGGACTAATAAACATGACGTTGTCTGTCTCGAAGGCATCTTACTGTCATCCGCTTCTTTTTTAGCTACAACGACGAAGAGAGCCTTAATATGAGAATTGTGCACAAGCCTCGAATCATGCCCTTATATGGGTTTCACTGTCACCCAACTGATAAATCTACATTTTAATAAATTGTGCGCGAAAACTTTATATTCTCGACATTTCATTTGTTTGCAGTCATGACCGTAACAAGTTTGCGGTGAAAATGTAGTCATAACAAATTTCAGGTGAAAATGATTTTAAGTAAAAATTGCCTCCACTCGCGAGTCACAGTACACCGCCTAGTCGCAAATACAGCAACGGCAGTCAACACAAACCTTTGAGATTGACCAAAGTTTTCTTCATGGCAGCTTCATCACAAGCCACTGGTTCGCGGTTTGCGCCTTCTGGTTCTATTCCTCAAAATCGACGCCATCATGCTTGCGACGTAACTTTGGTGGTCGAAGATGGGAAGGAATTCAAAGCTCACAGACGTGTTCTTTCGGAGGCAAGTTCTTTCTTTCAAAAGCTGCTCAACAGCGACATGAAGGAGTCTAATGAAGGAGTAGTTCAGTTAAAAATGCTAACAGGGCTTGGTATGAGAGATATGTTGGAATTTATTTACACTGGCAATGTTCAGATATCGGATGCAAACAATGCCCAAGAGTTGATCGTGATGGCGGACTATTTGGATCTTCCGCATCTGAAAACCCTTGCTGAGAGATTTCTAGTCAATCACTTGAATGCTTCAAACGCTATCTCCACTTATTATTTTGCAGAAAGATACGGTTGCGAGCAACACATTTCCGTATCTAAAAGGTGCATACTTGCAAATATTACCACCTTGGCAACAACGGAAGAATTTTTAAATGCATCGATCAAGGAAGTTGAAATTTGGATTGCAAGTGACGAAATAAACGTTAGTGCCGAGGAAGATGTATTCAGGATCATTCTTACGTGGATTGATCACGAAAAAAGCGAGCGAAGGAAATATTTCGCCCAGTTGTTTCGTGAAGTTCGACTTGTTTATGTATCTCGCGACTTCCTGCTCAGTGAAATTATGACAAATGATTTTGTGAATGACAATGAAGGCTGCGCGGATCTTGTGAAAAACGCTATGAAGTTTGTTGACCCTAAGGACTATTTTCGTCTCAGTATTAAGCCTAGAAAGTCACTCGAGAACCCTGTTTTAGTCGTCCGTGTGCAAACCCTTAATCTGAAGGACCAAGTTCTTTGCTACAATCTTCGTGAGAAAAGTTGGTCAAGGTTTCGAGAACTAGCACCACCTGGCCCTGGAAAAGTAGTATCTTGCCATGATAATTTCTTTTTTGTCTTGCAGAACAAAGGCCTCTCACATCAGTATGATTCACTCTCAAACCGTTGGACATCACTTACCTTCTTACCGAAGAAGAGAGTGGAAAAAGTATTTTTTACAAATAAAAATGAAATTTACGCTTGGGTGACTGAAGAAAGAACATGTCGTCCCGACTGTGCTTCCACTGTTTTTAAGGTGCACTCATGTGATCATCTGTTTGATTCAAGTAGGAAAACAAGCCGTCTTTCCTTTCTGACGAAGTACAAACCCAAAACAAACTCCTGGGAAGATGTTACATCGTTTGATCTGGGTTCTAGAGAAGGAGTTTGCGTAGTAGCTGAAGACAATTATATTTATTTTGTGGGTGGTATAAATTTAGATTACTGGTGGCTTTTCGAGACTGAGTTGCTCTCGTATGCTGACAGGTATGACCTCGATACAAACATCTGGGACAAAATCGCTGACCTCCAAGAACCCAGAGGGAATGCCTGTAGCGCTGCTGCACACGGGACAATTTTCATCGCGGGTGGAGAAAGCCATGAGGCAATGCCAAGCTGTGAAGTGTACAGCGAAACAACTAACAAATGGCAGTACACAAAGGGTTTGATCTCTTATGATGGGATGATGTCTGTTGACAGCAAGCTGTATAATGTGCAGAATTGCCTGATTGTTCTGAATGATATGATTACACAACACAGAGTGACAGTTAAATGCTATGACCCTGACAGTAATCAGTGGAACGAGGTAACTCAAATACCTCTCGAAATGCTCTCATTCGGGTCGACAGGTACTGACTGTTATGTAAATATAAAGTGGTTTTCGATAAGATCTTTTGCCGGATGGCACTGCATTGCGAAGCCTTCGTCCGTTTGATGGTAAGGTGTCCTTCCGCAAATGATCGATCGTGTGAGCGATTTGCTTTCTCAAAATGAAGTTAAAAGACCTTAAAAGTGATTTACATCGATTTTTCCCTCGTTTGTTCCTTTGCTAAGTCAAGTGGGCCTTTAAGTATGGCCACTGATAAAGCGTACTAATTATTTTTACAAAGGGAATCTTAAGGACTGCCAGGAGAGGGAGCTGACAAGAAATCGATTTAACATAAATTGATTTGATAAGTTTTCATGCATATAGCTGTTGGTTCATTGAAATTTCCACTGGGATTGTCTAACGCGTGTTGTAAGCTAGGGAAGTGTAACTTTATTTACTGATTTGCTGCTTTAAAATATTTAGACATTTAACGGTATTTTATACTTTATCTTACTACCATTTGGGTTGAATTCATTCGGTGTTGGATTTCTTAGAAATAGCATTAACAAGCCGCCATTTCAAGTGATATCTGGTATTTTACGGGTGTTTGATTTGAAATAGAAAACCTAGTAAACAATACGAACAGAACCTTTTTGTCGCAGTTTTAATGGGAGTAATGTCAGTAACTCATTGAAAAGGCAAAAATCACATTAACATTAATGGACACTTATTAATGTTTGAATTTCACCTTTGTTAGTGAATAGCTCTTTCAAAAGGGCTTTAAAAAGAAGTTTTAAGGTGTCATTACGGCATATCTCTCTCTGAAAGGCGTGTAAAGTGTTTGATTGAAGACCAAATTTGTCTTGGAGGAGACGTAGTTCAGTACTTAATGGTGGGGCATATGGAGGGGTTTTTTGCCCCGACGGGAGGGAATTTGAACGATCCAACCTTCAAACGTTCAAATGCCCGGGGGGTTTGCCCGGGGGGGATGTGGAACTTTCAAATTGATAGGCACATTACTACTAGAGCAGTGAAACTATCAATCAGTGTCTTTGGCCATGGATGACCACGATAGACAGTGGTGGAACCACAAGGTCCAAGGTGATCAAGCCCCCCACCCCCTGCCCCTTTCACCTTCCTTTGATCCTGTACTTGTCGTTTTTATTTTCAATAATCAGATGCATTCAAACTGAAGAAATAGGAAAACAGCGTAACCCAGCAGGCATTCCACTTGTTTGGAAATCAAACGTTTCAACTGAAGATGAGGGTTGAGTTTAGTGAAGATAGGCGCTTTTGAAGTTAAACAAGTGAAAATAGCCGCAAAACCGATTTCTGATGTATTCTGAGTTAAATATTGATATATTTGTTATATATATTATATCTTAACCCTCGGGCCTACAAGGGGGGGGGGGGGTGGATGCCAACCCCCCCATAAGGTTTTCCTTGAATTTTTCCAAGACGATTTTTCATCAGCAACTGCCGTTTTCGGTAGCTGTAGGCATATCCCTTAGACACATTTTGACGCAAGTTTGGTGAGAATCGGTTGCTATGGTTACGAGATATGACGTCATAAGTAGCAGGTGGTCAACCCATTTTTGGGTAAAACTGTGTGTTTTTCGCCTTTTTTAGGTGAAAAAAGCAAAAATTATATACGAATAGCAGCAAAGTGTTTAATTATGTCATTTTTTGATAATTTCTAATTTTTGGTAAAATCCAAGATGGCTTCAATATGGCCGCCATCATGGGTGACGTCACAGGCCCCCAGCAGCGCCCCATCGCATAATATATACCTCATCTTCTAGAGTATATCAAATGCTTTCTACCAAAGGCAAAATCTCTTCAAAATATTACAACACAGCAAATACCCAGGGGAGGGGTTCCATGAACCCCCCCCCCTTGTACCCCGGTGGGGTGTGACTGCTTGTACGTCCAAGGGTTAAGCTTTTAAAGTATCAAGTACATGTTGCTATTAATGGTACTTCTCCTCCTAGACATCTTGCCCTATCGGCCGCCTTAAGTGCAATTTATATGTCAGGAATGTCACCAAAAATGGAGCGGGAAAGCCCCCATTTTGATTGACGCGTACACCGAAGCCACTTTAATTAACGTTCTTCATTTCTCAAAATTTGCACTGGAAATGGTAGAAAAAAGCTAGCAATATTTTCACCGCAAACTGCCAAAAACAGGCACTATTCGCTGATAGGTCCCCACTGTGGAGAGACACTATCGCGTCACGTGATCGATTTGATACCTATTCAAGCAATAAAGTTCTTCTGTCGAAGGCACTATCGTGTAATAGGTTGCCCGAGGAAATTTGATGTTCGTGACAAATACTAGCCCGAGAACGTGATGCTCGGCTGTTTGGAGGGACAAACTATATTTGGCAATTTGGCAAAATACTTTTTTTAGCATTTGTGTTGCAAATGACGGGCATTTCATGTTTGTTTGCGTGTGATGAATGGTTTTAGAAGCGATTATTTTCTGATGAGGAGTAGCCCCACTGATTTTCTGTTTTTAGAAAAATACCTTCACCCTAATTCCTGCTACATTTCTCAGCTGTCACAAATTTCAACCCGCTAATTTTGCCTTCGGATCATTAGAAAATCCAGGTGTATAAATGGCTACCAGCGAACTGTAAAGGAATCCTATGAATTTTTGGGGATAACCTTTGATGGACCAGCATGCCATCCACTTTTGGGGGTGGGATGGAGGGCGAGGGAGCTTAGTAGCAGTACTTCTAGTTGATGCATGCAACAGCAACCAAGGTAGCGTGGGTATGCTGTGATTCGAGTCGTCTTCAGCTTTTTTTCATTACTGTCAGCGAATACTGAGGGCTGAATGATTTTATTTTGTTTTTTGACAGTATTTCTGCAGCACAGGAGAGAAAACACCATTAAAGTGGCAAATAGTACAATAGCTACAAGAGCTTTTACCGCTCACAGTCAGAACCGATTCACTTTCAAACTTTTATTATAAAAGAGAAATAAAGGTAATTTTCATTGTCCAAAATCAAAAGAAACAATTGACAGCACAGGAAAGTACTGCTCAGTCGTTAGAGCCACCTTGGACAGCATAATAAACAGCACCACAAGAAAGAACTGCTCAGTAGCTTTCATTTGAATGGTCAAACTTTAGGATTTCATCCGCAGACTCAGAAGTTAGAATCACCTTGTACAGCATAATAAACAGCACCACAAGAAAGTACTGTTCAGTAGCTTTCATTTGAATGGTCACACTTTAGGATTTCATCCGCAGGCTTTAAAGTAAGAACCACCTATCATTTAAAATTAATGGTCAGACCTACGACCCAAACAGACAAAAATGCTGCCTGACAGCTACTTACCTTTGTACTGAAACCTATTGTAAATGCTTTAAGAAGGCATTCTGGGCAAACGCCACCTTTTAAAGAAAGTTTCAGCACTTAAACTTGTTTGTCTCAAAGATATTTAACTCGACCCACAAAAGCCCCCTCTAACTTGTAGTTCGTGGCGTATTAAATGTCTCAGAATTTTTTCAAGACTTTAAAATGCTTTAAAGGAACAAAAGAGGGGGTAGATTTTAGGAAATTTTGGTGGAAGGAGAAAATTGAATTGAATAATAGACGGATATCGCACAGTCCGCTACCGACCCAAGGTGCTCAGGTGCCCGTTAGTGGACTAACTGGTTTTGTGTATAACCTTTCATAGATTGTTCCCTTTTTCGCAGAAATATGCCCAGCGTGTCCCCGTGATGGCTTAACGTTATAGGTTTTAAAAAAATTACCATTTTTCTGAATTTTGTACTGTAAAACTACCGCAAGAACTGCACTGAAGTCTGATGTTTCGTGGTACACTACATAACGTCACCAGCCAGCACCTGGTTTAGTTGTTCACATACCTGCGAATATTTGGCTAATGGTATTAACCATTTTCTTTAAAAAAAAAAGACAGCGTGTCTACGCGCAGTATAAGGAGGATCGGTTTCGCCTGCAACACACCACGATGTTTTCACAGACAGCAAACATAAAGAGAGACACAGAGTTAAAAACCTTGCTAAATGAAAACAGATGTCACTGTCCTGTAAACTTTGTTGTTACATTTGTAGGGCAAGATGGTGCTGAAGCAAGCGCCAACTCATCGTCCGTGGGTAAATTGGTCCGGCTTTCCAGCCTTACTGAAGATAAAAAATATCTAGAACGAGCTTAGGAGGTCATCAAGGCATATGTTACCTTGGTTTCCAAGTTTCTTCTCGCATTGCCTGAATTGATGTCCAACTACATGATGTACCTTCAACCTAGAAAACAGGTAGAATCGTTTCTGTCAGTACTATTTGTTCGTTGGTCACGGTTGTTGTAATGTTGTTTTGGTGGAGTCCCTCGATTGAATCGCTTTTGTGTAGCCTTTTCGCTTTCTGCATGGCAATACCACATTCAGTTGTTTGGCCTTATTTCACACTGCAAACGATATATTTGTGCTTCCAAAACAATAGGAATTAATCAGTACCCTTGTTACGAAAGACTGAGGTGATGTTTCGTCAAAGAAAACTCTAGTTTTCAGTGTAATTACATCCGAATATCTCAGGCGATTTAAGCCTTCCGAACAGATATTACTCCGAAGGAACAGTGGGGTGTCCCTGTTCGGAGTGGGTTGTTTGTAATGCGGCAATACATACACGAAGTCTATTTTGTGATGCTGGCAAGCTGTTTTCGTACAATTGATGTAAGGAAGGTAACTCCGTATTACACTAAACGAACACATGTAAAGAATTCCGTGGAGAAAACGAATTTTGTAGAAACAATTCATCGTCGACTACAAAAGTAGCTTAAGACTGCTGTGGCAAATGATTTTAACTATATTCTTTCAATAAGCAATGCTTTTCCCTGGAAAGCCATAAGCATTCTATATGGCAATAAAAGTGCAATTTAATTTCCTCGAAATAGTGCTATATAATTATATCTGAACGGCACTTCTCCTCTTCTTGATATTATCAACACTCCATTTGTCAGCTTAGTACCTACACGACTAATTAAGCCAAGACGTTAGCTGTCTCCATGGCACCTCTCTGTCAACCCTTCTTCTAGGGCATATTTTTATGGTGCCAGAAGTTGTTGACTTGTAATAATAAAGTAATAAGAAAGTGTGATCAACTTAAAATGGATATGTGATCTGAAATGCTTGCAAAGAATGTTAGAATGACGCGCAATGCCCTTTTACACGAGCAATAGGTGAATAATGGCCAAGTCTCCAAACATGCCCTTATACACATTTCGCTGTCCCGGAGTCAATCATTTCCTTTAAAAGTGATAAGGCTTCTTAACTTAGAATGCATATCTGCATTTTTATGAATTGTGCGTTATCGTCAGTGATACAGCAAGAACTTTAAGTTTTCGACATTTCATTTGTTTGCAGACGTGACCATAACAAATTTGCGTTGAAAATGATTTCCATCAAAATTTCCTTATCTCATGCATGATGTCATCGATCGGGGGACATAGGATCATTCAGAGGAGAAACAACGACGTTAGTTGACAAAAACGTCTTATACTAACCTAGCTTTCTTTCGATCGCAGCTTCAGCACAAACCACTGGTTTGTGGTTCGCCGTTTTTGGTTGAGAACATTGTTGTAAAGAATTGGAATTGGAATGCTTTAAACGCTATTTCAACTTACTACTTTGTTGAAAAATATCGATGCAAGGAACTCCTTTCATTATTCGAAAGTTTTATCCTTAGAGATTTCGCCAAAGTAGCGAAAACGGAAGGGTTTTTGATAATACCCGGTGAGAAAGTTAAAATGTGGATTTCAAGTGATGAAATTGATGTTAGCAAGATCATTACGACGTGGAATGATTACTAACAAATCGAGCGAAAGAAATATTTCCCTGAGTTGTTTCGTGAAGTTCGACTTGTTTATGTTCCACGAGACTACCTGCACAGAGAAATCGTGACAAATGATCTTTTGAATGATAATAAAAGCTGCAAGGATCTTGAGAAGACCGCTATGAAGTGTTACAGGATAAAATCCAATAATTCGTGGTACTTTAGAAAGTTACCACTTGCACCTGAACAATCACGGAATATCAAGCTTCTTCTAATCAATGCTTAGTTCTCTTGGATCTAGCCGCAAGTTAATGAAACATTATTTATGGTTAAGCTGTCTTTGCTCAGCCTGGAAGGCTGGGTACACAACGTAATTACGGACTGAATATAAGGTCATTTGGAGCAAGCTGTCTTTACTCAGTCTTGAAAGCTGTGTATACAAGTTTACGCTGGATTGAAAAGTAGGTTCATTAAGCTCTGTTAACGTAGGCGTTAGTCCTCTAGCTAAGTCTATTCAGGCCTGAAAGCTGTGTTTATTCAGATGTAACTACGATGATGCAATACGTTGGCATAAATAGAGCACTCTTTTCTTTGTAACACTGGTTTACATCGACGTACATCGCGCCGCTTGTGGACTTACATTGAGCCACTTGAGGATTTACTTCGAGGCACTTGTAGAAGACGATTAAGCAGGTTGAAGACCTAGAACGCTGTGCGTCTTTCAGTTGTAGCAGATCCTTAGGTACCTGGGAATCAGTTACAGGTCCCGTTCCTGCTAGCCAAGTGAGTCGCCTGCTAATTTGCCCAAGTTTAAAGGAACTATGAACTGATCTCACAAAATTTGTTTTCTCATTGAAGGAAACCTCAAAATATGGTTTCCTAAGGTATAAAAACACCACAGAAGTAATAATAAACCAAAACTGATCAAGGATGGTTACGACTAAGGGAGATTAAGAAGGATTATGACTGACAAACTTGAAAAGACTTGCCAATTTTTTCAAGATGCGTTATCCGTGACGTAGCTCCTTTAACGCTACGTTTGCACCGAAGTTTCATTGAAGCCAAGTTCCTTCCCCAAAGCTTGGAGCCGCTAAATTTACCCTCACAGTGAGTGGAGAACGCGGGTAGCTTCACTGGACAGTTTGGGGACGATCACAACGACGATAACCGAAATTTTCAGTGATTCACACACACGAGATGTAAATCCCTTGGAGCGTAAACGCAAGAGTCACCTAAGTACGTGAGTAAACAAGAAGACATTTGAACATTTACTGTATGAAGTCAGTTTAAAAGATATTTACAAAGAAATCGCCGAGATATAATTTGAGAAGTAGACAGAGGCCCTACCAAATAGTAGTATCCAATACACCTAAAGTAAGCACGAGTATCCAGTGTGATCTATCCGAGGAATGGAATAACGATGTGTCCAAAGAACTTCCATTTTATTCAAGTAGTAAGAAGTAGTTGTCCGAATCTTGTTCCTCCTCTCATAATCGTTATTACCACAATTCCTTTTCTTACAAGATGGCGCATTAATTTCGTGGAATCAGCTCCCTTCATGTATTAAGCAATCTTCTGAGTTGAGGGACTTTTGCCAGAGGGTAAGGAGGGCTTCATTTATGTCTTATAAATGTTATTATTACTATCATCATCATTAAATTTTACATTCCTAAAAGTTTTGTTTGACTCACAGTAAGCTGAGTATTTTATGTTAATTTCTGTCATGCGTTTTACACGTGAGCCTCTGGCTCGGATATACGGGGCATCCTTATCCCACGCATTGACATTAATAAATAGATTGATTGATTGATTGATTGATTGATTGATTGGTTGATTGATTGATTGATTAATAGACCAGTTATCACTTTTCTGCGTGTACAGCAAGTCGCAGTACGTTACAGACCACTGAGCCAGAACGAATTTACTAGACTCGAGCAGGCAAGCACAACCCATTGGGAACCCATAGATATCAGCATAGAACAATTGGGTGATTTTTAACCCAATCCGTGGACAACTCCCGTAGACAGGCAACTTCGCCCGAAGAGTTTCAGCCGAGTCAATCCAGTGTCCCTTCCCGTCCGCCACATGACAGTCCAGTCCGTGCCACATCAAGAGTAGAAGACAGCGACGAAGTGACGATACCGGCGACGAAATCGAAGAATTAGAAACCGCTAAGAAAACAGGCGCAGGTGTGCGAATTCCTGCGATTAATTCACGAGCTGATCTAGTAAAATTAGTTCCACAAAAGAGATTCAACGAAGAACAAGACTCGCACGTAAGCGATTCTGAAACAGACGCGAGCAAAGAAACCGATTCAAGTGAATCCAGTGAAGAAAATCAAATTGAACATAGCTAAGAAGGAACAATTCGATTCTCTGTGGCCGCAGAATTAGTAAAAGATTTAAAAGAACAGGTAACCCACCTACATGCTCAGTCACAATTACAGCAAGTCCAGCAACAGAAGACCACCAGTGCCTTGCAAAAAGTGCTTCTTCCTGTCTCGTCCAGTATGCACAGACCAGCCCCATTTCACGGTTATGACTCAGAAGATGTCTGTCGCTGGCTTGACAAGATGGAAAGTTATCTTAAGGTACGCTGCATAGACCCCACTAGCCCCGCCGCTCTCGCCGAGTTGTCCCTTAACGTCGCTGGTCCGGCTGAAGATTTTTATTATTCATTGCCTGAGGATCGTAAAGCGACCTTCCCTCAGCTACGAGACGCTCTGCGAGAACGTTTCGCTAACAATAACCGGAGTTGGTTAATTTGGCAGGCTGTTAATGCACGCTAACAGGGAACCACAGAACCATTACAAGTGTATCTCACCGATTTAACTAACATGTTCCTTAGGTTGAATATCACCGATGATGAGAAAATGCGATGTTTCGTATAAGGTTTACGCAACGACGTATGCAAAACAGTTCTTAAGGCCGAAGAAATGGCAAGATTAGCGTGTTCCGTAGAGACTACCATGAGCAGTACCTCTGTGAGTCAAATGGCAAGTCAGCTAGATAATTTGTCCAAGCTAGTTGACACTATGTTGGCCTCGAACACTGCAACTTCGTCAACCCAAAATGACGCTGTATTGGCGAAAATGGAAGCTCTTTCCGCGAAACTTGGTGTTCTAATTTCCCAGAAGACAGCAAATGTCGCCGCATTAGACGATAGAAACCCCGATGATCAGGGCAGCCTGCTTAAAGCTGGAAGACAGGCTGAGAAACCTAATCAAGACAGGCTGAGAAACCTAATCAATGATTTAGACCGTCAAGTGGACTCAATAATAAACGGTCTAGCAAGACACAGTCAGTCCTCGCGTAATGAGCAACCTAGAGAAAGAACTCGTGTTGGACGCCCCGTATGTTTTACCTGTGAATGAGCAGGTTATCTAAAACTAAGCTGCTCGGAACGGAGAAATTCTCAGCCACAACCACAGCAACAGCAATACCGGCCGAGTTATTCGCCGAACTCAACTTATAACCAGCCACGGGATATTCATCGTATTCACCGAGATCCAAGCTTAGCTGTTCTGGGCGACGGCTTGTATGATGACGAAAGTGTTGGAACAATTCAGCCAAGTTCTTCCGAAGGACCGCTTTACCCTCTGAGGTCAAAGTCCTCATCGACAAAGCCACGTCGCACAGTGCAATGGGATGACAGTCCAGCGAGTTTGGACAAGCGGGACGCCCAACATCAGATATTTGCGTCCCTTAGCAACCATAAACCGAAAATGGTCCGGTACTCCCTACCAGAAGTCCAGCTCAGGTGGTGACCAAGTAACTCACGAGCCGAAACCAGACCATACATGCAATTTACCGAACGTACCAGAAGAAATTAAGCCTATATAGTAGACGTCGTTCTGCAAGGAATCAAACCCCAAAGCGCAAGTACTAGCAAAACTCCATGTCCAGCAGATCCCGAAATGATCTCCACAATAACGAGTATCTCACAGAAAGAACAGCAAAGTGTGCTGCTCACAAGCACAAATCTTCATTCCAGCGACATGACCTCAGCTGGCAATATGGCGAGCCAAGCTGTCCAGTTACTTGTTGATACTGGAGCATGTGTGCCAGCCATGGACGTGCAACTCGTCAAGAAGACGTATGGGCAAATTACGCCCAAGGGAATCGTTGAATCACTTCCTTCCATCCAGGCAGTCAGTGGAGACACCCCTCCAGTTTTAGGAAAGATCACCATACCTCTGCAGCTGAGCGAAATGTAGTACTTGTGTGAATTCTACCTTATGGAGAATCATGCTTGTGATGCTATCCTTGGTCGAGATTTCTTACGACGAAACAAAGCATTGATTGACCTAGAGAGAAGCAGAATCACCTTCAAGCAACTAGGGAATAATCGTCCAAGTCGCACAAGTGAGAAAATTCAGCCTACACATGTCATGGGAGCTTTCCTGCTTCAAACGACGAATTGTAAAGACAAGGAAACCTCCAGTGAATTCGACCCTAAACCTTTACCGCAGATTTCAGATTCCAGCCCAGTGTTCTGAAGTCAAAAGAAGAAAGAAATTGGAGTAATTAAGTTCATCTTAGTGTTGCTTCTCGTGCTTCTGTATCTACTCACAGCATCCCACACTCAATTGCCGGTAAGCAGAAAAAAAAGTATGCCGTTTTTGCCAAGACAGGAATCTTGACAGACAGTCCAGGGGTGTGCCTATTCGAGAAAATAAACCGAGCGAACCACAAGGAACCTTAAAATTAATCGGGACGAACGCGAATCACGGAGATCAGGAGTATCATTAGACCCTACCAGAAGAGCTGTTGAAGTCCACACAATTCAGTTTATGCAGTCACAGAGAGCAGTGTTTATGCGCCACAGGAGAGTGACACCATCAGATAATTGTGCCCGAGAGAGTGGCGAATGACGTAATGTTTAAAATCTGATGACTCAGCTCATCTGTCTTATTGCTTTGAATATTGAATTTTGTTGAATTAAACTAAAAAGTTAAATGTCGATATAAATTTATCCACAACTGAACATGCTTTTACCGAGAGTTGTGAACGATGTATTTATATAGTGTTGGGAATATAGCACTATCAAAACATGATTATTGATTAAGACAAACATATCGTCAGAATCTGGAGAAATAAGTAAAAAGCAAAGTCGTCGCTCTATCTCAAACACGTTAAAGCACGTATTATGACGTAATCGTTAAATCTGGTTTGCTCTCCCGGGACTCCCTGTAAAAGTCAGCAAGTTGTCTCCAACTCTAAAATCAAAGCTTGGACCATGCAAGAAGATCCAGCTGAACCCGTTCATTTCGTTTCTCCTGAATCCTCTCTCAGTTAGTTCACAGTCACTGACCTCGACCATTCTCGACTCTAGTGTCTTCGGTCGTTGTTTTTTAGCCGTGCAGGACAAAAACTAGAAGAGCTCTGGGGTCAAAATGGGATATCCACTTGTTACCGACGCGGACACATTCTTTCCCGAGGTTAAGATTAGATCTCATCGGCCTGAACCCTCTTTGGACACCTCATGAGGTTTACACAACGTAATTTTACCGACACCGAAAAGGAGAAGCCCTACCTATTCCACCGTCTTTTCCACTTTCCTCCCTTCACTATCCGACTTCGTCGGTTAAAAATGCGTATACTGAAAAGTTACATTGGGTTTGATTAATGCGTGCGTAGACTACGTACATCAAGTACTGATTCTTGCTTGAATCTCTCGACGTTGTATACGTTAGTATCCAAGAAGATAGTTTCTGTTTCAGATAGTTAAGCGTGGGAATATAAGATGTTACTTTCAAACTAAGCTCGTAAAGATTGCAAAGGATTAAAGAGATCATTAATCACTTCCACATCCCAATTTTACCCTTTGTCTTCCCCTCAAATTTTGCTTTAACTATTGTTTTCAGTTTCTCTTGGGAACATGCATGTTCCCAAGGAAAATTGAAAGCAACAGTTTATGCATAATTTTGGGGGGAACAAAGTTTATTATGGGAATGTGAAAGTGGACAATGACTGGATTGGATTGTGATTGAATACTCACTACAATATATCTTGCCCGCTTGGATGCTTCTGATTTACCTCGAGTTCCTCATTAATTGGTACTGGTCAGCGGTACAAGCAAGATGGTGGGAGAACTTGTACCCACTGAGTACCCACTGCTTTTTCGTATAAATCACAAGTTTCGGGAAAAATAACGAAGTAGCTGACTGTCAAAGAAAAGGCAGACGAAAGAAACTGGAAAGAAAAGAAAAGATACTGTAAACAGAAACGTTTTTCTCGAGCTGAAACAAAGGAATCGTACGAATTAAGCACTTATTCCCCAGTTCCAGGTTATGGCTAGTACTTTTTCCAATGTTTATTCCTCGTTTCAGTTATGTCTAGCTGTCGTTTGTTTCCCTTTGTTCCTTTGATGTAGTTTGGTGTTCTGATCAAGTGCTCGTTGAGGTGGCCAGGTTTTTGAGGTTAGGAAACCCAAACACATCAACAGTGATGGCATATAATTGATTGCATTAACGGTTGTAGTCCAGTTAAGAATAAGTAACAGAAACTAAGAGTTGTAGTCTCTAAGGTCAGGCGTAAGACGAAAGATGTAAGCAGCTATGGAATAGAAGTCTCGTCGGTAATGGAATAAAGACCAGCCTAGAGTCTTTGTACCTCTTCGCTTAGCAAGCGAGTTGCAGTTCTGCATCAACCTTGTCAGGCCGTGTGGCACAAAAGGCCTCCCAGCAAATTGAAAATAGCTTGCATTTAATTAGCATAAAGATAATGAGACCCCTTTTCTGGACCCCTCAATTTTTTCTGAAAAAAATTAGACTAAATATGATAATAAAAACAAAACATACATGCTACGTACCACTCCTAGATGCGTGTCTGGTTTACTTAAAGGCGCGGACACACGATGCAACATTGCGCGCAACTTTTGTGTCACGAAGTTGCACGCAATGTTGCAGATGATGGACATACGGTGAAACTGTTGTACGCGATGTTGCAGCAGTAGAAGCCGATTATACTTTTGCAACAGTTGCACGCAAAGTTGCGTGCAACAATTTCAACGGTGGACACACGATGCAACTTTCAAGTTGCGCGAGATGTTGCGGACAATGTTGCATCGTGTGTCCCCGACTTAAGTATGTACTGAAACAACGAGCGAACAGTGAAACTGCGCGGGACCAGGTTCGCCCGTGTCCAGTTACAGGCTGAAAAGCTCAAAACTGGATTGAAAAAAGACCAGGGGAATGCCAAACCATTTTTCTGGTATGTAAGTAAGCAGCTATGGGCAATAACCTTGGCACGTGATTATCTTCAGAGTTCATCAAAGAGGCAACAGTATGTCGCCCAGCACCTGAATGAATTTCGATAAACAGAAAAACCTGCATGAAAGTGGACTGAACTGCGTCGTTACTGGATTAAATTCAGTAGATTCCATGTTACGACCTCTGTTACTTAGTGTGATTTTCGGAGACATCTCTCGCTATCGAAATGAATCTGTGCTTGGTGCGATGAATATCAGAGAAGAGTACGTCAGGGAGACACCGGACAAGCCTTCCCTCACCCCCGATGAGAAAGACATCATTTCTCACATTGCCGCGTAAGTTCGTAGAAAAAGAAGAGACCGACTACGGTAACATTGTGGCGCATCATCGACCCAGACTACTGGCAAAGATAGCTTTCAAAGGTTGTTGAGTACAGTGACCATTTCAAACCAGAAGTTACCTGGCGTTAGATCGCAAGTACCTTCAATGTCATAGCCCAACTTGATGTCACTTTCTTTTACCAGAGGCGGCCTTTCCCAAGTGGTCCATGCTACATACATTTCTTGTTTTTTTTTTTTTTTGCTATCTTAAAGTTGCAATCAGTCTTTCTTAAATCTGACAGTCCGACAGTGAACTTTTAGATCAGCTAGTAGACAATTCTTCACTACTTCGTCAAACGTTGCCCTTTCCTTCGACGCTTCCGACAGATGTCACAGAAGACAGCAATTTACTTTTACATTTTTTTGACAATCTGTATTTTCACGTATGGAAGTGTGCGTACTTAAACACCTACAAGAAAGAAAGGAAATTCAAAGAAAGAAAAAGCGGTGATGCGATGCAAGCGGTTGAATAACACGGAAAAGGCAGCATTAGAAAAGCCTTGATACCATCATACATTATTGTTGTTCTTCCAAGCGGCCCATATGAAGTTTAAAATGTGGCAAAAAGCCCTCCCACCCCAAGCAAAAATAACATTCTTTCACTCACGAAAACAAGAAAGCAAAAATAATCAGTGCGGAATAAAATTCATCCTTGAAATCCAAAAATTCAATCCATTATTCTCTATTAGAATTGGACAACACAAAACGGCTTGGAAAGTGAAATTTCAGTTTAAAATTTACAGTTTTAATCGTATAGGCATGCTTTTTGGCCATTTTAATGCCAAAACATGATCAACGACCTCTCTTGAGCCACGAAAACCTCTTTTGAGACATAAGAGGCATGAAGAAATGCCCTCGTGGGTATTATTTTCAACGATCTTAAAAATCAAAGGCTCTTTTTTACATGGATCATGGCATGTAGGGGAAAATGTACTACTTCCGACCGGGTATCCCCTCTAGTTGGGCATGTAACGCATTTTTTCATGCCTCTCTAAACCCAAAACTGTTGGAAGCAAACTAAAGAGGAGTTCATTGAGGAAAAAATTTGGTAGGGCATGTTTCGGAAAAGTTCATGCCCGGGATGTTCTTTTGGTCAGGGACAATCCGTACCGAGCGACCGGGAGAAGACTGGGTTTGAGACGAAAAAAGTTCATGCCGGGCATGAAATTTCGATTTTCATGCCCGGCATGAAAATCGAAATCTGGGAGAGTTGAAAACGCTGACCCCCAGTCCGCGGACTACCCTACGGACTACTCCGCGGACTACTCCACGGACTACTCTACGGACTACCCCTACGGACTACCCTAAATAATCAACCAAATTTTCTTTTACGGGGGAAAGAGATACAAGAAACCTACCTGCGCTAGCTACACGATCATGAACAGCCGCCATCTTGCTTTTCGCCCGTTTCCTGGACCCAGTCCTTCTTATTGCAACCTAACTTCGTGCCCAGTACATCTCGATCCTCTACGTAAGAGATTGAGGAGCTGACTTCAAACATGGCGACTTCCAAAATTGGCTCCGTCTCCTACCGTGGGTGTCTTGGTCATTGATTGACTGATTTTATGAAATATGAGCTATCATCGGCTGGCACGTATTTCACGAGAGACTGATGGTGTCGCTGATGTCATCTATCATGCAGGTGAGAACTATATGCAAGCGCAAGACCCACGGGTCAATCTTAAACTCTTTTATTGTTATGTTTTTTTTTTCATAGTTTAAAGACATTTAATGTGGAACGAAAATTACAGTGCAAGATGTTACTTAGCCTCGAACTGTTATCTGGTATACCTGCCAGCTAACACTTACTCGTGTGATCACAACAAATGGTTATAAGACAATTCAATTTAACAATAACAACAATTATAAATAGAGCTGTTCTCAAGTTTAATTTTCGTCACGAGATTGTTGCTTTGTGTTAAATATAAAATATTCACGTAACACTTACCGATCAGCCATTGTCGAACGGCGTGTTGGCTGGTGGCCGGTGAAGAATGGGCCGAGACTGAAAAAAGACTGGGTCGAGGAAACGGGCGAAAAGCAAGATGGCGGCTGTTCATGATCGTGTAGCTGGCGCAGGTAGGTTTCTTGTATCTCTTTCCCCCGTAAAAGAAAATTTGGTTGATTATTTAGGGTAGTCCGTAGGGGTAGTCCGTAGAGTAGTCCGTGGAGTAGTCCGCGGAGTAGTCCGTAGGGTAGTCCGTGGAGTAGTCCGTGGAGTAGTCCGTAGGGTAGTCCGCGGACTGGGGGTCAGTGTTTTCAACTCTCCCTCGAAATCTCATGCCCGGCATGACTTTTGTTCTCGTCTCATCCCAGTCTTCTCTCGGTCGAGCCACATTTCATGCCCGGCATGAAATCTGGCTCTACATGCCCGGTATGAAAATCGGCTTTTCATGCCCGGCATGAAAATCAACTTTGTATGGCCAGTATGAAAATTGACTCCACATGCTGGGCATGAAAACCAACTTGAAAATTGCCTGGTCTTTAAGTAAATTTTGAGTTGACACACTCAGTGGGTATAAAGTCAGTTTTCTATTCAGGTTGAAACGGCATTTCCTTCTCCACCGTTGTATCTAAATCGAAAGAAATTTGCTGACAATGAAGGATTATAAAAAATCCAGTGTTTATCAAAAGTGTAAACAATGAGATGACCCTTGAGTGACTCCTACAAATGAGCTGAAATTCTTCAAATACCCATCCCCACACTGACAAATTGTCTCTTCCAGAACCTTTACTGGCCCAAGTACTAACAATACTCAAAGTGTCAAAACGTGGACGCAACAGGGGGTAGTTAGAAATCCTTTATTGTTGATTAGTTGCGCTCCAATGAAATGCTTATACAACATACCATATCCTACACATACGTCTCCTTAGAGTGTCCTCAACGATAAAAATAAGATTATCAACCTTTTCATAAGAAAGCAGAACAATTAAGAGCCCTTTACTTTAACTCGATGACCAATACCAGAAGAAGTTAGTAGTCTACTGGCAATCTATTGCTATCCACTTTCTGGGGAAAATAAGCTGCACGTGGTCCCAAGCTCAGCACAATCAACACAACTCAATTTCCCAATTTTTTTACTGTTTCCTTATTTAACCTCTGATGGTTAAGAATTAACTAGTCATTTTTCATACAGGGCAGTGAGTACAGATGTAATATCGTATAATTTACACTGATCAACATCAGGCTAAGTGCATTTATTCTAAGTTCACTATTCACATCCCAGGAGGAGGGGGTACTCCTAGGAATTTTTAGTGGGGGTGTGCTGCCAAGTTCTCCAGTGTAACTTTCCAAGACATATTTTTAACCCTAACCTCTGAATCCATACCCATTTTCAGATCTGGTACCCAAATCAGACTTTCAGACCAAAACAGTCAAAATCCATACCCATTTTCAAACCAAAAAGCCATACCCCTTGGGGTAGGAGATATCTATATAGCTTATACAGGGGGGTACCCTCTGTCCCCCTGGCCGGTTGGGAATCAATTGCCCCTATTTTAAAAGTAACATCTTCCCTATAGACTTATTTATTAAAAGGAACAGGGAAGTTGGAGGCAGGCTGTGGTGATGGGGGGGGGGGGGGGATGCTGTGATAAATTTCAAATCTTCCAAATAAGCATCAATGTTTCCCCTGAACCCTTGAAGGTAGTAAAGACAGTTAATTTGGTTTTGCTCATGTGGATGGATGCCAAAGAGGACTATGAGGGGAAAACATTTTTCACTGGGTCATTGCATGCAGGATGGGATATGTGACCAAGAGAAAATATTCCTTTGCAAATGGTGTAATTTGGACATCATGACTGTCTGTGAGGTCAAAATGGCTAAGTATAGTGTGATAAAATGGCACCATTCTTGTAAAATTACAGGTTATAAAAGGCCAAATTTAACCACTTTGATCTCCCCAACACAAAAATTAATTTTCACCAGAAATCCCCTTTCCCCCAATTAAAAACCATCTGATGGAAACAGACCATCATGGTCAGGAAACAGACTATGTCAGGACCTGGTTGTTTAAAGCAAGGTGGATTCCAGTAAATTATTTTCACTTAACAGTTTGACTCTGGCTACTTTAAATTGCCACATGAAGTTAGCAGCAGTAACGCTTTTTAACATCAAGAGAATCAGAAAGCCTGGACAAAATTTAACCCAAGGTTAACGCTAATCGGCTTTCAAACAACCGGGCCCTCGTTCCCATTTTAATTAACAAGTGTCCATTTTAATTATAGGCAAAAAATTTAAAAAAAATCAATAAATATATTTCTACTTTTTCCACCAAATGCTTAATCCACTTTAAGGAGTTACTCTAAATTCTTTTTCCATTTTCCTTTTCAATGTCTGTGTTCTTGCTTGTCCTGTTTTTTTACTCCACCCAGGAGAATTTCCACTTCACTAGGAATTCTTTCTTCAGCTGAAAACAAGAAATTGAACATCAGGATAAATGACAACTATGTTATGACTGTTGTGGTAGCACTTAATAACACACAGAGGGCTTCCCTGGTGTTATCACACCAGGGGTTAACTGAATGGAATCACCTTAGTATCAATCGTAAAATTAATACACATACTAACATCTTGCAGAACAACTCTTGCAATCTATTGAACACTTCATATTTTTCAGTGTCTGTGGCCTGTTGCAGGCATCATATATTTGTGAGAAGCAAAGTAAAGAAAGTTGATCAAACATAAAAGTCATAGTCTTGATGTTGAACAAAATTCTCCAAAGTAGTACATTAGATGTGTGGAGAACATGCAGTCAGGAGAACATGCATGCCTGTTGATCTTGAGGCAAATAAGTGGGTTAAATAGTGCACACAAAGGGAGTTTGTAGCACTCCTAGGTTATGATCGGGATACCTGAAGTAACTAAAAATAAATAATGCTTCTCATTGTTTGATTTTTATTTTGCCACAGGGACAGGTTGTAAAAGCAATGCATAGTAAGCAGAGATTTTTTGTCAATTTTCTTTGAAATAGCAGATCATGTCACACAGAAGGAATTGTCATTCTGACCTATCTCCACCCCATGTCTTGCCAATTAAAATTGTAAGCTCTCCCCTCAAGCGTATTCCAACCTAAAAGAAAGAATTTATCTACTTACAGTTCTATGATTTATCCTTTCCTTGATAACCCTCTTTGCTGGCCCTTCTCCCTTTTGGAGTGACAAATGTACTGGTCTTTTTTAGCCATTAAGTCCAAGTACTGGCCTGAATAAATCTAAAAATATTTAAGTGAAACTAAACTGTAATTAATGCAACCCTCAACAGAGTTATGCTAGTCTGATCATGTGGTACAATTCTTTAGGTTGTTCTTGTTAAACAATAATGAATGACCCGATTAAGGCAATATAATTTTCACTTTCACTGAGACGAAAAACACAATAGTCACCTGAATTTTAGGATCGGGAAAACAAGGTTGCCACTCATCAGACAAAAATCTTCCCTGAAATTTCCCGATTTTCTATTAACCACAATCCAGTTTTGAGTGATCATGAATGACAAAAACTATTTGAAACGATGCTGCCTTTCCAACATGAATAAAACTTTGTCACGTCTGTTGACGAGCTAAGTAAAACTAAAATTCTTTGAGTTTGACTAATATCACGGCTTGATGCAAAGTCATAGTGAGCTTTACATTTAAGAGCGCTTGTCTGTAAAAATCAAACATAACGTGGCAAGGGTGGAAAATTCGATTTCTTTCATATTTTAATGTTAGATAGGTTAGGGTATAACTAAAATCACTGGATACTTTTTTTGGCAAAATATCCTTTTATTTCAAAGAAAAATGCAAATAACGAACTTCCGTTAAAATCGCCATTTGAAGCAGTAAATTATGACATCAATTTGAGGCGTTTGCGTGCAAAAACAAATGCCTCTGTCGTCTTTTAAACACTCAATTTTACTTTTGCAATCTCTCAAGAGCTTCAAAACTGATTTTGGTAGAAACTGCGTTGTTCTTTGTGTTTGAAATAATTTAATTTTGAAAGTATACATTTCTCATCAGGAAAAGTACTTCGTGAATTAAATTATTTTTCACCATGTGCTAAACCTTCAAATCGATTCAGCTTCTGGCTGTTGAATTAAGAAAAGATGTTCTCAGGATTGCTGTAAAAATTTCTTTGGGCAAATGATTGAGAGCGACGCGAGAGCTTTTCAAAGTTCGTTAAAATGCAGGTTGTTTGACCCTTCTTGGCATATACCAGGCACGATTTACGACCACGTTTTCAGTGAAAGGTTTCGTGTAAGGCCCTTACAACCTTACAGCCTTTTACTTATTAAGTAAAGGTATGAGACTTTATTTCTTTTCTTAACGTAAGCGACACAAAAAGGTGACAACACACACCGGACCTCTCCTTGATTAGCCGTTGCCATGGCAACCGCCTTTGTACGCTGCTGTTTGTAGACCTTTTGGGGGGGGTGATGGGGGGGGGGGGGTGGGATTGAAAGCCAGTTGAAGTCCAGTGAAATGTCAGAGCAGGGGTGGTTGGCACCTTTGTCATTTTATTCTTGGACCCCTACAGCCTTACAACCTTACAGCCTTGCAACCTTACAGCCTTACAACCTTACAGCCTTACAGCCTTGCAACCTTACAGACTTACAGCCTTACAACCTTACAGCCTTGCAACCTTACAGCCTTACAGCCTTACATCCTTACAGCCTTGCAACCTTACAGCCTTACAACCTTACAGCCTTACAGCCTTACAGCCTTACAACCTTACGGCCTGACAACCTTACAGCCTTACAGCCTTACAACCTCACAGCCTTAGAACCTTACAGCCTTACGGCCTTACAAACTTACAGCCTTACAGCCTTACAACCTTACAGCCTTACAGCCTTACAGCCTTACAACCTTACAGCCTTACAGCCTTACAACCTTACAGCCTTACAACCTTACAGCCTTACAACCTTACAGCCTTACAGCCTTACAACCTTACAGCCTTACAGCCTTACAGCCTTGCAGCCTTACAGCCTTTCGGCCTGACAACCTTACAGCCTTACAGCCTTACAACCTTACATCCTTACAGCCTTACAACCTTACAGCCTTGCAACCTTACAGCCTTACAGCCTTACAACCTTACAGCCTTGCAACCTTACAGCCTTACAGCCTTACAACCTTACATCCTTACAGCCTTACAACCTTACAGCCTTGCAACCTTACAGCCTTACAGCCTTACAACCTTACAGCCTTGCAACCTTACAGCCTTACAGCCTTACAACCTTACAGCCTTACGGCCTTACAGCCTTACAGCCTTGCAACCTTACAGACTTACAGCCTTGCAACCTTACAGCCTTACAGCCTTACAACCTTACAGCCTTGCAACCTTACAGCCTTACAACCTTACAGCCTTACAGCCTTACAACCTTACAGCCTTACAACCTTACGGCCTGACAACCTTACAGCCTTACAGCCTTACAACCTCACAGCCTTAGAACCTTACAGCCTTACGGCCTTACAACCTTACAACCTTACAGCCTTATAGCCTTACAACCTTACGGCCTTACAACCTTACAGCCTTACGGCCTTACAACCTTACAGCCTTACAGCCTTACGGCCTTACAGCCTTACAGCCTTACAGCCCTACAACCTTACAACCTTGCAACCTTACAGCCTTACAACCTTACAGCCAAACGGTATGAGAATGATACGGGACAACAACCTAAAAACTATGTAATACACAAAAAGAAAACTACATTTTAGAAGATCTGCCGCAAGTTTCAAAAGATTAGTCTGGAGATAAAAAATCTACATAAATAGCAAAGACTGGAGAATTTTGTCACATAGTACCAAGCAAAAGCCTTTTAATTGAGTAGTAAAATTACCAATGACTTACCAACCAAAATAAGCATCCAGAGAGTAGTTGCCTTTAGAAAGTAAATTTTAACTCAGGTCACTTATTACTTTATTGCCAGTAAAATTAATTGTTTTTATGGGAAATACTGACTTAGAAAGAAGCATACCCCTTTATGGCTAAAACATTACGTTTGTTCCAGGGGGAAATTTTGTTATGGGAACAGACTCTTTTAAAATAATAGACATTGTTTTCTTTTAACAGGAAATAGCAAAACTGTAATGTCCAAAAAAAATAGCATAATATGCATATTTTCATTTTCCTAGGTGAAGCCACCTTATCAGTCCAATTTTGAATTCCTTTCCTCTGTTATGATCCTTAAACTAACATTTTTCTAGATTTTTCACACCTTTCGCAGTCTTCGCGTGTGTACAGTGCAGTGAATGACTTACAAGTGCAGTGAATGACTTACAAACGAGTTATTTTATTCCCTGTATTCGTGGAGCAAAAAAGTCAATGGTCAATCAAATCTCTGAATATACCAGCTTTTTTTCATACAAATAAAAACTCGTTATACCTTGTCAGAAACAGAGGCAAAGAAATTGTGCTTCCAACCTCCTGTACAAGCTATGGCCACCTTGCATGCAGTGGACTTTCCACTATCAGGGTCTCCTACCGCAGCAGGCAAGGGACAAGACCCTGCCAACGTCTGCCACTGTGAAGTGAAAGAAAGCACATAACATGTACCAGGTCCAATGATAAAGAAAAGGATTTTGGAGGGTTGCAACATGTATCTGTTCTTCGCTTTTATCTTGTGCGACAAAGCCGCTCACTTTTCTACAATTCGTGTTGGCATGAGAAGATTAACGTGAATACTCAGTTTATGACGTCAACGATATGAACTATGGTATGAAGTCCAAATTAAATTGACATAACGAGATAGTCACCAAGGCTACAACTGCTCTGAAGGACGAAAGGTTGATTTCCTAGCAACAGTTATTTTTTAAGAGAATGATTATCAAAATAGATACCAATTGATACATACCACGTCATAATGGGAGATGATGACACTCATTGACAGTGTAAAGAAAGTGGGCAAAAAATTACCACTTTCCTGGTCTTTCAACTTCTCGATGTCCAGTCCTGTCCCATGAAATACCTCTTCTCTTGTAGTGCTAAGACTAGGATTATCGCTCATGGCTTGTTTTATGGAGCCGCTGAGCAAGTGACACATGATATCAAAATATTTTGTAGTCAAGGGCAATTGAACTGACGCTTTCCGAGCCTCGTGGGCTATTCCGCTTCCAGGATCTTTTACCAGGTGACTTATCCACGTGAAGCCATAATCCTCTGGTTTCACCAGATTCCCGTTTCCAGCTATGAAAACGTCGTTATTCATGGCCCAAATCACGGTATTACGCTGGGGATTGCTGTTTTTCCCCACCACATATCCAGCTCTAGGAATATCATCTAGATCTGGTATTTCAACGCTGGCTTCTAATTCTGCCAGCAAGGCAAGGCGAGGCCAATTGGTTCAGGTGGTAAGTTGAGCACTGTAGCTTCTAAAAAGATTGTCCTCACCACCTGCGTTTACAGTTACCAAGAAGGTCTCCACTTTGACTCTGCCTGCTTTCGGATAAAAGAATTCCCTTTAAAAACAATAACAACAACAAAAATCGTCAGAGTGGGTGAGTACCGTGTTTTATGGGCAAACCTAAAACGAGGAACGGTGGAAAGGCAGAAAATCGCCCCTAATCGTAAAACGAGGCACGGCGGAGAATCGGTCCAAATCCTATTAAAAACGCGAAATGCCAACTAAAGATAGGGAAAAAAAGGTTGTTAGTAAAACACATAACGGCGTAACGGGTAACGTCCGTAACGGGACTTTTTAAAAAAAAATTTCTCCTTCGAACTAATTATTATAAAAACACAAGAGAGGATATCCTCTCTTGAAAAGGATTGTTTTACCGAAAACCATCGTCCAGACTCATCGGCAATACAGATATAGAAGCGATTTCCGGTTCCTTAATTGCGTTCGACGAAGGAGAACAAATACTACAGCGTATTCATGTGTTTTTCCCGCGGGTTTTATGATGTCCCGCGGGTATCGATCGCGATACCATTCGATTTCAGGGTCTGGGCCGGCTGGAAGAGTGGCCTCGATCTTACATGATAGCTTTTCTCGGCAGGGAACTGGTATCTATTTTGTGCCGCCTTGTTTACCTCATAGCGTTTTGTGTTTACCAGAAAGGTTTGTTTAATTTATTGTTTCAATTCTTCTTACAGTTTTTGCCTTCCATTTATTTTATAAGAAAAGCTCCATTCTGACGATCATGAGATATTTCTGGCTATTATGTTAACCTGTTAACAATGTGTTCGGTACAATATTTGTCGGGGAGGCGGGGACGCGCGTTTGGGAATGTGGGACGCGGGGATGTGAGGTCTGAATGTGGGGAGGTGAGATCGGGGAGGCGGGTTATATAGCAGAAAGCGGGAAAAAGTGGCTATAAATAGATAGAAAAAGCTGATTTCTTCCAAAGAAACGGTACAAACATCGGCTATTTTCCTTTCAAACCGCATAGACCTGCATATCACGGGAAGAACATACTTGCAGGCTTTTGGCTAAGACCAGGAGCCATAATCGTGGACGGAGACCGTAACTAAGTACCATTTTCAGTATTGGCGTTGGCCCCATCGAAACATAGGCCCGCAATGCGTGCAGAACCGACGAAGTGTTGGTTCGTCTCGAAAATGAACGTGCGTGACTGCAGCTTCAATAACATTCAAGCATCTGTAACAACAAGTTGCAGTAAAAGTGTGTAACTATAACTAACGCTTAAATTTGACCAACTGAAAAGGCGACCAATACCCTGGAAAGGAGGTCAACTGAATGATTCACCCTCTCCTCACCAAACATAGCTCCACAGACTATGCATTCTTCACTCAAGATCATTTTTCGCTGTCTTTTGGTCGGTCTTCCTCAAAACCCGGAACAAAATTCTCAAAACAGACGCATTTCAAAAAATGGGCAACAAATTTTCCAATATAAAAGTAACCACATCTTCACGATTGATCAGTATGGGCACCGTAACAGCCCAAAAGAATTGAACTTTTCCCCATACCTGGGAACCACGCTTTGTGCACAGTTTCCTTTAATCATGTCAAGGGCTCCTTAAGCCAAGTTGTGAATGCAAATACGAAATAAATCATTGCTACGCTCTATCGTACAGGTTACAAGAAAGCGCATTATAGGCATTTACCAGTCGTTTTGACCCACTCCACCCTCGACAAATGTTTTTACTTGGTTCAACGTGCTAACTGGCGTAACGAAAATTGTGACAGTATTTTGCCCTTTGCGTTACCGAATGACGTTATGTTTAAAATCTGAAGATTCAGCTCATCTGTCTTATCGCTTTGAGTATTTAATTTTGTTGAATTAAACTAAGAAATTAAATTTTGATACACATTTGTCCACAACTGAACATGCTTTTACCAAGAGTTGTGAGCAATGTATTTATATACTGTTGTGAATAGGGCACTATAAAAACATGATTATCGAGTAAGACAAACACATCGTCACAATCTCGACGTGCTAACCGGCGTGACGAAAATTGTGACAGTATTTTGTCTTTTGCGTTACCGAATGACGTAATGTTTAAAATCGGATGACTCAGCTCATCTGTCTTATCGCTTTGAATATTTTGTTGAATTAAAACTAAAATTTAAAGATAAATTTTGTCCACAACTGAACATGCCGTTATCAAGAGTTGTAAGCGAAGCATTTATATACTGTTGGGAATATGGCACTATACAAACATGATTATCGATCTGGAGAAATAAGTAAAAAGCGAAGTCGTCGCTTTATCTCAAACACGTTAAAGCATGTCTTATGACGTAATCGTTAAATCTGGTTTCCTCTTCCGTAGTCAGCAAGTCAGTGTCTCGAACTCTAAAATCGAACAAATCGGTTCAAAATCAAAAGTAAAGCAGAAAAATTAAAAAGACTAACTGGTATATCCTTCTGTGCCGCTTATAGTATACTATCCAAGAAGATCCAGCCTCGTGTCGTAATTCATTTCCCACCTGCCAATAACCTTTCTTAACGCTGGCAGCTAGACATTTTCAAGTAATAAACATAACCACAACAACATACACCAGAATTTTCCTTTCATAACCTTTACTGAGAACGATTCTATCCTTACGATGTCTCGGCAACACTTTGGTCCCACCAGCATCAACAGTGCCACTGGACTTCACCTCCTGTTATTATCAGTCCTCCTTGTTTTCTTTCACTAGTATTGCACAGATATTTCAGTCCGGCCAAAGCCAACACTGCTCGACGGACGTGTGCTTCTATACCTACGATACTTTTTATGTGGACCCTTGTCCTATCGTGCGTGTGTGTGTGTACTAATCGATGTCTGTGTACAACTTCTTCTCTATATGTTCAGCGGTCAGCACAAAATTATACTACAACACAGTCGAAGCAAGCCTCCGTCACCTTTCTTGACCTGCCAATTCAAAATGGCGACTCGTCCGCTCTTGTTCTCACGTCATCCCATCCCATCGGCCATAGCGAAATACACACCTTGTGAGCCTTGCACGACGTATTTTGACCGACCAAACCAGTCGACCCTCTTGTCACGACTGCTCTAACTCGACTTCGTCGGTTAAACATAGGCCCGCAAAGCGTGCAGAACCGACGAAGTGTTGGTTCGTCTCGAAAAGAAAACACGCGAGGCGTACGTGACTGCAGGTTCAATAACATTCAAGCATCTGTAACAGCAAGTTGCAGCAAAGTGCGTAACTGTAACTAACGCTGAAATTTGACCAACTCAAAAGGCGACCAATACCCTAGAAAGGAGGACAACTGAATTATTCACTCTCTCCTCACCAAACATAGCCCTACAGACTACGCCCATGACCTCATGCATTCTTCACTCAAGATCATTTTTCGCTGTCTTTTGGTCAGTCTTCCTCAAAACTCTGAACAAAAAAGCCATCACAATTCTCAAAACAGACGCATTTCAAACTGAATTGGCGATAAATTTCCCAATATAAAAGTAACCACATTTTTACGATTGGTCGGCATGCACAGTTTCCTTTAATCATGTCAAGGGCTCCTTAAGCCAAATTGTGAATGCAAATACGAAATAAATCATTGCTATGCTCTATCGTACAGGTGCATTATAGGCATTTACCAGTCGTTTTGACCCACTCCACCCTCGATAAATGTTTTTACTTGGCTCAACGTGCCGTGCTAACTGGCGCAACGAAAATTGTGACAGTATTTTGCCCTTTGCGTTACCGAATGACGTAATGTTTAAAATCGGATGACTCAGCTCATCTGTCTTCTCGCTTTGAATATTTTGTTGAATTAAATTAAAATTTAAAGAGTATAGTATACTATCCAAGAAGATCCAGCCTCGTGTCGTAATTCATTTCCCACCTGCCAATAGCCTTTCTTAACGTTGGCAGCTAGACATTTTCAAGTAATAAACATAACCACAACAACATACAACAGAATTTTCCTTTCATAACCTTTACTGAGAACGATTCTATCCTAGCATCAACAGTGCCACTGGACTTCACCTCCTGTTATTATCAGTCCTCCTTGCTTTCTTTCACTAGTATTGCACAGATATTTTAGTCCGGTCAAAACCAACACGGCTCGGCGGAAGTGTCCTTCTATACCTACGATACTTTTTATGTGGACCCTTGTCCTATCGTGCGTGCGTGTGTGTACTAATCGATGGGCTTAACTGCAGAATACTTCATCCCATCCCGTGGGCCATAGCGAAATACACACCTTGTGAGCCTTACACGACGTATTTTGACCGACCAAACCAGTCGACGCTCTTGACACGACTGCTCTAACTCGACTTCGTCGGTTAAAAAGACAAATGTGCTATTTTTAGAAAATTGCGCCATCGCGCGTGACACAAGCGCGTGTATGTTGCGAGGACTCCGCGCAAAGAAAAACAAACAAAATGGCGTCGGAAATTACCTTCGCTGGAGATGAAGAAATTCAGTTTCTGTCATCAGTGTCACTTCCAATTTGCGGAAAGCCCTTGGGGCGAACTCTCTGGATAGTGACTCTGAATACGAGAAATATACAAGTGATTCCGATGATGGCAGTGAGAATATTTTAGACAAATCCTGTGGCGAATATGCGTCGGACATGTCGGACGAGGATTTCCCCGTTAGAAGGATGAAACGTTTTGCGGGCAAAAAAGGCGTCGAACAAAAAATCATTGTCACTTTTTCCACTGCAAAAGAAAACAGTAACATAGATTCAAACTACCGAATCGAGAAGGGAAACGTTTGCCGAGATGTTTCAGCGTATGTTTTCAGTCTGAAATAATGGTCGCCTTTACCGAAGTGGCCGAAATGAAGAAAAAAATAGCGAAATGTGCACTTTATAAATGCTCTCGCGGTGCGTTATCATTCGTCGACAAAATAGAGAACTGGAAAAACACCTAGAAAAAAAAGAGAAAGTTGAAGTGGAACTTCATTCTGCCCTCGTACTGAATGTTACTTACTGAGCGATTTACGAACCTAGAAAGGATACATAGCGCAGTGGACGTGGCAAGGGTTTCAACGACAAACAAGGCTTTTATTTTTTTTTTTATCCGCCAGTAACCCGGCGAGAAAAATCACTTTGAATCGAAGTTAAATTAAGGATAAATTACAAATGAACGTCACTGAGACACAAATCTAAGTTGTTTCAGAGTGCCTGATTTCTAAGGACGAAAAGAAACTGTACACTGATAGAAATAAGCATTTAGTGCTGTGTTTACAATTTCTTTCATTGTCAAGTCAATCACTTGTTCTTAAATTTTGACAAACAGTAGGTTTTACACGGGGGGCTTTGACTCCAAAATATCGAGACAAGACAAAATAAAGCACAGTAAAATGGGCCAGAAGCTATTAATAAAAATTGACACACTTTTATGGTGAGTCAGTACAAAAATCATGCAGCAGTCTGAACAACAAGCGTTGAACAAATTCAGTACGAGATAGGGCGACAGTTGTGGGCTCTGGTTTACCTGTACTCGATGTAGCTCTATCTGTGTTCCTGCAGCTCCAAATGTTCAAATACAAATCGGGTGCCATGTAAAATACGTTGAATCGCTTTCACAGTTGTTTGAGAGTTGCTTTTGCAGTTACGTCCGCGGGCTCTAAACTGAGAACAACTGCCTTTTGTGGTTTGTTTTTCTATAAAACGTTGCTGAGATTTTAGCCCGCATATCAGCCCAACTTGTTTTATCAACTTAGAATTTTATTGCTCAGCTTTCAAAACCAACAAGATTTGAGTCTTTAATGCAAACATCGCGCACATAAAACAGCTTTCCGGGCCCGAAAAGTTATCGGGACTTTCCAGAAACGGGCCCCAGGGCGGAAAAAGATTGCCAACCTTTTCCCGCCCTGGGTGAGATCGTACAGCTTCCGCTTTGAACGATGATTACAACAATTTTTCAACAATTTTTCGTACCACATTTCATAGCCCATAATTGGAAGATTTTCCCCAAACCTTGTGCTTGTACGTTCGATTCACTTCGGAGCAGTTTCATTGATTCATTCAGCTCCGCAAAGAAACGCTGCAACACTTCGCAAGGTTTTGGCGCCTTTTTCGGTCAGTCATGTGATCGCGATCGATTCTTGTTCCCTTTATATCTCGGACTTTCTCTCTGGTTTTTTCTCTTTCTTGATTTTATAGCAACTAGTGATTGCGTTTTTAATAATAAAAACAATTATTCTACTCGGGTTTGCTGGTTATCAAATAATTATAACCATTTTGGCACTATGTGCCTCGTTGGTTATCTTTCATACTAAAAAAGTATCCAGCGCGCCCTCGTTGTACGCAAATTTGCGTGTACACTCGCGTTTATCACGTTGAGGGTGGCGCAATTTTCTCTATAAATAGCACATTTGACATTTGTGTTTTTCAATGGGGCCGCGTGGATCCCGCGCTTACGGTCTCCGTCCCCGATTATGGCTTCTGCTAGGACGGAAGAAACACGCCACTTATCGTGACAAAAATGGCGTCACACACTCGCCAAAAAGATCTATCGGCATCTGAGACCAAATTTTACTCCTCTTAGCAAATAGGTTATGAACTCCAGAGAAAGGTCATTAACTTTCTTAGTTATACAGTTTGGGTTCGCGACGGATTAAAAATTTCAGTGAACACAGTTTAAAACTCTCAAGAAGTCCGGAAAGAAAAGTATTTGTGATTGGCAGGTCTATGCGGATTGATAGGAAAATAGCCGATGTTTGCGCTGTTTCGTTGAAAGAAATCAGCTTTTTCGATCTATTTATAGTCACTTTCCTCCGCTTTTCTGCTATATATCTCACGTCACAAGAGATCTGGGTACGAGATTATCACCAGCTGGAAAATTGTGCCCATGTAAGATCATGTTTAACGATAGCACTTTGCCTCCAACGCAGACTTTTTGCCAGGGCTCGTCTCCAAATCGTTATCAAGGAAACGCGTGGACAAATTATCCCTCCCTTCGGCAACAAATGTAGTAAGAACCAGCCTGCGTGGCAGGCGCGAGAGTGGGAGCGAGGCGGGTAAACAGCGAGCGCGATACGCCAGCGCGAACGCGAGGAAAGGGAAATTAGGCGCTTTCCACGCAGCCAGCCAAGCGTGGGAACATCTAGTTATGGATGAACTTGGGAAGTTTGTGAGCTCGAGAGCAATTCTACCTTTCTCGGTTGCTCTCCAAACTTCCCAAGTGCATCCATAACTCGATATACGCAAGGCTAAAGGCATGAATCAATTCTTTCACGACATATAAATGCCAACAAAGTGGTGCACGAAAACAGGTTTTATCAGTGGCAGCCGCGCGATTTATTACCAATTGGATGATAAACAACAGCATATACCGGTATGAGCAGAGCAAATTACAGGCTTGAGGAAAGAACACTTATTTGAACTAGAATACACGGAATTTCTATTTGAAAATTACGAATTACTCAAAAGTACAATCTGGATTTTGAAGCAAGATAGTTACTTCCAATGTGGCACGCAGGTGACAAATAAATTTCACCGCAACAGAGGATTTGTGATTGTTTAGATCGATAAGCTTGTCAAATTACGCAATTTCTTGAACTAAAATTCACAGATGAAAAACGACAGCAGGCTTAAAACATTTTTTCACGTTCAATTTCGTCGAGGGAAGCTATAAGCGATTCCGCTCGATCGATATGCATATTTAACTATCACTAAAGTGGAGGATGTGCACATTTTTCAACAATTTCACAGAAACTGTGTGAGGATTACGAAGCATCAGTCAATTAAAAACCTATTCCTGTAAAAATTTAAAATAAAATATGTAATTTACTTTAACCTGAATTCTCAGAGGGGCTAGAACGTTTCCTAGAAAGTCAGAAGCCCAATAGCTGTTTTGTAATGGCACACAGTGCTCAAATTCCTCTTCGCTTTGTAAAAGCGGCAGTTTGTCGTCGAATTTCTTCGCTCTAAACTCTATCAATTCCACCGTTTATCTTATCGAGTCTTCCTTGGAGTTTTTTCTTTTGTTTTTGTAATTCTCAATGTTCCCACAGACCAGACTCACACAGACTCATTCATATTGACTGACTGCAGCGTTTGCTCTTTGTTCGTTTCAGCGGTTGCAATAAGTTCAATTACAAGAGAATAACTAGGAGGTCCTCTGCTATTTCCTGCCATTATTAATGGCAACTGTCGAAAATCAGCTACAGAAACCCGAGTATGCCTGGCTTTAAAAGCCTAATATAAACACAACTGTCGACGGCCGTACGTAAGCTTATGTTCCGAGTCACGCTGATTTACCGTAACGATGGCTGAATTACACACAAGGAGCTGTGACAGTCAAAGTAATAGTAGTTGTACAGTAACGTTGGTGTAGTTTCCTCATCTCTTACAGTGTCCAGCATAGGCGATCAATATAAAACAATCGAACGTAAACAAACACTTTGAAGTTAAGTCCACATGTGCGCCAAGTAAACAACATCTTTCACTATCGCCAGCCCTGTGAAGATTTAAATAGTTAATAAAAATAATTGTGACTCACCAAGTAAGCTGAAACACATGTTTAAGCTTATAATTGTTTTCAAAGCAGTTCCGGATTCAACTCACTTCGAAATATTCGTGATCCATTTGGGACGCAGCTGACCACGGCAAAGTTAGCCGAAGTTAAAACTGACCTTGCAGCACTGGTAACAATAATTGCGGGAAAATGATGCCACTTCTTCTTACGGTAAGCCCGGTAAGGTTATACATCGAAACATTGTAAAAATGGCAGTCAATATTTTCGCGCTAGTCGAGAAATCAGTCCAGTTCTTCCTTACTCGAGCCCAGACCCTTTTCTGAGAATGTAAGGTTGTAAGGGCCTTACACGAAACCTTACACTGAAAACGTGGTCGTAAATCGTGCCTCATATGGTCTTGGCAACATTCCATTCGCGAGTCACGCACATATTTTAACGTGTTTCGACCCATATGAGATCGAAAACGTCAAACAGAAAAACAGTTCGAAATGCTCTTACCTCATTTGCTGTAGAGGACAGGTCCAGAGGCCATTTCCGAGTGATTCTCTTGCCGTTCGACGTATTTTGGTCCTGTTGATGCCATCCAATGAACACTGCCAACTGGGTCAGTGTATTGTAAACGGTCGAACAGCTCAACAACAACCTTTCTTCCAAAACGTTCGACATCTTTCTACACTGTGACATCTTACTCAACGATTCAGTTGCTGGTCAGTGTTGCTTAGTTGGCAATACACAAAAAGGTTTTTATCACCACATGTCGCCGCTAACGTGGCCAGAGTTCTGTCTGGCCGCGTCACGCAATGCAAATCATCGGAATGGACATTTTACTAGAGGGTAGGGGAAGGGCAAAATCTGCTCTGATTCTTTTTAAACGGCTCAGGGTTCGAGAAATGGGAGGAACTAGTAATGGACCAAAAATACGAAACAAAATTAGTGCTACGTTTAGGCACCTCAGCCTCCCGTGCCAGAATGCAGAAAAAGTAGTCACCCCTCGGCGTGAGTTGTAGGCATGCAAATAACAATGTTCGAACACGAAAATTAGCCAAAAAGGGTACGCGTACTAGCTTAACTAAACTATCGAAAATCGTTTATCATGACAAATCTTACTCGTTTGAGACTGATTTTGGTTGATTTATCAGGTTTAATGAAAAAAAGAACACATTTGAAACAAAATGTCCTTTTCTTTAACCCTTTACCGTCAGCGTTTTTCCTTTAGAAAAACGCATTTTTTACCGCTAAAGCGGTCTTTGAAGTGCTATGATGCCAAATGCCACTAAACATTGCTACAAAAGCGTTTTCTTACATTTTAGCTCAATTTTGAGCCAGCTTCTGTTGTAAATTGTACATTATTTTGCTTCCACGCATGCGCATAAGCCAAAATTTATATATAGATATTTTTTTGCTGATTCATTTCTATTTTTGTAATGTGACTAACTAGTTTGTGCTTACTGTTTTGGCTTAGAGGGGGGACCGCGGACTTTTGTTTTTTTTCACAAATCATACATATTTACATACATGAATTGCTTCGTTACAAAGAAGACGGTTGTTGTTGGTTCCATTTTCTTGTTGTCGGAGTTTGTGGTTACAACACCAGACGAATCAAAAGCTTGAAAACAATTGTTCCCTTACTTTCATGCACCAAGAATACCCAGGCCCGTAGAAGGGGGAGGGGGGGGGGGGGGCTCGAGTCCCCAGAAGTTTTGGAAGTTGAAAAAACATTACAATAAATGAGCCAAAAAATATATAATTAAAACGAATTAATGTGCAACAAATAGTCTTAAATGCTGATGCTAAAAGTTCCTTTTATTATTTTACAACCTTTAACAGGGTTTGACATCTGTTGAGTCACTAGCCACCGGGCAAGTGGGCTTCAAAAATCTACTAGCCCACCGCACATTTCAGTCGCCCAGGTTCCTTACCAATGTCTTTCTTCACCCATATCACCTTGACCCTGGCAGTATAGCTTTACTGTGAAGGACCTTAATGCCTTTAATAGCTAAGCAACTGCTGTGTATTTGCTGCAAGCTTTAAGCTCATCATGTTGTTTTAAAACAAGTCTAAGGAACAAAACTATTTTTATCTCACCAATCGAGTGATAAAAGTTACGTAAACGTTTACGAGAGTTAGGTAAAACAGGTCCGAGATTCGTAGCTTGGCTGTCGAAATGTTTCAATTTTAACAAACCTTGTAACTTTAAGGGTACTTTTTTAAAACTGATGCTATAAATCTGGTGGATGTTGCCAACAACTTTGTCGGCGAAAGAGCAAACAGGAAGCAGCTTTTTGGCAAATTGTCAACGAAGGATGTCCTAAAAAAGGTGCCGTGTTTGACGAAATCGACACAAACTGTGGCATTGTGAACAGAGTTAGTATCTATGTGCATGAGTGTGTATTTTGAAAGGGGGGGGGAAGGCTTTGACTAGGCCAATATGCTCGCAGCATTTATTTCAGGCTTGGTGCGGGCCTGATACCACAAGTTACAAGTCAGTTTTTACAACGAACGCTTGAATACAATGACGATATGTCCCAGCCATCGTGTAAAACTTGGAATAGTGTCTAGCAGAAGCTGCAGCATAAGGGGCCGGGTCACGGTAAGGAAACGGCGAGTGGCCAAAAAGTGAAAGAGGACTGGGGAAAAAGGGATCTGAAATTATCTTACGCGGGACTGGTTCGCTTGTAAAAGTTGGATCAGGTGAGTTATATATTCGCTTGTGGTCTATCCGAATATTAGTCAGGTTATCGATGGAAGCCTCACTCTTCTCTTCGTCCTCATTAAGGTGTATGTAGAACGTGAAAGAGGTAACAGACGTTTAAGGGTAAGATGCTTGACGTATTTCTGTTATGATATCCTCATATCCATTATGATAAGTATGCTGGCTGCTGTGAGAGATCTTGCTCACTGGGAACCTGTCTCAGTAAGATTCGTAAACAGAAATTCAGGAACAGAACCTCATTTTTTGTTACCGTGGTTACGTGCCATATTTCACAGTCTTCAAACAGCACTGGCGTGCTGTTAGAAGCCCCACTCATTAGTCAGGACACACTAATGTAGACCAAGTCAAACAGCTGACAAGAGAGCACAGTTAAAAACTTCGATTGCACCCATTTGTTATGAAGAGAGAACCCTTCCTGTCCAAAACTCCATCCAACCCTTTAACAGCGAGCTGACTTTCACTCCTGATATAACTGTGCCTTGTACCGGTCCTGTGCCAGCTGAGAACCAGCAGACTGACACCAATGATCATAGGTAGAACACCCGCTCGTCAATTAAAAAAAGGGAACCCCTTGTAGTTATAGGTTTCCCCGTATTAAAGTTGGGTCTAGTTAATAATAGCGCCACTTCTGTTGCACCACTCACCTGTAACCATGTCTGTAAGCTTGTACGACGGTTGGAATTGCGTTTCAGACTACTAGGCTAGGGTAGCAAATACAATTTTTAATGGTTGTAACAACACTGGTAATAAGTAAGAAAGACACAACGCCATTAAAACCACGAATAATCCCTGCAATGAACACTGTATGTTATTTTACTTCACCTAAAAGGTTTTGCCCTTCCAATACCCCCTAAAATGCCTTTGATACGCATTGCGTGACAAACCAAATACGCACGCGGCGCCATCCACGTTTGGTCCCAATTTAGCAGTCAAATCTGATAATGCTTTTGTGCACTGAAAACTGAGCAACACTCGTAATAAATCAACTGAACCGTTGAGTAAGATGTCACAGTGTAGAAAGATGTCGAACGTTTTGGAAGAAAGGTTGTTGTTGAGCTGTTCGACCGTTTACAATACACTGACCCAGTTGGCAGTGTTCATTGGATGGCATCAACAGGACCAAAATACGTCGAACGGCAAGAGAATCACTCGGAAATGGCCTCTGGACCTGTCCTCTACAGCAAATGAGGTAAGAGCATTTCGAACTGTTTTTCTGTTTGACGTTTTCGATCTCATATGGGTCGAAACACGTTAAAATATGTGCGTGACTCGCGAATGGAATGTTGCCAAGAAGGGTCAAACCTGCATTTTAACGAACTTTGAAAAGCTCTCGCGTCGCTCTCAATCATTTGCCCAAAGAAATTTTTACAGCAATCCTGAGAACATCTTTTCTTAATTCAACAGCCAGAAGCTGAATCGATTTGAAGGTTTAGCACATGGTGAAAAATAATTTAATTCACGAAGTACTTTTCCTGATGAGAAATGTATACTTTCAAAATTAAATTATTTCAAACACAAAGAACAACGCAGTTTCTACCAAAATCAGTTTTGAAGCTCTTGAGAGATTGCAAAAGTAAAATTGAGTGTTTAAAAGACGACAGAGGCATTTGTTTTTGCACGCGAACGCCTCAAATTGATGTCATAATTTACTGCTTCAAATGGCGATTTTAACGGAAGTTCGTTATTTGCATTTTTCTTTGAAATAAAAGGATATTTTGCCAAAAAAAGTATCCAGTGATTTTAGTTATACCCTAACCTATCTAACATTAAAATATGAAAGAAATCGAATTTTCCACCCTTGCCGCGGAATTTTGATTTTGTCTGATTTTTACAGACAGGCGCTCTTAAATGCTTTACATTTACCTGAGCTTAAAAAAATCTGTTTTTCGCTTAAACTGAAATGAATTGTGTGTGTAAAACAGGTGGTCAAAGTTAGCGACGATAAGCAAACAACAGAGAAATAATATATTCCTGTTAAGTCTGAGCTGCAAGTATAAAGTGAAACCAAAGCCAATAAGCTGAGTATGCAGCTGCATGTGTCATAATATCGCTGGTTTAACTACAACACTAGTGACCAACAGAGAACAAACAATCAAACGAAAAGAAAGAGATAAACGTTTCCATAATAACCATTATTTGGAAACGTTTTGTACACATTGTTGATGGAAATAAAAAACAGTCTTCGCCGCGAAGACGAAGATTAAAAGAGCAAGTGTTAAGATTATGTAAGTTACTTACCGGAGAAATAAACCGCCACCGGACACTCACAGGAGGTTATAGCTTCTCAATAACACCATTTGCGTATCTGCAGAACGAAGATGAACCAGCTGGAAAGGTGAGACTGAAATGCCAAAGAAGCGATTACGCGAACATGTAGCGAGTGACGCCACAAATATACGCCACAAAAATTCGCCCATTTTCCGACAGCACTTCGGCCGCTTTGCTTGCCGACAAAGTCATATACTAAAACTAAAACACTTTGACGCTCGAATATTCGGGTCTCTTCGGCTGATGCGAATTCATACGCTGACGTTTTCTCGCTTTTGAACACGCAATTTATCGTCAGCAAGGTGAAAAAATTTCGTGAGCAAGAGAGCAAAACAAGAATGCATCCCAGGCGCAAAGAAATGTTACTCGACGTTTTCAGCCTTCCCTCCCTTTTAACTAACTGGTAAGTTTGTTTACATTGTTTTTACCGCTGTGTATGTTTCTCACGCAACGTCAATTGAAATTTCAACAACGGAGTTCACATCAAAATGACCGATATGTAAGCTAATAAGTTTCTAATCAGCGTTCTAGCTCCGTGGACGTAAATTTTCTTACTTCTAATTTGTTTTGTATATACAGGATTTGCAATAAATGTGTTCAAATCTGGATGGCAGATGTATGAATCCCACAGACTTTGCAATCGGACGATAAAGATATTCTACCAGGACCTGCCGAATAATTCAAGACATTTAAAAGTAAGTTGAAACGATTTTTCAAAGAATGACAATACTGGGAACAAATCAATATCAAATCTGAGTCCACCGTTCGGCATTTACCTGATTGCCTGTCAAAACGGCAATATTCCAAAACAACCGAAAAAATGCTTAAGCAGCAAGTTGTGGTGACAATCCGTAGCTTCCTGTAAATTAAAGTACTTCCGTTGCTGTTTTTGTAAACCGTGGACAGAATAAACCAAAAAAATAACTGACTATATAAAAAGCTTCGCTGGCCATTTTGTCAAAAAGGAAACCCTGGAGGAACCGCTGGGTATGATTTCTGCCTGTGCTGGCTCAACACGGGAAGGAAATTTAGGATTGGCATCGCGAAAGCCAGTTTTCGGATTTCGAATCACTCTGGTATTTATTAGCGACCTTCAGATCTGACTACGAATACGAGATTGAGTACGAGCTCCACTTTCGCATTTCAAAACCGTTACGTTCTCAAAGCCATCGTTCCTCCCTGTTGCTGACCAGCGGAGGAGAATGCTAAGTGAACGATATTCACAGGACAGATCACAAAAGCGTGCGACAAGGAATTCAAGTCGTACTCAATCTCGTACTCGTGGTCGGATCTGAAGGTCGCTATTATCTGTTATTATTAAAAACTGGACTAGGTATATTGGATTTCTAGCATTTTGATTGGCTGAAGGGAGCTAGGCTATCAGCTCATATACGTGCTGTGACCAAATATGGTCAATGAACACTCAACAATAAAATGAGCAAAGTGAGCTAAAACCTTTTTTCTCGTGAGCAACCCGGCGAGAAAAATGGACGAGAGAAATCACTTGGCAGCGAATGTAAATTAAGCAGAAATTCCAACAGCGTCAGCAACAAGCATCACCAACAGCGTCGTCTAACATAAGTCAAAATTGTTTGAAGAAACTGTGCAGAAATAGAAATTGAAGCATCAAGTGTTGTGTTTACAATTAATTTCTTTCATCGATCGTCACGTCGATCATTAAAATTGAACAAATGGTAGGTTTTATCAGGAAGGCTTTCCACTTCAAAATATCGAGACAAGACATAAAATAAAACAGTGAAATGGGGCACGAGCATTTAATAAAAACTATCACACATTAATGGTGAGTTTGTGCGAAAATCATGAAGCAGTGTAAACAAGTACTAAACAAACTACAGCTGCAAACTACCAAGAAGGAAGGAAGGGCGAGATCTTTTTTGGCTTTAACACGCAAAATTGACACTGGTTTACCTGCACTCGTTGTAGCTCTGTGTTCCAACAGGTCCAAATGCTTGGATGGAAATCGGATGCCATGTAAACGGAGTTGAATCGCTTTTCCAGTTGTTTGAATGTTGTTCTTATCATTGCGTCCCGGCGCAACCTCTAAACCGAGAGCAACTGCAATTTGTGCTTTGCATTTAACAAACTATGATGGTGAATTTCAATGTTCCTCGCTACAGTAATCTTACTTCTGAGCTGCATAGAAATTACCTCTTCAATTTCAAATTCAGTGTAGTTCTGTCTTCAGTTCGATCAAACACGCACATGATGGCTCTGTTGTGCGAACAGATTACAAACGTGTTCCGTTTCAACTTCAGCAGCTAATATGGTGAAATTGTACAGCTTCAATCCGCTTTGAACGATGATCACAACAATGTTTCAGGAAAAATCAAACAAGTACCATATTTCAAAGCCAATAATTAGATTTTTTCCAAAACTTGTGCCACTTTGTTCACTTCCGAGCAGTTTTCATCGATTCATTCAGCTTTGCGAGTGAAACACTGCAACACTTCGCAAGGTTTTGGCGCCTTTTTCATTCGGTCATGTGATCGATTCTTGTTACATTTTTATCTTTTTTCTCATTTTTCCCGTTCTTTCTTGATTTTTTTTGTTTTAAATAGTGGTTTTAAGTTTTTAATAAAACAATTATTCTACTCGGGCTTGCTGGATATCAAATGATTATAACCAACGAGGCGCTACGCGCCTCGTTGGTTATCTATCATTTGATATCCAGCGCGCCCTCGTAGAATAATTGTTAATTATACGGACAGGATAATTGCTGAAACGATAACAGTTTGCCTTATGAAATACCAGATATGCTCCTGGAAATACCTAATACAGCGTATGTCTTTAAAAGTAACGAAAACACAAATGTGAAAAGAAAACACAACCCTAATTCAAGGAAGGAGTCCATGGTTCCCACTGCTGTAGTTGTTGCTTATCGGAAGTTAAAAACAATGGAAAATTTCACCGCCTAAAAGTGGACACTTACGGAGGTGGTCGCTTGCGGCAGATATAGTGAAATGACTGGGGGAATGTAGGTGGTCGCTGTCAAGGGAGGTGGTCGCACTGGGAGGTTCGACTGTACATACTGTACTTCGCCCTGGGCTTATGTCAACTGTGCATCTTTGTTCTTCTCTTTAATATATCTCTCTCTTCACTTTGCAGTCGAAGACGTCCAAGCCCAATACGACGTTATGGAATAGGAGGACAGCGTCAATGTTGTCCGCACAGAAGCTTCTGTCATAACATGAGTGCAGTGAGTGTGCGAATGAGTGTGTTGGTGGGTGGTGGTTGATTCAGTAACTGAGCCGAGCATTAGTGATCAAAGAAGTGCATTACCGGTAGTGTCAATTCTAAGAATGTTTTCATAAGCTATTGATACCAATGCAATCAAAAATTGATAAAGGCGGGGGGGGGGGGGGGAGGGGACCGAATGGTCGACTAAATCGAGACTAAAGAGTATTATACTGTGAACTTCAGGAACAAAACCTAGCAAATAAAAGGTTACAAATTTTCTCGACAGAATTTGTTTATTCAGTGATTTAGAGGATTGCAATGAGATCACCAGTCACTGAAAATCTGATCCAGCCGAAGATTGCATGACACAATCCGAGCGCCATTTAATGAACTTACCGACAGAAAACGTCCAAATTTTCAACTGCAGATAAGGCAAGGACTAAATTTCATGCCCCGCATGGAACTGGTTGAGACCTAAATTCATGCCCGGCCAAGCTTGAAATCAGCCAAATAGATATTTTCATGCCCGGCGTGAAATTTAGGTTTCCACCGATTTCATGCCCGGCATGAAATTTAGATTTTCATGCCGGGCATGAAATGCAACCTCGTTTCCGTGCAGTAGCCTCGATATCACCCGATTTCATGCCGGGCATGAAACGGGTATGAAATTTATATTTTAATTTCATGCCGGGCATGAAATGCAACCTCGTTTCCGTACAGTAGCCTCGATATCATCCGATTTCATGTCCTGCATGAAATTTAGATTTTCATGCCGGGCATGAAATTCAACCTCGTTTCCATGAACCAGCCTCGATATCATCCTTGGCAAGAGTTGAAACTTTCGGGCTGCAGGGCATGTGCCGAGGTTTTTCATGCCCTGGAGACGAGATTTTTTAAAATGGCCCACTGCCTGGACTTTTTAATGCCCAGGGTATGGCAATTTGAGAATTTTGGAAAATATGACGGTTGGAACAGATTTTTGCTTGAATTTAGCATGAATAGATAAATTTCATGTCAAACCATTGTTTTTCCATTTTTTCATTGAAATTTCACTTTCCAACCCGTTACAACCAGTTACCTCATCTCAGTTTGGCGAACTGCTTGTACCTGTGACAATGATAAAGAACAGTGACTGAAGAACAGGAACTCAGATCCAACACTAAATGAAGGACAGTGGCCTTTTTGTTATTTTTCAGCCCAAACGACAGCAAAAACGAAAATGCTAACCAAAGACGTTTTCTTCCAGCGTGCTTCAGATGTGCAACGTTTTCAGGTCATTCAAGTGAATAGCCAATAGTTGAAGGAATTTTGACAACCTCTGACACAGTTATGACAGCTCAAATGAAACATGCATCTCAGAGTTTTCAAAGGGCTTTATTACATAATTTCTCAATTTTGGAATTAGAAAAATTACCGTACAATTCCGGTTCACCTAGAAGGTCAGAAAATCAAGAGGCACTTTGAAATAAGATTTACCCTCTCGCTGCCAGTACATGTGAACACCCCCCCCCCCCCCGCCCCCGAAAAGAAAGCCTAAAAGAAAAGTCAGGCTTGTACGGGATTCCAACCCTTGACCCCTGCGATACCAGTGCAACGCTCTAACCAACTGAGCTAACAAGCCAACTGGAAGCTGGTCATTAAATCGGTGATCGGTAACCAGCTCCCAGTTGGCTTATGACCTAATTGGTTATTCTTTTGGTCTGAAGCTCCTCCCAGGAAGGGGTAGATAGTTACCATTAGCTACTTTGCAGCTTAGCAAATATCCCCCACTTCAGTGAATAAATGTCAGCTATGAACCTTTGAACAACTAGGCCAATAACAACAACAACAAAGAAATTGGTGGTGCATACATTCTTCATTTAAAGTTCACCATTCCACGAAAATAGTGACAATCCAATGTTCAAAAAGCTTATTTGCATACAGTACTGACACTACCATACTTAATACAATAATGAAAGAACGAGAAAAATGCTCATCTTGGCTTTACAAATTTCACACTTGTTTCGACAAAGAATGGGCTGAGCAAAGCATACGTGTATTTCAGGAGATATCCCTGAATCGTACCACAGAAAGGTCTGACCAAGATGTACCATATTTCTTCAAATAAGCACCTAGGATGCAAAATTCAGCCTTCTTATTTTTACCTTTTCAACGTCCACAAAGTGCCTTGAAACGTCCACAAAGTGGCTTGAATTTTGGACACTTAACAACTCATTGTCCTGGCATGCCCTACCTCATACAACATTTCCAGCTTTTTTGTTCGCGACCGCAGACAGATGGTTATTTCAGTTTGCACAACACTGATCCTTGAGAGGGACCTCAATTTGGTTTCTTATAGGTAAAGAAATATGGAGGTCATTATTTATTATATCATGGCATAAATCAAGGCCCAAACATGGAACATTAGGTGTGCTCCCCTGAAAATGTCACACACAACGTTGTACACACAAATCCAAAGGAGAATCATACCTAGTAAAGGGTTTCATGTTGCATTATGTGTGTGTACCTCAGCACAGTTCTTACTTTAGATACCATCAATTTAATTTTCTGTGCTTTGACAATGGTAAATTTGCATCTAGACTTTATAAGGCACCACCACTTCTTTTAACACACCGTACAGTCTTAATTGCATGTGATTGACTGAAAACAGAACAACTATAGTTCTGAATAAATTCTTTGCAGATGAATGCACAATAGGCATCCTCTCTTTTGCCATTGCTTACCAAACATTTTCTCAAGTAGATCCTGATTAAATTTTGTGGCTACAACAAAGTTTACTCCCGGAATGTTAAGAGAAAACTTGACAAAAGATTTGACACAAATTTGTAAGGCTTCGTATGTCTGACCACTAATAAAATACTGTTTACGTTCTGATGATGGGACATCTTCCTGACTCATGGCCCAGTCTTTCCAGTCCTGGAAGTACTTAAGAAAGTCATTTTGCAACCAATGCAGCCTCCAATCTAACGGTGTGCAGTACATACTCTTAATTTCATATTGTATGTAGATTCTATTACCATTCAAACAATCAAAAAAGTAATTCCTGTTCTTGACAAATTTCACTGTCTCCTCAGTGCCTGGTTTACCTTGTTCTGTGAGAGCATGCACAACCCTATCACTAAACACTTGTGCAGCCAAGTTAGCTCTCATTCTTGGCCAGAAGATAATTTGTGAAGCAACCTTAAGCCTGATGCATTAATTTTCGATGCATTAACATCGTTTTCAAATGAATCAATTTAAGCTGCAGCCATGTTTAATATATCCACATGTTCTTGTTTTGTAATTTCTTTGTTTTGTTTCTTCAACAGCTCTTTCCCCAATCATGACTTCCAATCTGAAAATAAACTAACAACCATAAAAACAAAAATATGGGTAGCTTCCTGGGGACTGAATGAAAAATTTTCTTCAGAGCAGAAGCATTGCTCCACTGTTGTTCATCTAAGGGAGGTAGCCTTGTCGCTTTGTCACGTCTTCCTCAGAAAGGATGTCGCTGAACTATTAGCGGTTGTAAATGTCGCTGTCAAATAGACTGATTATTATCCTTTATTGGTAAAATACACAATTTCCTGACGTCGCTGTCTATCTATTAATAAGTGCTTATTGTGTTGCTGTCAATCACATTTTGCCAGTTCAGTTGAGTCGCTTGTCGGTGTTTAGAAAGTCTCATGTCGCCAGTTTTTAGGGCCGTGTCGCTTGTCAACTTTACCCCTTGGAAGGTCTCATCTATGCTATTCTGGACTGACCCTAAATTGACAGACCAATTAATTCACCTGAATCACCAAACACAAGGTCTTATCTAAGGGAAACTTCATCATTCATTATACCTACCCACACATCATAATCTCTAGGATCAGACCTTTGATTAAAATCTTCTTTCACTGAATCTAAAAACCCTGAATCTAACCCAGACTCCACCTTGAAGCAATTACTATATAGTCCCTTAGAGTTCTTTTGTCAGGGAGAGACACTGAAAGCACCGTCTGATTATGAGTGGATGCCATCTTCTGGCTCTTTTATCTGTACACAACAAGGCTTTCTGCTGCTGCTGGATGAATGAAGAGACTTGAAATCCTCTGGTTTCCCTTGATTGTGCCTTTCCACCTCCTTGAAAAGTGATTTGAACAACGACTATGTACACTGTTTTCATCGCTTAATGTGATCAAATCCTACAAAATGACAAGTCCTTTAAGTACATCACAGGGTTCTGCACATTTCCCAGTAAAATGTATGTTCAGGAAAACATCTATACTCCCACAAAAGTTTTTTTGTCTATACTCCCTTGAAATTCCTGTCAAACTTTTCACGTTTGAAATTCCAGTCAAACTTTAATTTCTTTTTTTTTAATTAAAACTTTGGCTTTTGAGACCCTCCTTCCCCATGGAATTTAAAATGAATTACATCTTTGGTGTGGATACAGACATTCCCTATAAATCACCTTGTGCCGGGTGATTATACCAAGAGATGATGTAATCTTCAACCAATCAAAGCACGCGCTTCTCTACAATCACCTGAGCAATTATACTAAATATTACATAAGGTCAAGATTATATTTGCAATACATTTTATAATTCAGGAATCTTGATTAATTAAAGATTCACTCATGAATAAATAACACAAATAAAACATTAATACAAACATGTATTGTACCCACCTTATTAAAGTGCATTTTCTTTGATGAAATCTTCCTTCCAACTGAGCAATTCTTAATTCTTTCTTTTCCTTTTCACTTAATATGCTCCAAGCACAATGACTGCTGATGCTTATTTTTGTAAGTCAGGTTTTTCAGGGTTCACAAGTGGTACCAGAATGCCACAAACCCTTGCAGTCAACTGGTCCAATCGTGTCATTGCAAAGGTCTGCCTTTGTGTTGCCATGGCGATCTCTGAACACCCCGTTTCTTCCACCAGAACATGCAAGCTATTTTACATGTAATTTTCCATCGCTGATTCCCGGACAAACAGTACTGAGTCCTATCACTGATATCTAACAGATGAAGAAAACGTTCCAAAGCAATTAACTGCTCTGGTACATTTTCCATTGACTCTGTCACATTTCTGTTTGATGTTAAGACCCTCCAGCTAAAATCTGTGTTAATTCAATCAAAGTCTTCTCTGGAACATTTGTATTGACATTACTGAAAGTGCACAGCACAAGGAACAGTTCTGAGTGCTTGATCAAATTACACTGGTTCTTAAGAACATTGCTGTTTTATAGTACTGTAAAAACTGGAGAGTAACTATATAGAGAGGGCTGATGTAGAACAGCAAAGGGAACATGGCGAAGGGCAAATTGAAATCTAATGGGCTATCAGACCACATGAAGATGCTGGCTTGTCTTGAACTGGCAAGTTGGTGGACTGATTATACTTCCGGTGAGAGTGTTTCTGCCACATTCCTAGCCTTCCCATCCCTATAATAGAATACCACACAATACAATACATCATCGAAATGGAGAGACTCACTTAGCTGACAAAGCTTGTTCACAAACGTTAATTCCACAACTAAAAATATACAAAATGAATCAATAATAATATATATATATATATATATATATATATATATATATATATATATATATATATATATATATATATATATATATATATATATCTATGATTATTACAATAATACTGAAAATATATATATATATTTAATGTATATCATAGGTTAGGGTCATTAACAATTAGATAAACGCATGTTTGTTACAATTTAAGAGTTGAAGCCTTTAAAAGATGAATCAGGCCGAGGTACTGAAAAAATCGATTTTACTTGGGCATTTACACCACGGTCAGTATAAAATATTGACTGCAGACTGGCGGACTGACGGACTGCGGACTACGGACTGAGTATAAAATGAGGACTGAATAAAAAATGCCGACTGAGATTAAAAATTGCTGCACTAACCCGTAAATATAAAAAGAATGGTACTTTTTCAGTTTTCTCCAGTGCTTTTGAGTTGGATGTCTTTTATTTACAGTATTTAGCTTTGAAAATTCTGAAAATTACTTCCGAATCAGACAACAACAAGGAACTTTGAATTAAAAAGTGGGAGATTAGGTTTAAACATAGTTTTTCTACAGAGAGGTTAAGAGTGGGATTGTCAAATGGCTCAGGGAAGACGGGAGTTGCACGTTGGAATCAGCTAAGTAATTATGAAGCTGAAAGCGACTTGCCTTTTTATTAATACCTGATGTCACGCGGAAACCCGGCGAATTAAATTTGTCAACTTTGACTTACCTTATCCGTTTTCAAGGAGAACGAAAACTGCAAAACAAAGGTGTAGAATTATTGAAGCTGCTAAAGACAGTTTGTTTACTCAACTCAACTCAACTCAAAAGCGCTGGAGAAAAGTGTCAGTCCGCAGTCCTTTTAATCCTTTAATCCTTTAATACGTATACTCCTAAAACAGTGAAACAATACTAGGAGTCCTTGTTCAAGTTCCGGGGGGTACTCCCATATATGGGCTATGCGGAGATGTGCTGCTGGACAGGGTATGGTTTTTGACCTCGCTGTCCTAAACAGAGTATGTGATTTCGTGCGAGTCTGTCCTAATTATAAACAGGGTATTGCGTGTTCTAAACAGGGTAATAAAATTGAGCTTGTTGTCCTAAACAGGGTATGTATTTTAGGACTTTTTTGTCCTAAACAGGGTCAGGGTTTCAAACCCTCAGCGGCTCACCTGTACCCAAATATGGGTCGAGTACCCCCCCCCCCCCCCCCGCCGGGGGGTTCAAGTGTGGCTTTGTCGGGTCACCATCGCCGTAAAACAATAAACAAACACAAAAAATATATGTTAAGGCCGGGCCAAATGAGACCGAGAGTTGCCGGGATTTGAAGAATGATAGTTGACCGAGGGACTCTCGGCGACTATCGTCCGCCCGTCCAAACGAGAACGAGAGTTGACGAGAGATCATCGCGTGACAAGACATCGTGTCATCTGACCTTGTAATCGTGCGAGTAAACAAACATGGCGTACGGCCACTCTCGCTCTCGTTTTGCACCGGCTTTAATAATTAATCACTACTAAAACATGGCCAAATGAACAAAACTGAAGAAAACAACCCAGTATTTCGACTAGTTTGCGCCACATCTTCGCCATCCCTACAACCATCTGTCGCCATCTTGAATGCGAAATCAACTAATCGGCGACACAAAAATACTCCACGTGACATATAGTTGTCTTTCTACTATCCATGCAGTAACGATCAAAGCTTATTTGCGTTACGTCACTAGTTCTTCTAAGTTGGAGGTGATATTGACCGTTCAGCACACATAACATATACGGCTGGCAACACAAACCTTTGAGAATCAGAGTTTATTTCGATGGCAGCTTCATCACAACCGACTGGAAGGTGGTTTGCACTCTTCGATGTTATTCCGCAAGAAACGCTCCAGGATCCATTTGACGTTACTTTGGGAAAGAGTTCAAAGCTCATAAAAGTGTTCTTTCAGAGGCAAGTCCTTTCGTTGAAAAGCTGTTTAACAGCGACATGAAGGAGTCTAACGAAGGAGTACTTCGCTTAGAAATGCTAACAGAGCTTGGTATGAGAGATGTGTTAGGGTTTATGTACACTGGAAGTGTTCACAAATCGGATGCCGCAAACAGTGCTCAAGAGCTGATCGTGATGGCGGACTATTTGGATCTTCCTCATCTGAAAACCCTTGCGGAAAGAATTTTACTGAATAATTTGAATGCTTCAAACGTTATTTCTACTTACTATTTTGCTGTGGGATGAAATCGCTGACCTTCAAGAACCGAGAAAACATGCTTTTGGCGCTGCTGCCTACGGGAAAATTTTTATTGCTGATAAAGGATGGCCGTCAAGCTGTGAAGTGTACAATGAAACAACTAACACGTGGCAGTACACAAAGGGTTCGTGCTCTCTTAATGATGCCTTAGCTTTGGTGTGTGTTGACGGCAAGCTGTATCGTGTGGAAAATGGCTGGATTGGTCCAACAAAGATGGGAGAAGTTGAATGCTATGATCCTGACAGTAATCAGTGGAAGAGGTAACTCAAATACCTCTCGAATTTATGCTGTTAGAAAGGCCGTGGGGTAGTGATAACAGACGATATGGAATGTGGTGGTCGATGAGATTTTTTAGGGGATATAACTACATTGAAAAGGACGGAGGGTCCAAATGCAAATGCTCCATAATGTGAGCGAGCAAGTTACAAACAATTTATTCCCTCTAAATGAACCCACTGAAAGAGCTTTACATCGATTTTTCGCTGATAGTTTTTTCTTTGTATCGCTTTAAAGCTTTTATCGTGTTTAAATACTGAAGGATATGATGTTGTTGATGATGATGATGATGATGATGATGATGATGACGATGATGATGATGACGATGATGATGATGATGATGATGATGATGATGATAATGATGTCTGGATCATACAACACTGAACCCTAATAATAATTTTCCAGAAGGGAATCTTAAGCACTGTAATGTTTAACATTCAATTATTTAATCATCTGCTGTTTCAAGATATTTAAACATTTCACCGTTATTCGCTCATTCATTCAAAGTTGGATTTCTTCAAAATAACACCAAAAGCCACCACATCACGGTATTGCGTATGTCTTTTTGTCACAGTTTTAAGCCTTCCACTCCCAAAGTCAGTTAAGGAGGTATTTCTAACGTTTGAATCTGTGGATGAAATCCTATGGTGTGACCATTCAAATGAAACCTCTTCATCGGTACTTTCTCTTGAATTTTGATTTTAGGCACCCTTGGGAGTTATTAAAAGAGGTTCATAAAAAGAATACGTCAGCTAACTTTAGTAACGCTTTCCAAAGTCAAAAGTCACATTTCAATTAACGGAAACCTCAATGTTCCAGTTTTGTACAAAGACACTGAACTATTGCAGTGGAACTATTAATGAGTGTCTTTGCCCACGGATGACCAGGCGTGCGTTTCACGAAAGCCCCGAAAGCTTAATTTTCGGCTCCGAAAAGCCAGTTGTACCACTCATTCTTCATGAACAACTCATTCTTCCAGGCTGTCATTTTAACGTGTTTAACACCAGAAAATTGTAACTTGTAACAAAGTTTCAGGCCTGGAAACGTCTTTTTCACAAGTTACAATGTGAATTATCGTGCGAAATCGGCCCAGAAACTTCGGGGTTTTTGAGAAACGCACGCCAGGATGGACAGTGGTGGAACTAGGGGAGAGCGTCCAAGGGGCCTATATCCCTTTCTATCCTCCTTCGATCCTGCAGCTACCTTTTTTATTTTGAAATAGTGACGTACATTTTCACTTCAAAGGAAGAAAATAGCCTAACCCAGTAGATCAAGTTTACGAGAAAATCTTATTGATTTAAAGTGCCACTATGATCAAAAAATCACTTTTATTTTTTCTTCGGATTTCGAAACTATGTTTATTAAACACTCCCCAAGCGAAATTATAAGCCTTAATTTTGAGAAGAAGACCGTTAATTTAAACTGCAATTTTCCGTTTTAATGGTCCGCCATTATTACACCAGAAAGGATACAATGACGTCATACACTCAAGAGATGTAGAATGCAGTGTGTGTGAAAGTGCCTTATTTAGTATGCAACACGGGACTTTTGAGCTTTCACACTCTCAAACTCGTGTTTTGCATAATTTGTAAGCCGCGTTCACACACTACATTTTACAGCTCTTGAGTGTATGACGTCATTGTATCCTTTCTGGTGTAATAATGGCGGACCATTAAACCGGAAAATTGCAGTTTAAATTAACGGTCTTCTTCTCAAAATTAACGCTTATAATTTCGCTTGGGGAGTGTTTAACAAACATAGTTTCGAAATCCGAAGAAAAAATAAAAGTGATTTTTTGATCATAGTAGCACTTTAACCTAAGCATTAAATTTGTTTGGAACTGAAGCTTTCCAAAGGGAAAGTAGCCGCTTTTCCAGTGAAACAATCAAAAATTGCCACAAACCCATTTCTGGTGTTTAAATCCAACATTTGATAAATCTGAGCTGCCATTCCTTAGTATCAATTACAAGTTGCTATTTGTTCTACTCCGACCGAAAATTCCTGCATCCACCCCTGATTCGACCTGATGGAAACGCATTACAACTTCCACGTGTTGTAGGAACATTTTCTGTGTGATCGAAGGTACGACGTTTTTCTCTTTTTGATATCCTCATATTAGGTGTAAATATAATTCACCTTACTAAACATTTTTGTAGTTGTACTTTACAAGCTCTAAAACACTTTGTAAACAAAACATTTTTCCGCTAATTAACAAATCTTATCAGCTTCTAAAATACAAGACGTAGCTTCTGCTACTTCCCCCGAGCTAAGTTAGATAATATACAAACAAGTGGGAAAATAATCCTTAGGATAAATCTGCACGGCGTATTGCTATGACTATCAACTCAAATGCCCGTGCCCGGCCCGGCCCCGCGTGCAATGAACACACGTGACTGTTCTATAAGAGCCAGCTCTTGACTGAAAAGGATTTTGGTGAATACAATTTGGTGAATTACATTTGAACAAAATTTCTTTAATGTCAAGTGACTACACTTGAAAACAAAATTGTTTGACAAGCATTATGACATAGTTGGGCTCGGGTGGGCAGTGGCGACGAAGTGGGCGTGTCTCATTGGAGGCACAATAGAACATTCTTGCAAGGACTACCTTCTTGATGCCCTCCCAATTTCCAACGTTAGACCTGATGGCAATGCCAAAATAATTCTGTAACCTGTCAATTATGGCATCAGTCAATTTACCTTTTCCCCCAATACCTGGATTTTCTTTTTTCAGTTTTCTGAGTGCCGTGCCGACTCTCTTCTGGACATGGCCAATGCATTACTTCTTAGAAACTTCGATTCCATCGGCAACATAAACTTTTTGTGTCTTTGGCTTTTGCTGTCACCATCTTCATAGAATTTAGTGTACCTAAGTTTATGTGAACCAGTCGACCGCTTTAATATGCGTTGTGTGCCCTCAGGTTCCGTGACTCGTGCAGACCCCTTAAATTTGATTTGCAGTTGTTGTGATCTGCCCTCCACAAGTGATATTCTGGACTATCTGTATCAAGGTGAGATTGGAGTTGACACTGCTTGCATTACTGAGTTAAGGCCTCTGCATCTAACACTTTTCAATGGTCAACAGAAATGACGGCGACACAACCATTTTGAGAAGAATACCCACGTTTCAGCTAGGTCCCGTCACGAGGCACAGGACAATTAATGACATCAGTTTCTCCAGCATTTTTTTCCCCAGCATTTCAGCAGCAGCATCTGCCATGCTTGTTTTGTAATTGTTCTGCTGCTCTTACTGAAAGGTTTTGCTAATAAACAAGGCGCCTATTTACCTCGAAGCCTTGAGATTGTTTTTTGGAGGAATACTCCTTTTTTCCCAGCCACAGTTTTTGCAAAATATCCGCAGCAATGAAGCACGATCCTTTCTCTTGAAGCTATAGTTTCCATCAATGACAGTGAAGAAGCCACAGTCAGCACACCTGAGTGATGAAGTTATGCCACCAAGGATGTCCATATCTAAGGGCCTAAATCATACGATAGAGGACTCCTTAGAGCCTTCCACGACTTCACTGGGTACTCTGAACTTTTTCCCTCCACCTCGAGCGTGAAGAGATCATTTTGGCAGAACAGATGGCAAATGTTGACCATCACCCGGTGGATGAACCACGTTACTCGAATCACAAGGCTCTTTGTTGACGATCTCTTCAACCTTTTTTCCTCTTGATTTTGGGTATTGATTTCAACTTTCAACTTTGTTACATCCATCCCATTAGGTAATTATTTAAAAAGAATATACATTATAAATGTTGAGAAGATAATGATAAATGAGGAGTCTACAGAAAGCAGAATAGCTTGTAAAGATACAGACCCCTGTCTGATAATTAAAAGAGAATCTCCTCTTTACTCGTCTTGTTGTTCTTCGCTTCGGCATTACAACGATATAAACGAGCCGATTATTCAAACACAAAGATATTAGTCAGCTTCAAGAGCGATAAAACTGTTGTACAGTGGAGTATAACGGTCACGATTGCGGACGATTGTGAATTTTTTTCGTTCTAGTCTACTCGCGCGAAAGCAGTTGTTCGTCATGTATGCAATCGTGACATGTCCTTGGTAAGTAGGGCGGGCTTTGAGACCGAAAACGTTCCAATACCTCCCTGTTTTCCGGCAAGTTTGTCAGTAAACAAACTGGTTGTCCCTAGCAATCATGGGGTAGCCTTTGGAAACATGTAAAAAGTCACTTTAACTGAACTTTTACGGACAAAATGACTTTCATCACGATTACAGATGATTAGATATCCGAAAATGGAAATTTTTTTTCTAAATTGCTTCTTAAGGCCACGGGTGAGAAACTAGGTCATCAGTATTTATTTATTTAAAGCGTATGCACGGAGTGCGACGAATGGTAACGACATGGCGCGAAATATTCATGAATAGGCCTTCAGTAAAACTTCCAGTTTCTGAATCAGTAATTGCACGTGCGTTTAATCTTGTGCCACGGATATCTTGTGACTTTTAAGCATTTTCATATAGATAATGTCGAAGTGTTGTAATGTCGAAGTCCGGCCTTTTTTTACGTTGAAACATTAATATAAACTTTTTAGAAGTTTCCAGCAAAACAAAACAAACTAAAATACTGCCCCTTAAGGCTAACATAGAGCTTCAGAAACGCTTCTATAGTTCAGTCCATATATTTGCGATCTCTAAATTGCAAAGTATTGTTCTTTTCTGGACGGTGAACAATAGCTGCTAAAATATAATTTCCATCATTAGCATAATCTTACCTTAAACATTCGTGTTTATTCGGTAAGCCTTCGGCAGCCCTAAAACCACCAATTTTGTGTCCAAAAAATATAGCGGGGGTGTAGAGGTTGTTTACCATTCAAAATAACTTTCCGGAAATTCCGGTTGGAAAGTAAATGGTACGGGACTCCAGTGGAAAATTTCCGGGAGCAACGGATCGTCTGAAAAGGTAGTCCTGTTTTTCCGGACGGAAAGTTCCAAACGGAAATTCGTGTACCATTTGTTCAAACCTAATCTTTGATACCACTTTCAGACTCTCGCGGCCATTTTCTGTCCCAACAACAATTTTACAATTAGGGAGCTTAACGAGAAGGAAAACGTCACTTTTAAAATGACTTCACAATCTTTGAAACTTCTTGGCGATTATTCCGACTCGTTTAACCTGTCTAATGCAGTCGAATTACGTGGGAGCTGAATTTGTAAGGATGGCGTATCAGTTCAGGAAGAACTTATTTAGAAAATTAATAAGAAAATAGCTGTGTCCCCTATTAGTGCCCTGTCTTTACAAGGTGCTAGATCACTTGACACGTGAATAAAGTTATTACTATTATATTATTATTATTATTAAAACGAAAATTCACCGTCGTGTGCTTGCGTTCTACACAAAACGTTGAATTTGGTCATTTCACGTTGAAGTTGTGCACAGAACGGCAAAGAAATATACCAAAAATAACGCACGTGCAGAGTCGTTGTTTTGTTAATCAAAGCTTTTGTTTTGCGACCTTCTCCAATCTCGTTAGCCGTCGCCGTCGTGCAAATTTTTTGGTAAATGGTAGGGATTTCTGCAAATGGTTAGCGCCAGTCCCGAACGGAATTTTCCCAATACGGAAATTTGCTTACCATTTGCCCAAACCGACCCAAACGGTAAACCGACCGGCTTGCCCGTGTAATGGTAAACAACCAGAATTTCCTGAACTGACACAAAAGGCAGATAAAGTAGGTGTATTGTAGAGTGTCACAACAGAAGCAATTTTTTTCAAACAGGCTTTTTAACAGAATATTGAAGGCTTCAAATTTAGACAAGGACGATTTTACTCATTTAAAAGTTTACAACTTTCAATGGAACTCGAAATCCCATAATCGGCGTCTGTTGTGACACAATAGAGGTTTAAACTGATCAATGAGTGGTAAAATCAAGAAGTGTTGTCTTCGCCACGAGGAGAAAACTTGGACAGGGAGTCGCGTTTTTCAAAATCTTGACTTTTGGAGCTCAGTGCATCGCAAAGAAGCTGAATCTATCAAACTAAAAACAACCTTTTTGCACTTCCACCATTCCTCAAGCTCTCTGCTAAGTTTCAACGGAATCGGCTTCCAAACGTTTAAGATGTAAAGGTTTTTAACCTAAGACCTCCACCAAAATTTTGCCTTATACATTTATTCATGAGCAGCTTGTCACCCGCGACCTTAATGTTGAAAAATTAGGGTATCATTCCACCTTAAGCATCAACCCTCTGACGGACAGACAAAATCCACTCCCCCCACCGTGGTATAACTAAGGGGGAGTTCATGGAAACCCCCTATGGGTATTTGTTCGAAAACATTTACCTTTAGTAGAGAGCGTAAGAAATAAGACGTCTATTCCTAGTGACAATAAAAAACCTTCAGCTCCATAAAAAGACATCTATCCCTGGTGATAACTAAATCTCCAGCCGCCAGCTGGCCGAGTAAGGTTATCATCAGGCCTTGTGATAAATAAATCTCCAGCCGCATAAGAAGACATCTGTCCCTGGTGATAAATAAATCTCCAGCCGCATAAGAAGACATCTATCCCTGGTAATAAATAAATCTCCAGCTGCAGACGTGCTGGATGAACTGCTCTGGGACAATGAAGGGGCCAGCTACTTCATGATCACATCCGGTGATCCGTCCATTCTGTCAAAATGAAAAAAGGTGAGAATTTTTCACCATAACTGGGAACTTTCGGCTTAAGAAAATCTCCCTTTTACGAGTTGCAGTTCCGAAGTAAACAAAAGACAGCTATTACGGACTTGCGTTATTATTGTCATTCAGATAATTGCAGGCACTTCTAGTTGGGATCAAAACCTATTTTATTTCGTTGGAGTTTACACGATTTTTTGTGCATGGTGTTCAAGCTGACAACAATCTGCTCTTTTCTAGATATTCTTAGCTTGTTTCAGGCGTTCAGAGAGTGGAGCGCGAGCGAATGCCTGGAGCAGGCTAAGATATTCTCGACAGTTGTACTTACATGCAATTACCCTTAAGAAAGCAGGCGACATTGCCCTGTAAAATATTAAAATTGGTGCCAGAAATCGTAATAAAAAGTCTAAAAATGGTTTGACACTGGCTAAAAACGTTTTAAAAGAAAGCCTTAAAAAACAGACTTTTCGATCGAAAATCTTCGATCTTCATCAGAATTATAAACTGTAACAGTAAAATATATACGGTCCTAAATTATATGCAGATATCAACATATGTAAATACTAGGAATGTCAACGTGATCATTTCCTGCTTTTATTACAATTAGTTGCTCTGTCAACGATTTTAACCGTTGTCAAAGTACAAAATTAGGTGTAGCCGTGTTCGTATACGTGTTGAGCAATAGCTGGCGTTCGAGAATCCGAAGACACGAAGCAACTTCTGAAGTGTGTTCATTCGCTTTACATGCCAAGCAAAGTTCTTGTGTCACGTGATGGTGCACAAAACAACTTCCTAGCGTCAAAGCACTCCGTCTTCAAAACACTGGAACGGAAAGATGACAAGGCTACGGCGCACGTTTGTGAAAACTGCACATGTTCGCTACCAGTGAGCACTGTCGAGGGTCTGGAGAAGATTTTATCGAGATAGACATGCGAACGATGTTCTATTTTGTGGATTCGTTGTAGCTCATTCAACTAAAATGATTTTAGATGGATCACGTGGTAGGTGTAGTGAGTTTTGCATTCAAATGGCTGAGCTTTGCGATTGGTTTAATTCAGTAAAATTTCATATGACGAACTCCGACCAATCACAGCAAATGCTAAACAATTTGTCTTGGCTATCGCGAGATCTAATTCCTGCTCATTGTACCACATGTACTTCGCGTAGATTTTAGCTTCAAATAATCATTACTGGTAAAACTGGCAAAGTGCCCTCCACAAAACCAATAAACGTCAGCTTTAGTTTGGTGCCTTGGAGGTGGGTTGTCAGTTTGTAATGCGAAACCGATTTTGTGATGCTCGCATCTTGTTTTCGTGCAACTGTGGGGAGGGTAAACTCCGAAATTACACTAGCTGGACGGAAAGGCAAAGAATTCCGTGGTGTTAACGAATTTTGTCGAGACAATTCATTGTCTGACTGTTAAAGTAACTGGTAGAAGTTTTGCCTTGACAAAATGATTTTCCAAAATTCTTTCCCCAGGGAATGCTTTTTCCCTGGATAGCTGTAAAAAAGATATGTAGAAATAAACCGGCAATTTAATTTCCTTGAAATGGTGCTATTTATGTCCGAAAGGCGCCTTTGCCCTTCTTGAGATTATTAATATTATTACACTCCATTAATTCTTTAGCTTTGTACCTACACGACTAATAAGCAAGACTTTAGTTGTCTCGATGGCACCTTATACTGTCAACCCTTCATTTCGGGCTTATTTTTATGGAGATAGAATGTGATCTAGTCATAGATTGTTGACTTGTAGTTACTGTTATAAAGTAATGAGAAAAATTTTAAATATGCATGTGTGATCTTTTATGCTTGGAAAAAGAGTTAGAATAACGAGCAGTGCCTTCTTACACGAGTAATACGTGAAAAATCGCCAAGTCTCCAAACATGCCCTGAAGCAAAAACATTAAGTTTTCGACGTTTCATTGAATGAAATTTTCGACACTTCTTCGAAGGAAATGCCCAAAACTTAAAGTTTTTCCTGTATCATTGACAACGACGCACAATTTATAAAAAACAAATTTTATTTGTAGATTCTTGACGATAACAAATCTGCGGTGAAAATGATTTCCATTAAAATTTCTTTGTCTCACGCGTGATGTCATCGATCGGTGGTAATATTGGATCCTTCAGAAGACAAACAGCAACGTTAGTTAACAAAAACTTTTTATACTGACCAAGCATTGTTTCGATGGCAGCTTCATCACAAACCACCGGTTCGTGGTTCGCAGTTTTTGGTTTTACTTCACAAGAAAAGCGCGATCTTTCTCGCTACGTCACTTTAGTGGTCGAAGATGGGAAAGAATTCAAAGCTCACAGACGTGTTCTTTCAGAGGCAAGTCCTTTCGTTGAAAAGATGCTCAACAGTGACATGAGGGAGTCTCACGAAGGAGTAGTTCGGTTGGAAATGCTGACCGAGCTTGGTATGAGAGATATATTGGAGTTTGTTTACACTAGAAGTGGTCAGATAACGAATGCAAACAATGCTCAAGAGCTAATCGTGATGGCGGACTATTTGCTTTTACCAAATCTGAAAACTCTCGCTGAGAAGATTGTTGTGAACAATTTTAATTTGAATGCTTTAAACGCTACTACTTTGCTGAAAAATATCGATGCAAGGAACTCCTTGCCTTATCCCAAAGCTTCATCCTTAGAAATTTCGCCAACGTAGCGAAACGGAAGAGCTTTTGATATTACCCGGTGAGGAAGTTAAAATGTGGCTTTCAGGTGATGAAATTGATGTTAGCGCTGAGGAAGATGTGTTCAAGATCATTATGACGTGGATTGATTACGAACAAATCGAGCGAAAGAAATATTTTTCTGAGTTGATTCGGGAAGTTCGATTTGTTTATGTTTCACGAGACTACCTGCACAGAGAAATTGTGACAAATGATCTTGTGAATGATAATGAAGGCTGTATGGATCTTGTGAAGACCGCTATGGAGGTCACTGACTCTAAAAACTACCATAGTCTCCGTATTAAGCCTAGAAAGTCGCTTGAGATCCCTGTTTTAGCTGTCCGTGCGCAAAATCATGGACAGGAGAACCAAATTCTGTGCTACAATTCTCGCGAAGGTAGATGGTCAAGGTTCAAATGACCAGTACCGCATGGCCCTGGAGAAGTGATATCTTGCCATGGTAAATTCTATTTCGTCTCGCGATATAACAACCTCTCGTGTTATGATTCACTCTCAAACCGTTGGACGTCACTTACGTTCTTACCAAAGAGGAAAGTGCGAAAAATCCTCTTTAAAAATGAAAATGAAATTTATGCTTGGGTGACTGAAGAACGAACACTTCGTCCCGACTGTGCTTCCACTGTTTTTAAGGTGCACTCATGTGACGATGAACTGTTTAATTCACGTAGCCGGAGAACAATGCGTCTTTCCTTAATCACAAAGTACAAACCCGAAACGAACTCATGGGAAGATATTACATCGTTTGATCTGGGTTCAAGAGAGGAAATTTGCTTGGTAGCAGAAGACAATTTTATTTACTTTTTGGGTGGTAGGAATTCAGCTTCGACGCACTTTTACGGCCGCTACCAGAAACTCAGGTATACTGACAAGTATGACCTCAGTACAAACACATGAGATAAAATCGCTGACCTTAAAGAACCGAGAAGCGAGGCTTGTGGTGCTGCTGCACACAGAAAAATTTTCATTGCTGGTGGAGGAAGCTGGGTGACGCCAAGCTGTGAAGTGTACAGCGAAACAACTAACACATGGCAATACGCAAAGGGTATGCTCTCTTTTAGAGATGCCTCAACATTGAAATGTGTTCAGGGCAAGCTGTATCATGTGGAAAATGGTCGAATTGTTTTGAATGAGATGATTATACAACACGCTGGGGTAGTTAAATGCTATGACCCCAACAGCAATCAGTGGAAAGAGGTAACTCAAATACCCAGTCTCGAAATGCTCTCAGTCAGGCCGACTTGTACTGATAACATGCGACATGATTTATATGTATGTGCTGGTCGATGAGATTTTTTAGCGAATGCAACTAACATCGAGCAAGCCTCCTCCCTTGACGGAAAAGAGTGCAAACGCAAATGCTCCATAATGTGATCGAGTAAGACACCAACAATTTCTTCAGCTCAAAAAATGTAGCCAAAAGTGGTTAACTTCTATTTTTTTACTCATTTGTTTCTCTTCATATCGCTAGGCCAGGTGGGCCTCTTGTCTAGGGTTCACACATAAATTGGGGCCACGGCTATCTAAAGAACTGTAAGGAAAGAGAACTGACAAGAAGTTGATTCTAACATTTATTGATATCAGCACACCAATCAATGTTCGATCTTTGATGAGGGATCGAGTTCTTCATCCGAATGTTCACTGCAGAGCGTCCTTAATTCAGTTACTACTGATCGATAGTTTCGCCACTTTCTTGAGCCCTTGAGAAGAACGTGTATCTCTCGAAGTAGAACCTTTTCTTCGGTTCACAGTGTTGTTCGAATTTCAGCAGTACCTTATCGATTATCTTGACATCCTCTTCTTCATCCCACGTTAGAGGACCTTCAAGGTCCTCTAGTTTTGCAAACAGGAAGTTTTGCAAACACCAACGGCGTCGTTGCCGATGACGATGGCTGTTGGCAGCTTGGTTCTCGGGTTGATTACTTTCCTTTTCTTTTGAGCCGAGAGAATTTTTCACTTCTCCTTTTGAGATTTCGTTTCAAAGGCGGTCGGGCAACGGATTTAATTTGATTTTTTTAATTGCTTTAGATCGACATAGCTGGTATTTCATTTATTTGTCTGTATTATTCTCAGATTATAATTAACTGAAAAGAGCCTCGTATAATTGCATTAAGTCATTTGGTACTTATAAACATCATTTTGTTACTGACATTTAACCACAAAAATAGTTTCTAGCTTTCACACGAGAAACGTGCACTTTGTGAGTTTTTTGCTCTTCTTTGTTAGCTAACAACAACAACAACAACAACAACAACAATAATAATAATAATAATAATAATAAGAAGAAGAAGAAGAAGAAGAAGAAGAGGAACTTAAAGAAGATTTAATCTTTCTGCTTTTTCGATCATATTCACACAGTACTGTGAACGCCGTAGCGATCTCGCGGGGCATTTTGTGGAACTATGAGATTTGAAATTGAAAAATTAATATAAACCACATAAACAGCCGTTTTCTCGCAGTTTAACAGGAAACTCTTAAGTAGAATAAAAGAGGAGAAGGAAACGAGTAAGTGAGCTACACTCGCAAATTACAGCATTTAATACACTGATTTGAACATGCATACAGTAGTTCACTTTGGAAATTGCGCTATGAAATGGACATCATTTAACTGAGGTAACATAATAAATGAAGTGAAGGGAAGTCCCCGTATTTGACGGGGCCCCAATAAAACAGGCTTCCTGTACCAAATCTGTTGCATGATGTGCATACTCATGAGACTTTTTCTTGTAATCTACTTTGTAACAAACCTATTTTCTGAGTTAAGAATTCCCCCCTCGTATTGGGGCCATGAAGGGTATTAGACCATTTGTTCTCCCGCAGGACACTGTAGTTCATTTACAATTCGCCACCTACCAAAAACGGCCTTCAAAAATATCTTCATGACATTATGCTATCGATATTGAAAGCTGAGGACGATTACGTTGAAGCACCTATCATACTAAAGAGATTTAAAATAAATCACTAATTAATGTTAATAATGTTAATTAATGTTATTATTTGTATTATTATTATTATTATTATTATTATTATTATTATTATTGTTATTATTATTATGTGATCCGTAGCTATAAAACATGAAAACTTGTATTAAAATTAAACACTAACAGTGTACAGTGTAACCTGAAATACTGACATTTTACAACTTTTAATTCTCTTTACCACCTTGACGCAGTGAAAAGTGTTTTTTTTTTCTCATGCTGATAGATCAAAAACTATGAAATTAAGATCTTATTTCTATTTTTTTATACGTTATTATTTTAGCCCAGAGTTCAGCAAATTTGAACGACTAAAATGAATACGGGGAAGGTGGTTTCCTTTGGGAAATTTCCTCAAAATTAACATTTTGCCCAAAATGGGAGAAACAAGACGCTGCCAGTGGTATGGGTTTTCCATCAAAGCCCTTAGAAACGAATAGGAGCGAGCATCTGAAGATTTCCATCATTTCCGGAAACTTTCCAAAGGAATAAAATGTACTATTTCCTTTGGATGCCCTTTCAAGAAAGTTTGTGGTTTGTGTACTATTACACGTATTTGCAATTTGTTAGAGTTTGGAGGTTGTTTTAGTTTATATTTTGACGGACTCTTTAAGGCTCTCCACAGTGCAGTGAGATTTGCATACATGTGCAAAGAACTAGCATAACAATTTCGCAATTCAAAGATACTATTGGTAGGTTAATCAATCAGTCAATTATTCATTCCATCAGTCAACTAATCAGTCAATCAATAGATCAATCAATTGTCTTTAGTTTGAAGCTTAACAGAGAGAAGCTACAACATCAATGTTCAGAGAAGCCTTTCATTGGTCACGGGCTTACACCTGAAGGAGTGAAACCCGACCCAAGCAAGATTGAGGGCATACTGAAAATGGACCGACCAAAGTTCCTAAGAAAGCTTTCAGAGCTATGTGAGCTGCTTAGAAGATTAACTCGCAAGGATGTTAAGTGGAGATAGTCAGCAGAACAAGAAGAGGCGTTTGAAAGTGTGAAGCATGCTGTCACTTCAGCTTCAGTCCTAACATATTTCAACTTGTGGAAGGTCAAGGAGATGCTTTTGCCAGTGGTATTGGATTTGTACTAATGAGGCATGGCCAGCCAGTTTCCTTTTCGAGTAGAGCTCTAACAACCAGTAAAAGGCGCTATTCTCAAATTGGGAAAGAACTGTTAGCACAAGTGTTCAGGTTGGAGCGCAGTCACTAGTACGTCTATGGAAGGAGAATTGTGTTGTGATCAGATCATAAGCCCTTAAAATCTATCCGAAAGAAACCATTGGCTTCAGCTCCAAAGCGTCTACAGAGGCTGCTCCTGAAACTACAGTGGTACGACGTCGAAATTTTCTGCAAACCTGGTCCTGAAATGTACCTGTCAGACACCCTGTCACCGGGTTACCTGCCGACAACCACCGTTCCCCTACTGAGGAAGAGACGGAGCGAATCCACGTAGTTGACTTCTTGCCCATCTCTGAGCCCCAGCTCCAAGAAATGCAACGTGAAACGGCAGCCAACTCGACACTTCAGACCTGAAATAAGTGATACTGAATGGGTGTGGCCAGTCCGGTAAGAAGCTCTACCCCCTGAACTACAAAAGCTCTACACCCCTACTACACGGTGCGAGACGAGCTTACAGCACAGGATGGGATCCTCTTTAAAGGCTTAAGATGCATAATACCAGCTAGCCTGAGCCCCGAGATTCGTAAAGGTTGCCTACAACGTGGACGTGAAACTGTCTGCTGACCTGGTTTGAATGCTGGCATTCGAGACTACATTAGCAGATGTGAAGTGTGTTCTACTTACCAGAAAAAAAAACAACAGAAAGAAACACTCATCTCTCACAAGATTCCAGACTGTCCATTGGAAACAGCTGGATGCGACATACTGCACTTTGATGACAAAAATTACATTTGCAGTGTTGATTATTTCTCAAGCTACTTTAAAGTCGATTGCCTAAAGGACAAGACCACCCGTGAAGTTGTTCAGACCATAAAGAGACACTTCGCCACAAATGGAATTCCTAACAAACTTGTCAGTGACAATGGTCCACCTTACAGCTGTCATGAATTCCAACAGTTTGTCCAGAGCCATGACACCGAACACGTGACCAGCTCTCCAAGCAATCCCCAGAGCGAGAGTGCAGTTAAGACGACCAGGAGTCTACTAAAGAAATCCAAAGCAGCCAGTACAGATTTCCACCTGGCCTTCCTGGACTGGAGGAATACTCCCTCCGATAGCCTAGAAAGTTCCCCAAAGCAGCACCTGTTTGGCCGCCGTACCAGAACCCTGGTCCCAACCGCCAGCGAATTAGTCAAAAAAGATAGTTGAAGGCATCCAAGAAAAACTCTCCAGAAGAAAGCATGTGCAGGAAAAGAACCACAACATCTCAATTAAAGAACTTCTGCCTCTCAAAAAGGGAGAAATCGTGCGTGTCAAGCCCAAAGATAAATCCAACTGATGGTTCATGATCAAAGCTCGTGTGGAGCACCAAGTAGATGTGAAATCGTATGAAGTCAGCACCGAAGAGGGAAAGATCTTCAGGAGGAACCGTAGACACTTTAGAAGCAGCCTTAAACCAATGCCCATCCAGAATTACTTGAGCCAACTAGCGTCCAAGACGTGCGAGATAATGCAATACCTGTGGAGAGCCCTAGCAACCCCAAGCCTAACCAGTTGCCCAGCAACCCAGTGGAGCCACCAACTCAGAGCGGTATCCAGTGCCAGAACAGTCTCCAACTCAGTAACCAGCTGCCATATCAGTTACCCACAGTGGCCTTGCCTCAAGACCTCCTAGTCACCTCAAAGACTTTGTTATAATCATGTGACAATTCACAGACTGTTCATGATTATAGTTGAGGCTATTTTTTGACCCGTTTACCATTTAAGGAGAATTTATTCGTTAGGCGTTTAATGCAGACACGTTACGTCAGTTAGGTCCTAAATACCTTAGCATGTTGCTTCTTACAAGCCAGGTACTTTTCGTTCCTATTGTATTGTTTTAGCCTTAGTTTCTAGATTCCTTTTTCTTTAGACAAGGAAGAGTGTAACGATACGCCAAGCATCACGCGTCGCCTGATTTCTATCAGCCAATCAGAGTAAGCTTTTGCCGTGTGCTTTCCGTCTTGTTCTGGTCCAACATGGCCGTGTAAGTTTTGGTTCTCTCGTGAAAAATGCTTTTTGAAAGTACTAAAGAGAAGTTTCCTTATAGTAACTTATAGCCTGCAACTTGTAACTTAAGGGTTGTAACTCGTGAATTGTTTTTGCTCGGACATCAGTAAGTTGGACATCAGTAAACCAGATGCCAAGACCTGGAGACTGCGTGGTATTGTTTATTAAGATTAATTACAAAATGTCTTATACTCGTTTCACGCTAGTGATTAGAGTATAATAGCAAATGTATCCGGAGAGATACATCGCTTAAAATAAAACTGCCTATAAAGCGTACACTGACATTTTTTGAAGACGGATCAAATTACCTATGATCACCCAAGACCTTACATTTTCTTTGATGTAAAGCAGAAAAGGGGCTTTAAACTGCAGCTTATGTGAACAACTTGTTCACAAATGGACATTGGTTTCTTTCCAAACCGCGAGACTTTTGATCCAGTACCGATTTCCGCTCTTCTGTGGTGTGAAGACATAAATACTCTTGAAACCCTTCCAATAAAACCAGATTCGTTTCTAACCGGATAGCCTATACATGCCTTCTACATAAGTGCTTTGATATTTCTCCAGTACAGTGATAAAACCGAAAAACTTAACCCAAAAACGCTTATAACAAAACCAAATACAAAAGATTATCATCATGCACTCGTGGACGTCTCTTCTCTTCAGAAAAGAGAGAGACCGTTCCCTGTTTAAAAGAATCTATTTCATCTCCCTTTGAAAGACGTAGCTATTGACTATGCTCGGCCTTTAATAGTCACATTTGCTGTAAAACGCACTGTTAGCTAATATAAGGTTTATTCTTTCTAGGACTTTGTTGAAAAAATTATTGCGGCTATGGTCTCAATTTGTTACAAATTACGTACCGGTTTTTTTTTCCTTCGCTTATTGTGTAATTTTATGTATTGTTATGTTGTTATTCACAAATTGACCGCTCATTGATCGCTAGTTTCTGAGAAAAAGATTTTTGCGTGTAGACTCCCTTCCGGTCTCGCGCACGGCTGGATGTCTTCGAATCTACAGCGGCCAAGCGAAAGAAATTGAGAGCAAATGAAAATAGATAACGACAAGCTATATCAACCAGATACTAACCGACTCTCTGGTGGCGTTTTGATATCTCACGCGTTTAATAGAAAAACGCAAGTTTAGTTTATCATGAACTCAAGTATGATAACCCTCAACCGTCATATTGATATAAGACTTTTCACCCAAGCCTTAAAACTAAACTGGGTGAAAAAGTACCTTGACACAGGAAATCATGCAAAATGGAAGCTGTTTTTCAATTTACAATTAAGAGACTTAGGAGGCGGTACTATCTTCAAAGGTTATCTGCACAAAAAGGATTTACTAGCCTACTTCAAGGTATCAGATGTTTTCTTGCAAGAAATTTTGCAAACCTGGTCAAATATTAACTACGAAGATAATATTTCTTCAAAGGAACAGTTACTTTCACAGTATCTCTGGCTAAACTCTCTCATTCGAGTCAATAATAAACCAATACATTATGTAGCATGGTCTTCTCAAGGAATACAGAATACTGGTCATTTGATGGAAAATGAGACTAGATTTCTATCCTTCTCTGAATTCAAAGAGCGTTATAATATCAAGACAAACGTTCTGTGGAGTAATATCAGCCACAAAACATTTGGTCATAATCTTTAAGAAAAACGCCTCTCACGAAAACACCAACTATGATAGTTTTCTTGATAAGTTTTTGAAGGCAAAAAATCCAAATAGAGCTGCTTACAAAAAACTTGTAGAAAAGAAACAAAAGCAGCCCGTTAACAGCCAAACGAAATGGTCGGTGGACTGCATGATAGAAGAAAATGAAACTATTGACTGGAAGACTGCTTACAAGTTACCTTTTCAATGTACGAAAATATCAAAACTTCTTGTTTTTCAATTTAAACTCTTACACAGGAGACTGGCCACTAATAATTTCTTAAAAAAAAAAAATCTTAACGACAACGACCTTTGCAGCTTCTGCCAACTCGAAGAGGAAACTCTTATCCATCTTTTCTGGAACTGTACGGTAACTTCCTCCTTTTGGGATAATTTTAAGCAATGGCTGCTCAATAATGAAACTTCTCTACGTTCGCTTGAGTTAACGCCTTCCTTGGTTATAGGTTTAAAGCCCCACCCATTTCTTCGCAAGTATTTCTACTTTTTATTCTTAGTCGCCACACTTTACATTTGGACCTGTAGAACACGATGTACTCGTCCTACGATAGACAACTTCCCCCTTTTCCTCTCACATTACAATCTTTCAAAGATATTTTTTCCTGCCTTTTGCGGATTGAGAACCACGTATGTGGAACGGTAGCTAGTCAGGGTACATGTAGTTCGGAAAGGTAGTATAATAAGTTCAGTTTTTGGGGGGATTAATGTAAGCTAGTATTGTTGAAAGTAACGAATGTTATGTAATAACTGTATACTGTATTTTCTACTCTGTTGTACTGCTATATAGCATTTTCCGCTGCTTACTATTAATAAATTTATTTTAAAAATGTAAGTAAAATATAGTATGTAGGTATGGTATGTCAGTATTATGTAAGTGTTATCTATTAAGTTAGTATGTAACTAATGTTCTTTAAGTGAAGTGTAGTATGGATGGTATGTATTATGTAAATATGTCTGTAAGTTAGTATGTTAGACGTAATGTAAGTACATAAAGTGTAATTTAACAAAAAAAAAACAAAAAAAAAAGTTTAGTTTATCATAATAATACACAACCAGATGAAAAGCGTACCGCGCACTCATCCAACAAGGAAAATATTATATTTGACAAATCAAATGAGAAATGCAGGAAAGGTCACAATTGCCGGTCACAACAACATCCTACTACAAGTATTACCCGTGCACGCAAACTCCTCTTTCATCAGAGTGTCTCCATTATTATTAAAATGGGTGAGATGTTCAATCTTTGTTCATGATGTGGTCCAAACAGCTGAACGGTTTCCCCGATAAAACTCCCGATGTTTACCCGACGTCGACACCAAATCATAGCTACCTTGTGAAAAGTTTTCCTCCGATATTAATTACTCTGTCGCATCGTTGAAAGCTTCAGAATCTCTTTCAGACGAATGAAACTGCGTACTACTAGCACTCTTTAGTTTCTAGGCACACTAGCCAGCCAGAATATTACCGAATATCACGTCTGCGTATTTGATCGTACGAAAATACGAAATCCAACTTCTCTTGAGTGCTATAAACGTGAGAGAACGCCAATGTTTTCACGGGACATTTCATTTCCCTTTTCACAGTCCATTCAAATAGAAAAATTCACCCAATAAACGAAGGAAAAACTGTTTTGATTGAATCTCTTGCGCCGAGGAAACCAAACACCCGCTTGATTACTCGATAACTTCCTCGAACACGCGCGACATATATGCGTAGTGGCTCCTGCGCATTGATACCGCTAGTAAAAAGATCGCAGTGTCATTGTTTATCGCGGTTGCTAGGGACTCTGTGATTGTTTGATTCTAGGACGCGTTACACGCTCGAAATACGTCATTTTCCTCGTTTCTTCCACGAAATGAGTGTCCCAGAAGGCAATGCAACTTGTAACGCAGAAACCAAACATGGCGGACTCGAATTGAGCAAACGAAAGCGTAAAGACGTGCAAAATTCGATGGATTCTTAGTGCGTGAGGTGAAAACAGAAATATTTTCCACACGTTATAATCAATTCTGCTGAAATTTGGCAGAGTTAACAAACACAAATGGGGCTATTTTCCCTGACTTAGCCGCCATTTCTCGTTGCATATGATCGATGTTATGGTGTGTGATGTGCCCCGTTTAGGGCTATTTGATTTTTTCCCGTAGGATTTCCACCTGGATGGCGGCTAAGTCACACAAGAAACCTTTTTGCATAGATGTTTGATAGTGCAAATACGAAAGCTTTCAAATGAAAAGAAACGAAGAAAAGAAAATAATTGTAAATTTGAGTGACATTTTTAGGTGTTAATTTTCACACCTTTCTGACAAGAAATTGACATTTTTTATTTCAAATTCGGATTCTACGGTAAAAATTACCCTAGGGTAGGGCAATTACAAATTTAAACAAAGTGGATAACTTGCTTTAAAATTGGTTCTTTTTGGGCGCATTTGACCCGTAAGTACTACCTTAACATTTAGTTAAAATAACAGCAGCCGAATAAAAATTTAACTACAAACGCTTTTTTACACAAAACTCCACCCACATGACTGCTTTAAAATATAAGTTATATATATACTGGCTGCCAAGGAGAAACGAAAATAATAAAGGGGAAAACCATAATCTGGTTTCTTCTTTCAAAAAATAAGACGCGAACTGTCAGCCTGAACTGTAGCAACTACGAGCATATTATACGATGCGTCTTAGCTGAGTCGTTCTTATTTACCTCGAAGACACTTTATATGTGCCATTCGTTCGACAAGTGCGCTAGGTGATAAGGGAAGTCTTATTTTTCCTCCTTCTGAATGACCCCAATATAAGCTTAATCATAATGCCGTAACCATCATTGCAAATGTCTGTAAAAAGGTTTGAAAAAAAAACACAAACACATATTCAATGAAATTGTCTCGCCAGCGTTTTATTTTCACTCATGCCTAAATAAAAATCTTATCAATGGGCCTTTTATTCTGATGGATAGAGAAAAGATAGAAAATCCGATCCGAAATTCCGAAATTCTTAGGAGTCAAAATTGAAAAAGCAGCGAGAAAGCTACGGAAATTGAAAAATCTTCCGAAATTCTTAGGTGAACAAAACAGACGCTGCGAATTTTTTAGCTTTTCTCGAGTTATCGAAATTTCTAGGCAACCTAGACATCCCCGAAGAAATTTTTAGGCAACCTAGACGTCTCCGAACAGATATTTAGCAGAAAACCGTCGCTGGGTGCCCCTGATAAAGGTGAAATCAAGAAAGGATAAGTAAGCTTTGATATCCAAACAAACCTAGCCTTACGTTCGAGATTACATTAACGTTTGAGGTATGCTTCATCCTGATTAAAAGGAAAAAAGAAATGGCACCACGTGCTAAATGTAAATAAACTTATAAAATGAAAGTTTTCCCTTCATGCATGAGCGTAGCATGAAGCAGTAAAAAGCATGCATACAAATTAGGACAACCGTGCTATTGAAAATATGAACTATTAGAGCATTGTTTGAATTTCACTTCCCCTCGATTCAAAAGATATGTCATTCTGTTCTAAATATAATTTAGCTTCAAGGAAGTGAAACATTGTACCTTGTTTCAGAGCTCACGAAAAAAAAAAGCTCAATGGCGTGAAGCCAAATCAAATTAAATTAATTGTGATAAATGCTATTTTAGTGCCCATACCATAAATATCTCACTAATTTCTTGGTTTTTTGTACACAGAAAATCCTTCAGGGGTCTGTGTTACCTGCAATCATTTTACAAAAATGGATTTTAATATAGTAGCACTTGTACCTACAGGTAACAGACAAGCTGTGCACAGGATAGTAGAGCTAAGTCCTAACCGCGAGATTTTTAAAGATAAAAAGGAGTCTAAACAAACCATTTATGGAAGTCGTTTTCGCCTTCATTGATCGGTGTTCTGTGACTTCTTTTTCTTTCTAAATTAATTCGTTCAATTCGAAAGTCACAATAAGTGCTAGCTGTCAAGAGATTTGAAATTCACGCCCACTGTACTGTAAAGGTGCCAAGACAAATGTTGGGAAGTTATAAAAGGCGTATAAAACGTGTAGAATGAAAGGAGCCAACCGGATGCCCTATGAGGAGCAGCTGACACGAGCTCTGCCCATGCCGAAAGTTGTGGAATAAGCCCAGATAACGAAAGAACCTCTACCGAAAAAACTTAGACCACCGTGTTTCACACAATTTTCAAGACAAGGAGTTAGAATGACTAGCAGTACACTATTAGAAGTGTTTGGTCACATCGTGTTCAGTTTTACACGAGGCGTGACAGAGCACTACAACCCAGAAGAACCTGAATTCACGGAAGAGGCTTTCGGCTGCAATCCTCTAGAAAGCACAGGTCGAGAATGGTATTGTCATCCTGTCGAAGAGGTTATTTACCAAGAATACGGCGACAGAGAAGCTACAAGCTGGGACGTCCTAGCGTCTAGTAGACTTCATGTAAGGGTTATAAATGCCTGCTCATCTCAGGAAAACGAAGAAACACAAGAAAATGAAGATAGAGCTATGGCTTGGAAACGACTTAGACCATCTGCTCTACGTACAGTTTGGAAATCAATGTATACTGGAGCTTTGATTTCGTTTCTAACTGCTATTTTTGTAGGAACTTTTTACATACTGATCTCTTATCTCTGTTACAAAACCAAAAATTATTGCAAATACCACTCAAAACACTTGATCCCAATACAAGTGCAGTGGTTCAGAGCAATTTCCGGTGCGATCCTGTATGGTTTTGTTTACTTCTGGTACTTTCAATTGTGCTATTTCTTTTTCGCTCATTTCAATTAACTGGAGTCAAAAAATTACTGTTCCTGGTTTGTTTCCTTCTTTTTTGCTTGGATGCACTTTATCGAGTTGCTCTGCAAGCTCTTGGGAAGTCTTTCTCCAACTCTTCTCAGGCTCAACTACAAGGAATTCCGTGTAACGTTCTTTTTCTTGTCAGTGTATGTTTACAGCTTTATGTTATAACGAATCACTTTTTTAGGCAGTCAAGACGAAAGAAGCTGGGTTTGTTCTTCCAACTCATGGTACCAGGCTGTATACCTCTCATCGTTGGTAGCCATATAGGTGAATTTGTTATTTATCCAGCGTACAACAAGCAAAACGGAAAAGGTAAACTGTTAATGGCACTCTTTGCTCCTCTCGTTGGAGTCTTTCTCAAGGTGATCTCAAGAATTTGTGTTCAGCGGTTGTATAACATCACCCATCCCGGATATTCTTATGCCTTACTGTCGCCGCTGTATTTTGGTTCTGCGCTTATATTTCGAGTTCTGCAAGCGGATCTTGACAATCTACAATCGATCGCTATTCTTGGGATAATTCACGGAGCTGCAGAAGTCATAGAACGAAGCACTACAGTTGTGGTGGATCATATTTGTCATCTGCTTTGGAAAAGAACATCGGCTTCTTGGGGAAGTTTTCGTACTCCGCGTCGTGAGAGACTAATGGCTGATATCGCTATCATGAGCATGTTATCGGAATCAACTGCTATAGTGTGTGTTAACGGCTTCTTGTACTTGTATCAATTCACTTACGTAAAAGATAAACGTCTCTTAACTTTACTAGAATCATTTGCTATCCACACTTCAGCTCAGCTGGTGATTGAGTGGTTTTTCACCAGTTTGTCGTTAGCGATACAGACTCGGTATCAGAATATGGCTGTCATGGCTGTTTGGCGAAGACAATGGAAAAGACACATTTCAGTGGCCATCATAAATGTGGTGGCCTTAGCTATATGGAGCTCCGGAGACCTCTCAGTACTGCTATATGGGCGTTTTAGCGGGTCCCTAAACAATAATCAGACTTGCAGAATGCCATTTACTTGAGAATCGCATGAGTCGAAGATAACTGACTTTCTGATTAGCTAACGAATCGAGGTTATAAAGCATAGAATTGCATGCCTGACAAACGATATTATTATTCACTCTGCTCTCACTGTGTCAACTATTCCGGCTGGGTGGCACTCTTTCCGTTACGTCATTCGTACAGACAATAGTTTTTATGCAAGTAGAAATGACAATATGGTTTATTCTGCACCTTTTTAAGCGTTTGTCGATGGCAAGGTTTATTACATGAAAAACGGTATAAAACACGGTTACCAAAGAGACAGCAATGTTGAATGCTATGATCCTTACAGTAATCAGTGGAAAGAGGTTACACGGATTCCCATCGACATGCCCTCCGTGGAGCCCGGGAGTAATGGCAAATACTCGGTAATGTTCTGTTCAATGGTTGTCTTTAAAGGATGTAACTACCTACAACACGTCTTATCTCTTGACTCTGAAAGATGAAGTTGGGCCAGCTTCCTCCATTGACAATGGAGACTTCACAGCAAAGCGTATGAATACATCACTCAAAAACTTGCTTCGTACTTTGTGATGAGTCGAAGTCGCAGAACTAGTCTTTAATGTGACCGAATTATCCGGTGAATGAATTCGTAGGGACTAGCGACTTTAAAGAAAGTAAATTCATCAACGTGTGTTCACGTTCTCCATAAAGACTTAAGAAAAGAAATGTATCATGAAGTATTTCACAAGTGTAGAGTCATTCTTTCCTCTTGAAGGCCTCTTTAAGGTCGTGTGCGTGGTTGCTTAAAGTCCTTAGACGTACAAACGCAAATAAACAAAATTGTGTTACAACTCCACAAGGTTAACAACGTTACTAATAAACAACTCTATAGATTAATTGCATTTTCTTAATTTTTCTACGTTTAGGTGAAGTTAGGTCTAAAAGCGCTTTCTTTAGAAACAAAGTTTTGCTGTATTCGAATTCGCTCATGCATTTCTGTGACTAAATTTCGCCATCAGAAAACTATAATTCAAAAGACAAACAATGGAAGTAATAAGAGTAACTTATGACCACATATGGCTAATACGCATGAAAGCCATTAATTTTTTTCGTTACTTATTACATAACTTCAAATACATGATACAGGCTAAAAGTTGTTGGTCTGTATCCGAAACACGTTCGGACCTTGCTCAAAAAACTTCGACAATCTTCGGAATGTTCTGAAATCCACCAGACGCTTCGCAATCAATGACATTTGGGTGATTGGTGATTGGTGATTGGAAATTTTTCTTTTCTTTCTGAAGTAAACTGAACTTATTTCACACTGAGATCACCTCCACCTCATTCCCAGATCTGGATCGGCATATAGCAGATTACGTAATATAAACATGTTGGAGGTTTTAATTCACAAATAGCGCTATTAAATGCATGACATGATCTGCTATCTGGCAGTATCTTCAGTTGCCCTCCACCACGGAGATAGCCCATCATGAGGAACGACGCTACGATCGAACGAGTGGCAAATATTGAACAGTTATTCTTCATCTGGTAAGTTTTCAAGAATCCGAGCCCAAGAGGAATACAATCTTGTGCATTACACTATAATTCATCAACTCCATCGTGATCAAGGTGGTTTGAATCTTTTTTTTTTAATGATTTAACCAAGCTTTCAGTTAGAAAATGAAAAGTGCAAGTTTGAAAGAATATCTCTATGATTATAAGATTTAAAAAGCTTTGAGGAATTTATCTGTAAAGTTGGATACCAAATGACTCCTAAAGTCCCTTCTGCTTCGAACCCTTCACACCCAATTGGGTAGGTCTAACCTGCACTCTGAGCTACATGCAGGGACGAGTGACAGGCTGGGATATTTAGTAATTATAATGGATTCTTATTTTACGCACATCCTGCTTCAGTTGCGATTGGATCAGTTAAGGAGAAAATGTTATGCGCAATAATCGGGAACGAAGATCTGAAACTTTAGACGTGTAGGAAGAGGGCCGCTTTTAGGTGCCCATAACCCGATTTGTTTTATTTTATTCTATTTTCTTAACCTACTCTAAACATGACCCAAAAATTTTCTGCCAAGAAAATTTTGTGATTTGCACAAAACGCAGATTTAGTAATCCTTCTTCGAACGTTCAAATTTTTCCGCCTCACCAATTACCTTAGGATTCCCTCGCTTTGTTCTCGGTTAACAACAGAGCTGAGACATTAAGAAAAACGTGACTTAAACCACAAAACAATTCTTCCGAATTTTGCTCACCTTCTGATTCAAACAAGCTTTCTCTCATACATGACATTTGCGATTATTTACTTTTCAGAGGTGGTTTTTGTACAACGCGCTTTTCTGAATCTAGGGCACATGCTTCCTATTGTGAGCCCGTCGGCCTTCTTAATCAGCGGCAGCAGTAAATCGTAAAATATAGGATCATGAAGGTTTGAAATGGCTGTCAAAAGATGGCGTTTTGTTCAAACCGCAATTTTTCTCCGCAGAACTAACTCCTTGGGTGTCCAAATAGTTCCAGTAGAAATTCTTGTAGGGAAACTTTCAGTTTGTCATTGGCCAAAATAGTGTTCTGAAATAGCATGTGAGTTGAGGAAGAACTGAAAAAGGAATTTTCTTTAACACACCACCCGTTAGTCCGCCCCCATCCGAGATCACTTCGGGTTGTTAGTAAACTGTCTTAATATCCATCTGTTAACTATAAACTTCCATCATTAACTTAAAGTGTTCACCAAGCTCATATATTAACGAAAAACTCGGAAACCCTTAACAGTAGGATAAATCTACAAGGCGGATTCTATCGGTATCAACCGAACTGCTTTCAACCCTGTTTAACGTACACACATGACTGTTCTGTAAGAGCCAACTCTTGAACGAAAAGGATTAAATTTCCGTAAAATTAAGAAAGTCGATTTCTTCTTGATTTCACTGATTTCATCGTTTTGTTTTGCCTGGATATCTCCAGGTAGTTGACGTTTTCGCCCTCATTAGCAACGCAAAGACGTGTGCAGAGAAAGCTTTCCTCCTTGAAACGATAGTCCAGACGGGGCTGGATTTTGTGCTTCCCCTACGACCTAAAGCAATCCATTCTAACGAGCCTCCATGGATTAATCCAACCTTGAAAGATCTTATCACACGACGTCAAAGAGCACTCGCACAAGGAAATCTACCAATGTTTCGTTACCTAAACAACCGTGTCAACCGGGAGCGTAAGACCTGTAGAGGGCGGTACACTATATCATGAGTCTAAAGTCAACCATCTGAAAGATTGTAAACCATCTGTATAGTGGAACGAAGTGAAAAATCGAGGAAAAACTCAGCAGTATGTCAGCTACATCAGCTATCATCCGTTGGATTATCGACTTTCTTAAGAACCGTAAACAGAGAGTTAATTAAGCTAGAAAGTGATTGCAGGTCAGAATGGAGAGAGACACCGGCAGGGGTTCCACATGGGACCAAGCTCGGCCAGACCTTGGTTGATCATACTAATGATCAATGATATAGCAGTAGCAAAGGTGGAACTGTGGAAATGCATAGACGACACAAGCATTGCCAAGCCTTAGATTACCGGTAGACAAGAACAAAGCAAGGACGATTTAAAATACCGAGAATGAATTGGTCGCAAGTCTGACGGAAGTAAGTTTCAACCGGAACCAGGCAAAATATGACAGAACTGCGAATTGCAAAACAATTCATCGTCTGACTGTTAATCGGTGGCGAAATAATGTAAACTAAATTTTTTCCCCAGGCCCTGATTTTTCCTTAGATTGCTGTAGGAATTATATATGGAAAAAACACTGCGATTTAATTTCCTTGAAATAGTGCTATTTACGTCTCAACGGCACTTTTGCACTTCTTGAGCTTATTAATGCTTCATTCGTTAGCTTTGTACCCGCAGGACTAAAAAGCATGACGTTGAATTGTCTGGCGGAAATTTCATATTATCGACATTTCATTTGCTTGCAGTCATGACCATGACAAATATTTGCGGTGAAAATGTAGTCATAACAAATTTGAAGTGAAAATGATTTCCATTAAAATTTCCTCGAATCGCGAGTGGCATTAAACTGTTCAGTCATAAATACGGCAACGACAGTCAACACAAACCTTTTTAAATTTAGACTAACCAAGCTTTGTTTTCCATGCAGCTTCGTCACAAGCCACTGGTTCATGGTTCGCGCTTTCTGGTTCTATTCCACAAGAAGGACGCCATCATGCTTGCGACGTAACTTTGGTGGTAGAAGATGGGAAATAATTCAAAGCTCACAGACGCGTTCTTTCGGAGGCAAGTTCTTTCTTTTAAAAGCTGCTCAACAGCGACATGAAGGAATCTAACGAAGGAGTAGTTCGGTTAAAAATGCTAACAGAACTTAGTATGAGAGATACATTGGAGTTTATTTACATTGGCAGTGTTCAGATATCCGATGCAAACAATGTCCGAGAGCTGATTATGATGGCGGACTATTTGGATCTTCTGCATCTGAAAACCCTTGCTGAGAGATTTCTAGTGATCAACTTGAATGCTTCAAACGCTATCTCCACTTACTATTTTGCAGAAAGCTATCGTTGCGAGCAACTCATTTCCGTATCTAAAAACTGTATCTTTGCAAATATTACCATAGGAAGCCCAAGCATAATATTTGAATATCATTAAAAATGGCGTTTCAAAATATAAGACTTTGTATGGGATTTCGAAGCGAACATTTTGAGCAATACATAACAACGAACTAACTGAATAAAATTCATGAAATATTACATGGTGTTGTTTGCTATCCTTACAAAGCATTTTGAGCAATTTTAGGTCCATTTACTTAACTGTGTTAGTACGTGTATAATACATTGACAAGGAAGGAGTCATTTGGCCCGATTTAGCCACTATTACCGCTCGACACGTTTCGGAATTCGCTCGAATTTACCCACAAATATAGTTCAGGCTCCCATTCTGACTCAGCGACTTGTCAAAAGGAAGACATACAAGTGATTTTCTCAAAACCAATTGCATATACCTCGTGTCCCAAAAGAATTACCCACTGCACAAAATCGTAATAGCATCTCAAAATAGGCCGCCATGGATGCGTGAGGATCCCGATAGCCCCATTTGACCGCGGTCGGCACTGGACACCAGTCAAATCATGCCCTTATCGGGAGGGCCACGCTCGTTTTGGTCGTGTTACAATTGTAGTAACTATGACCCGGTACGGACACAAAATTGTTGCTCCAACGTAGTCTGGTTCGCGCGAGAATGGTGGAATCGCTGCGCGGGACTCCGTGACCTTATGGAGAGAATTAAGTTATCGAAAGAAATTAAAACGATCTTGGCCGTTAGAAACTGAAAACGAGTCAAGAAAACGAGAAAGTGAACCGTGTTTCTCCTTCCTCCTATATTTCTATTCATGCGTGGTAAATTGAACATATTTGCGTTGATGTACAAAACGTTTGTAATACAGGTCAGTCTACTGCGTTAATTTTAAATACGTACTCTGCGTGAATTGAATGTGTTCAATTTTTTGGAATCGTCGATAGGTTTTATATACCACTGAGGTATATTTTTTCGAACCGAAGTCGGCAAATTCATTTAAATTCATATCCTCACGCGCGTGAAAATGTTTTATTTTAAAATTGTTATAACTGTATATACAATATCTATTTCTATATTTGCATGAAGCCGGTCAGGTAACCTACTTATTAAAAAAACAAGAAAATATACACCCTGAAAATGGATATAAATTCAGAAATGGGAATGATTTATTTTTGCTATCCGCTTGCAACACGCAGCGATTTTCTCACGCGAAGCAGACTACGTTGGAGCGACAATTTTGCGTCCGTACCGGGTCATAGTTACTACAATTGTAACACGACCAAAACGAGCGTGGCCCTCCCGATAAGGGCATGATTTGACTGGTGTCCAGTGCCGACCGCGGTCAAACGGGGCTATCGGGATCCTCACGCATCCATGGCGGCCTATTTTGAGATGCTATTACGATTTTGTGCAGTGGATAATTCTTTTGGGACACGAGGTATGTGCAATTGGCTTTGAGAAAATCACTTGTATGTCTTCCTTTTGTCAAGTCGCTAAGTCAGAATGGGAGCCTGAACTAGATTTGTGGGTAAATTCGAGCCAATTCCGAAACGTGTCGAGCGGTGATAGTGGCTAAATCGGGCCAAATGACTCCTTCCTTGTCAATGTATTATACATGTACTAATACACAGTAAGGTAAATAGACCTAAAATTGCTCAAAATGCGTTGTAAGGATAGCAAACAACACCATGTAATGTTTCATGAACTTTATTCAGTTAGTTTGCGGTTATGTATTGCTCAAAATGTTCGCTTCGAAATCCCATACAAAGTCTTATATTTTGAAACGCCATTTTTAATAATATTCAAATGTTATGCTTGGGTGTCCTGTGATATTACCACCTTGAAGACAACAAAAGAATTTTTAAACGCATCGATCAGGGAAGCTAAGATTTGGATTGCAAGTGACGAAATCAATGTTAACGCCGAGGAAGATGTGTTCAAGATCGTTCTAGCATGGATTGATCACGAAAAAAGCGAGCGAAGAGAATATTTCGCCGAGTTGTTTCGTGAAGTTTGACTTGTTTATGTATCGCGCGACTTCCTGCTCAGTGAAATTGTGGCAAATGATCGTGTGAATGATAATGAAGGCTGCATGGATCTTGTGAAAACGCTATGAAGTTCGTTGACCCTAAGGACTATTTTCGTCCCAGTATTAGGCCTAGAAAGTCCCGTTTTAGTCGTCCGCATCCAAATTCTTGATCTGGAGGACCAAGTTCTTTGCTACAATCTTCGTGAGAAAAGATGGTCAAGGTTTCGAGAACTAGTACCACCTGGCCCTGGAAAAGTAGTATCTTGCGATGGTAATTTCTTTTTTGTCTTTCAAAATAAAGGACTCTCACATCAGTATGATTCACTCTCAAACTGTTGGACGCCAGTTAAGTTCTTACCGAAGAAGAGAGTGGAAAAATTATTTTTTACAAATGAAAATGAAATTTACGCTTGGGTGTCTAAAAAACGAACATTTCGTCCCCACTGTGCTTCCGCTGTTTTTAAGGTGCACTCATGTGATCATCTGTTTGACTCACATAGGAGGACAATCTGTCTTTCCTTTATCACGAAGTACAAATCCGAAAAGAACTCATGGGAAGATATTACATCGCTTGATCTGGGTGCAAGAGAAGGAGTTTGCGTGGTAGCTAAAGGCAACTTTATTTATTTTGTGGGTGGTGTAAAATGGTGGCTTTGCATGTACGTGTTACTCTCCTATGCAGACAAGTATGACCTGGTTACAAACACCTGGGATAAAATCGCTCACCTTCAAGAATCGAGAGGGAATGCTAGTAGCGCTGCTGCACACGGGAAAATTTTCATCGCAGGCGGAGAAAGCCGCGGGACAATGCCAAGCTGGGAAGTGTACAGCGAAACAACTAACACATGGCAGTACACAAAGGGTTTAATCTCTTATGATGGTATGATGACTGTTGACAGCAAGCTGTATAATGTGCAGAATTGCCTGACCGTTCTGAATGAGATGATTACACAACACGGAGTGATAGTTAAATGCTATGACCCTGGCAGTAATCAGTGGAACGAGATAACTCAAACGCCTCTCGAAATGTTCTCGTTAGGGTCGACGGGTACTGACTGTTATTTAAATATAAGTGGTTTTCGATGAGATCGTTTGGCGGATGGCACCACATTGCGAAACCTTCGTCCATTTGATGGGAAAGTGTCCATACGCAAATGATCGATAGTGTACGTGAGCCAACATCTCATAAACGATTTGCTTTCTCAAAATGAAGCCAAAAGTAGTTTACATCGAGTTTTCCCTCGTTTGTTCATTTGCTAAGTCAAGTGTGGACCTTTAAGCATAGCCACTGATAAAGCGTACTAATTCTTCTAACAAAGGGAATCTTAAGGACTGTCAGGAGAGGGAACGGACAAGAAATTAATTCAACATAAATTGATTTGATAGTTTTGTATGCATATAGCTGTTGGTTAATTGAACTCTCCACTGGGATTGTCTAACGCGTGCTTTAACCTAAGGAAGTGTAACTTTATTTACTGATTTACTGCTTGAATATATTAAGACATTTAACGGTATTTTATATTTTATCTTACTACTATTTGGTTTGAATTCATTCGGTGTTGGATTTCTTCGAAATAGCATTAACAAGCCGCCATTTCAAGCGATATCTGGTATTTTACGGGCGTTTGATTTGAAATTGAAAACCGAAGCCACACGAAAAGCCTTTTTGTCACAGTTTCAATGGGACTATGTCAGTAACTCATCAAAAAGGCAAAAATCACATTAACATTAACGGACACCTACAAATAATAAACCAGGTTTCCCTGCTTTAATACTGGTGCAGTGAAACTATCAATCAGTGACGTTGTCCATGGATGACCAATACAGACAGTGGTGGAACCAGCCAAAGGGTCCAGTGGAATCCAGCCCCCCTCCCTCTCCCCTTTCACCTTTCTTCGATCCTGTACTTGTCGTTTTTATTTTAAATAATCAGATGCATACAAACTGAAAAAATAGGAAAACAGCGTAACCCAGCAGGCATTCCACTTGTTTGGAAATCGAAGGTTTCAAGTATGGTTAGGGTTTTCTAGTTAAGATAGGCGCTTTTCAAGTTAAACAAGTGCAACTAGCCGCAAAACCGATTTCTGATGTATTCTGAGTTAAATATTTGTTAAATCTGAGTTAACGCGTTGCTATTTGTACTCCTTCTCCTAAACATCCTGCCCTATCGGCCGCCTTAATTGACTGAAATTGATTAGAACTTCCTCTTGATATCGTAGGAGGATTTTGAGTGTGAGCAAAGGTAGTTTTATACTTGTATTAAAATCATACGTTTTACAAAGTTTTGACTAAACGGCAGAGAAAAATATCTTTAAAATAACCCCTTTATGGCAGCTATTAAGTAGAATAGTAGAGGAAGAGAAGAATAGTCTAATACAAATATGAACAATCTAGCACCTGGTTATCAAATTTAATCAGTTGTAGTTAGCCTATTTCATGTAATTAGCAACATTTTGTCTTTTGGCATTCATATTTATATATTTTGTATGTTGGGTATGAAGAGCCCCTCCAGGGAACCTAATAACTTCATTATATTGTATTGTTATTGTGGTCTAGTAATACATAATGCGAACGGCTCTTCTCCTCTTCTTGATATTAACAACACTCCATTCGTTAGCTTTGTACCTACACAACTCAATTGTAAGGCAAGACGTTAGCTGTCTCGATGGGACCTCTCTGTCAAACCTTCTTCTCGGGCATATTTTATGATGACAGAAGTTGTTGTCTTGTAATAATAAAGTAATAATTTGTGTGATCAACTAAAGTGGATATGTGATCTTAAATGCTTGGAAAGAAAGTTAGAATAACGAGTAGTGCCTTTTTACAGGAGCAATAGGTGAATAATGGCCAAGTCTCCAAACATGCCCTTATACACGTTTCGCTGTCCCGGAATCAATCATCTCCTTTAAAAGTGATCAAGCTTCTTAACTTAGAATGCATATCTGCATTTTTATGAATTGTGCGTCATTGTCAGTGATACAGCAAGAACGTTAAGGGGCCAACCATTTAACTTCTAAAGGGGGAGTTGGGTGATTTGGTATTGGCATTAATTTTTTTTCCAACCCCTTAATTCCCAATGAATTTTTTTTCTTGGGGTTTGTGCATGCAAGATATTTTTTTCTCCCTCCAACATTCTGCATGAGTTTTTTTTGTGTGTGTGGATGGGTTGGAAAAGTAGGCCTCCATATTATAAATCAAATTATAAAGGATCTGTGAAAGAATCTTTGAACAAATATATTAATTTTTATCTAAGAGTTATTGACTGACCTTTATAATACAGTAGATTAATTTTAACACCGAATGTAAAAAATTGAGGTGACCCCTTCCCACTGATGAAAGAGTCAGGCCTGTTCCTGGACTTAAATCATTTTGCAACGCGAATGCGCCCACAGTAGAGTACATAGCTTTTCCCGCCCTGGTACATAGTGTGTGCGTAGCGCTACAGAACAATGCAGTGCATAGGGCGAAAACAATGCGCCTAAAGTACATATTTTACGGGAAGATAATGAACCACACCCTTTCTTTGTTTTAACAATTTAAAAATCAAACTGGTAACAGCCAGTACAGCAGTAAGTTGCTTTAGAGAGCTATCTAGAAAGGTTAAATCCAACTCGCAGAAGTACACATTACAAAGCCAAAAAATAATCTGCATCCAACAGAACACAAAGCTCTCAGAGACTTAAAAAATAACACAGAAATTAACATCAGGAAAGCTGACAAAGAGACTACATCTGTGTTCATGAGCCTAGCTGACACGAAAAACGAGGGGGCATCAATTAGACAACATGCACGAACATGGAAAAAACTACAGATGTCTTGCAGTACCTATGGTTGAAGAGACATCCCGCAAAGTACAACAATTGATTACAGTGCTTCACAATGAACACCACACAAAATGACTGAAAAATGGCTTTGTCAAATACCAAAGTAACCCGTCTTAAATTCCAGTGTTTATACCCTTTAAAAATTCTGCAAACCAACTTGGGAGACCTATAATTTTGGGAGTTTCAGATCCAACAGAGAAGTTATCAACGTTTGTTAACAAACTACACTGGCCGTTAGCACAACAACAGAAGTCATTTCTGAAAGACATACAGTCAACTGACGCCATTAATTTCATTGATGGGGAATAAAGTTCCAGAGAACGCAATCCTTTTATCAATGGAAGTAACGAGTTTGTATACTAATATTCCACAAGAGAGGGAGTACATACAGTATGCGAGGCTTACGACACTTTCTATAAAGACACACCTCCTATCCGTACACGTTTACTTGACAAACGCTCTGGCTAATATTACAGGAGCACATGTACTCGTTCCAGTTGTGTGGCCAAAAATTATCTACAAACACACGGAACTGCCATGGGCATTTAAGAATGCCGGTCGCATTTGCTAAAGTCGAAACAGACATCCTTAGCCAAAGCGCATTCAAACCTCTCGTTTGGAAACGATATATCAACAAAATTTTCTCCTGTGGAGACCAACAGGGAGGAATTAACTGACTTCACAAATCAAGCAAATAACCATCACCCTACTATCAAGTTCACGGCTGAAATTTCTGATACAGAAGCTACTTTCCTGGCCACCAGCGTTAACAAAAGCGAAAGATTTACAAATAGATTTTTAATAAAGTTCACTTCATGTTCCAACAGCTATTCTGGCATTCTTGATTTAGAGTTCACTTTAAAACATTGTTCTTCAAATCACAACAACAGCGTGATCTTGAATTTCAGAAAACGTGTATCAAGATTGGAAACTACAGGTGCTATAAATGTAAAGAAAAAGCCATCTGAGGGGGGACACATTATTGTGCAAAGAATCCCTCTTACCCAAGTCAGGATGCAAAAATCTTTTAAAAGTCTGCTGGTGAAGTTCAATGTGTCAACCCAGGAAACATGTTGCCAGAATTTTTTTTCCAGCCCACTGTACGTGCATGAATTTTTTTTGGGACAATAGTCTTTTGCAGAAATTTTTTTCTTACGCATATGCACTTGCAGGATACTTTTTTTCAAAATCACCCAACCCCCCCCCCCCCACCCCCCCTTCAGAAGTTAAATGGTTGGCCCCTAAGTTTCCGACATTTCATTTATTTGCAGGCGTGACCATAAAAAATTTGCGGTGAAAATGATTTCCATCAAAATTTCCTTATGTCATGCATGATGTCACCGATCGTAGGTGATATTGGATCGTTCAGAAGACAAACAGCAACGTTAGTTAACAAAAACTTCTTATACTAACCAAGCTTTCTTTCGATGGCAGCTTCATCACGAACCACTGGTTTGTGGTTCGCCGTTTTTGGTTTTAGCTCACAAGAAAGGTGCTATCTTTCTCGCAACGTCACTTTAGTGGTCGAAGATGGCAAAGAATTCAAAGTTAAAGGAGCTACGTCACGGTTAATGCACCTTGAAAAAGTTGGGCCAACTATTTCAAGTCTGACATTCGTAATCCGTCTAAATCTCCCTCTGTCTCAACCATCCTTCTTTAGTTTTGGTTTATTATTACATCTTTAATTTGGTGTTTTTCTACCTTAGGAAACTATTATTTTGAGGTTTCCTTCAATGTAAAAGTAATTTTGTCAGATCATAAAAGTGAATGAAAATACTGTGACATAGCTCCTTTAACAGACGTGTTCTTTCAGAGACAAGTCTTTTGTTTGAAAAGATGCTCAGCAGTGACACGAGGGAGTCTAACGAAGGCGGAGTTCGCTTGGAAATTTTAACAGAGCTTGGTATGAGAGATATATTGGAGTTCATTTGCACTGGTAGTGTTAAGATATCGGATGCAAACAATGCCCAAGAGGTACTCCTGATGGCGGACTATTTGCTTTTACCGAATCTGAAAACTCTCGCTGAGAAGATTGTTGTAAAGAATTGGAATTTGAATGCTTTAAACGCTATTTCATCCTACTTGTTTGCTCAAAAATATCGATGCAAGGAAATCCTTGCCTCATCCCAAAGCTTCATCCTTAGAAATTTCGCCAACGTTGCGAAAACGGAAGAGTTTTTGATATCACCCGGTGAGGAAGTTAAAATGTGGCTTTCAAGTGATAAAATTGATGTTAGAGCTAAGGAAGATGTGCTCAAGATCATTATGACGTGGAATGATTACTAACAAATCGAGCGAAAGAAATATTTCCCTGAGTTGTTTCGTGAAGTTCGACTTGTTTATGTTTCACGAGACTACCTGCGCAGGGAAATCGTGACTAATGAACTTGTGTATGACAATGAAGGCGGCATGGATCTTGTGAAGACCGCTATGGAGTGCTACAAGATGAAATCCAATAATTCGTGGTACTTCAGAAAATTACGACTTGCACCTGAACAATCATGGAATATCAAGTTTCTTCCAATCAATGCTTAGTTTTCTTGAATCTAGACGCAAGTTAATGAAACATCATTTAAGGTTAAGCTGTCTTCGCTCGGCCTGGAAGGCTGGGTACACAACTTAATTACGGGTCATTTGGAGCAAGCTGTCTTTCCTCAGTCTTGAAAGCTGTGTATACAAGTTTACAGTGGATTATAAAGTAGGTTCATTAAGCTCTGTTAACGTAGGCGTTAGTCCTCTAGCTAAGTTTATTCAGGCCTAAAAGCTGTGTTTGTTCAGATGTAACTACGATGATGCAATACGCTTTCAGTTGGCATAAATAGAGCACTCTTTTCTTTGTAACTCTGATTCATCGTACATCGCGCCGCTTGTGGACTTACATCGAGCCACTTGAGGATTTACTTCGAGGTGCTTGTAGAAGACGATTAAACAAGTTGAAGACCTAAAACGCTGTGCGTCTTTCAGTTGTAGCAGATCCTTAGGTACCTGGGAATCAGTGACGGGTCCCGTTTCTGCTAGCCAAGCGAGTCGCCTGCTAATCTCCCCGAGTTTAAAGGAACTATGTCACGGCGTTTTCATTCATTTTTCTGATCTGGCAAAATTATTTTCTCATTGAAGGAAACCTCAAAATCTAATTTCCTAAGGTATAAAAACACCAAAGAAGTAATAATAAACCAAAACTTAACAAGGATGGTTACAACTGACAAACAATGGAAATGACAAACTTGGAAAAAACTTGCCAATTTTTTCAAGATGCGTTATCCGTGACGTAGCTCCTTTAACGCTACGTTTGCGCCGAAGTTTCATTGAAGCCAAGTTCTTCCCCAGCGCTTGGAGCCGCTAAATTTACCGTCGCAGTGAGTGGAGAACGCGGGTAGCTTCACTGGACAGTTTGGGGACGACCACAGCGAGGATAACCGAAATTTTCAGTGATTCACACACACAAGAGGTAAATTCCTTGGAGCGTAAACGCAAGAGTCACCCAAGTACGTGAGTAGACAAGAAAACGTTTGAACATTTACTGTATGAAGTCAGTTAAAAAGATATTTACAAAGAAATCGCCGAGATATGAGTTGAGAAGTAGACAGAGGCCCTACCGAATAGTAGTATCCAATACACCTAAAGTAAGCACGAGTATCCAGTGTGATCTATCCTAGGAATGGAATAACGATGTGTCCAAAGAACTTCCATTTTATTCAAGTAGCAAGAAGTAGTGGTCAGAACCTTGTTCAACCCTCCTCTCATAATCGTTATTACCATAATTCCTTCGCTTATAAGATGTCGCATTAATTTTGTGGAATCAGGTCCCTTCATATATTAAGGAATCTTCTAAGTTGAGGGACTTTTGCAAGAAGTTGAGGACAATTAACTTTATAAACTTAAAGGCTAGCTGCAAATAAAATTACTGTTATCTTAGGGCTTTATTTATTTCTTATTAATATTATTATTACTATCAACATCATTAAATTTTACATTCCTAGAAATATTGTTTGAATCAAAGTTAGTTTTGTATTTTATGTCATTTTCTGTCATGCGTTTTATACACGAGCCTCTGGCTCGGATATACGGGGCATCCTTATCCCACACATTGACATTAATAAATAGATCGATTGATTGATTGATTGATTGATTGATTGATTGATTGATTGATTGATTAATAGACCAGTTATCCTTTTCTGCGTATACAGCAAGTCGCAGTACGTTACAGACCACTGAGCCAGAACGATATTCTACCGCATTTACTAGCCCCGAGCAGGCAAACACAATCCATTGGGAACCCATAGATATCAGCATAGAACAATTGAGTGATTTTTTAATCCAATCCGTGGGCAACTCCCGTACACAGGCAACTTCGCCCGAAGAATTTCAGCCGAGTCAATCCAGTGTCCCTTCCCGTCCACCACATTACAGTCCAGTCCGTGCCGCATCAAGAGTAGAAGACAGCGACGAAGCGACGATACCGGCGACGAAATCGAAGAATTAGAAACCTCTAAGAAAATAGGCGCAGGTGTGCGAATCCCAGCGATTAATTCACCAGCTGATCTAGTGAAATAAGTTCCACAAAAGAGATTCAACGAAGAACAAGCCTCGCATGTAAGCGACTCTACAAAAAACAGACCCGAGCAAAAAAAACCGGCAAGTGAATCCAGCGAAGAAAATCAAGTTGAACATAAAAATTAGTTAAGAAGGAACAAATCGATTCTCCGTGGCCGCAGAATTAGTAAAAGATTTAAAAGAACAGGTAACCCACCCACATACTCAGTCACAATTACAGCAAGTCCAGCAACAGAAGACCACATTGGAAAAAGTGCTTCTTCCTTTCTCGTCCAGTATGCACAGACCAGCCCCATTTAACGGTTATGACTCAGAAGATGTCTGTCGCTGGCTTGACAGGATTGAAAGTTATCTTAAGTTACGCCGCATAGACCCCACTAGCCCCGCCGCTCTCGCCGAGTTGTCCCTTAACCTCGCTGGTTCGGCTGAAGATTTTTATTAATCATTGCCTGAGGATCGTAAAGCGACCTTCATTCAGCTACGAGACGCTCTGTGTGAAAGTTTTGCTAAAAATAACCGGAGTTGGTTAATTTGGTAGGCTGTTACTACACGCCAACAGGGAACCGCAGAACAATTAGGTTGAATATCACCGATGCTGAGAAAATGCGATATTTCGTACAAGGTTTACGCAAAGACGTACGCAAAACACTTCTGTTAAAACAGCCAAAAACTTGAGGCCGAAGAAATGGCATGATTAGCGTGTTCCGTAGATACTACCATGAGCAGTACCTCTGTGACTCAAATGGCAAGATAATTTGTCCAAGCTGGTTGACACTATTTTGGCCTCGAACACTGCAACTTCGTCAACCCAAAATGACGCCGTATGGGCGAAAATAGAGGCCCTTTCCGAGAAACTTGGTGCTCTAATTTCCCAAAAGACAGCAAATGTCGCCGCATTGGACGATAGAAACGCCGATGATCAGGGCAGCCTGCTTAAAGCTGGGGACAAGATGGAAGACAGGCTGAGACACCTAATCAATGATGGACGCACGAATAAACAGACTAGCAAGACGCAATCAGTCCTCGCCTAATTAGCAACCTAGAGAAAGAACTCGTGTTGGACGCCCCGTGTGTTTTACCTATGGATCAGCAGCTTATCTAAAACTAAGCTGCCCGGAACGGAGAAATTCTCAGCCACAAACACAGCAACAACAATACCGGCCGAGTTATTCGCCGAACTCAACTTATAACCAGCCACGGGATAATCATCGTATTCACCGAGATCCAAGCTTAGCTGTTCTGGGCGACGGCCTGTATGATAACGAATGTGCTGGAACAATTCCGCCAAGTTCTTCCAAAGGACAGCTGTGCGCTCTGAGATCAAAGTCCTCACCAACAAAGCCACGTCGCACAGTACGATGAGACGACAGTCCAGCGAATTTGGATAAGCGGGACGCCGAACACTACATATTCGCGTCCCTAAGCAACCAGAAACAGAAAATGGTTCGGTACTCCCTACCAGAAGTCCATGATGATTTCATCCCGGTGCTGAAGACCGGGATGAAATCATCCCGGGGCGAACACATTTTTGCTCCAAATTCTGTAAACACTTACAGGTAAATGACCAGGCACCGAGATGAAAGTCACACAGGGATGAGACGAATGTCACCCCGCGATGAGATGAGAGTCATCCCGGGATGAGATGAAAGTCGTCCCGGGATGAAATAACTCATGTAAACGGGGCCTTAAAAAGCAAAGTCGTCGCTCTATCTCAAACACGTTTAGCATGTCTTATGACGTAATCGTTAAATCTGGTTTGCTCTTCCGGGACTCCCTGTAAAAGTCAGCAAGTTGCCTCGAACTCTAAAATCAAATAAATCGGTTCCAAATCGAAAGTAAAGCAGAAAAATTAAAAAGACTAACTGGTATATCCTTCTGTGCCGCTTATACCATTCAAGAAGGTCCAGCTGAACCCGTTCATTTCGCTTCTCCTGCATGCTCTCTTAGTTAGTTCATAGTCACTAACCTCCACCATTCTCGACTCTAGTGTCTTCGGTCGTTGTTTTTTGCCTTGCAGGACAAAACGTAGAAGGGCTCTGGGGTCGAAATGGGATATCCACTTGTTCCCGACGCTGACACATTCTTTCCCGAGGTTATCGGCCCGAGCCCCAATTGGACACCTAATGAGGTTTACACAACGTAAGTTTACTGACGCCGAAACTGGAAAGATTGCAAAGGATGAAAGAGATTACTCACTTCCACATTCCCATAACACACTTTATTTTCCCCTCAAATTTTGCAATAACTACTGTTTTCAATTTCTCTTGGGAACGTGCATGTTCCCAAGCGAAATTGAAAACAACAGTTTATGCATAATCTTGGGGGGAAACAAACTGTATTACGGGAATGTGAAAGTGGACAATGGCTGGATTGGATTGTGATTAAATACTCACTACACTTTATCTTGCACGCTTGGATGCTTCTGATTTACCTCGAGTTCCTCATTGGTACTGGTCAGCGGTACAAGCAAGATGGCGGGAGAACTTGTACCCGAAACTTTTTCGTATAAATCACAAGTTTCGGGAAAAATAACGACATAGCTGACTGTCAAAGAAAAGACAGACGAAAGAAACTGGAAAGAAAAGAAAAGAAACTGTAAACAGGAACGCTTTTCTCAAGCTGAAACGAAGGAATCGTGCGAATTAAGCACTTATTTCCCAGGTCTAGGGGATGGCTACTACTGAAGCTTAACCAATATTTATTCCGTGTTTCAGTTATGTCTAGCTGTCGTTTATTTCCGTTTGTCCCTTTGATGTATTTTGGTGTTCTGATCGAGTGCTCGTTGAGGTGGCCAGGTTCTTAAGGTTAGGAAACCCGAACAAGTCAACAGAGACGGCAGATAATTGATTGCATTATCGGTTGTAGTCCAGTTGAGAATGGGTAACAGAGACACTAAGAGTTGTAGTCTCTAAGGTCAGGCGTGAAGACGAAAGATGGAAGCAGCTACGGAATAGAAGTCTCGTCGGTGATGGAATGAAGATTTGAAAAACAGCCCGGAGTCTTGGTACCTCTTCGCTTAGCAAGCGAGTTGCAGTTCTGCATCAACCTTGTCAGGCCATGTGGCACAAAATAGTCCAGGAAAGATTTTGCGATAAAGTACTGTGAGGTCAAAATGCTTGCAACAGAATCTTTCTTTTCACAAACCTTTTATTCAAGGACTCCATGTAAACATACTAAAAGTCAACGAAAATCAACTCATGCGAAATACGAAAAAATCCAAGTTTCGTTCTTCCATCATTTTCCCCTGAAAACGCCATGTTTTTATGCAAATTAGCTGTATTACAGGTATGTTTTACAACAAAAATTTCATTTTCAATCACATTCAACATTGAAATTTTCACAAAAAGTGTTATCAGTAAGCGAATTAATGTTTCCGCCCACTGATGAAAGGAGAATTCGAAGAGCCGCATCTTATAGTGTGTAAGCTATTTCCTCGGTAGGTTATATTCGTATTGTAACTATGTAACGACATGATTATAATCCTTTGTTACAAAGGTCAAATTACAAATGACAAGATGTGTAATACACAAATACGGCCAGTTGGTTGATATAATGCTGAATCAGAGGATAGACGGCTATTAGTTTAGAGGAGATCGGGCGGAGTTTATCCACGCATGACGTGCAAGTCCAGCCAGTCCTGCTATTCAAATTTAATTTACTTCATGTAAGGCTTGACTTTAAAAAAGGGAAAAAGTCCTGGGAACGAGGTTGGGCTTATGCTGATCTACTGGATAACCGTTAGTTTCCATAATCAGAGCTTATACAGAGATGTTGAATAACTGTAGTTCCCTTCATAATATGATTCGTTTCTGCAGTGCATTGATATCTGCAGAAAGATACAAAATCGTGAAATAATAAAAATGTAATCACGAAGTAGGACCAAGTAAAAAAAAGCGTGATATGTCATGTCGATGGTGTCTATGCTACACCGATCTCCAGTTGCAAAAGCTTAAACCAGCTGCAAGAGATTTTGCGTTCTGTGCAACAAGCCGAGGATATGCCCGGATATCCGCAAGAAGACATTATTATCCTTCGCAATAAAGGCAGTGTTACTGTTAGCCAAAAAACAGCGAAGAAGGGGCAGTGATGTACGCACTCAGGAAGGACAATATGTCTAGAAGGAATGCAGGAATATATTGGGCGTTACCTATCACATCCAAGCTGCAAGAAGCAAGGCACAAATCAACGTCTCATTTCCATTCAAGCTAAAATTTAACTAAGGGGTGTGAAATAGGGGAACGTAATACCGTGGTAGGAGAATAATGTTTGTGCGAAAATGCACTTTACCTTCAGTGCAGTAAGACGGGTAGAGGTATTTCACAGCAGTAAAACGTGAACAGTTCTGAGTCTGAAGAAAGGAAAGAAAACTCGAGAAATCTCAAGCAACCTTAAAAAGATTAAGTTACCTATCGAAATATTTGCCCTGATGATGGAGGGGGCGGCGGTCAGATTACAGTCTATGAAGATGCGCTGGTTTACTTCAAACTTTAATTTCTGACTCCCGGCAACTGCTTTAAAACAATTTAGAGATGTGGCACTAACTTCTTGACTAGAAAATAAATTCCGCATCCTAATGCATCTTGGAAAAAAAGAGTAATTGAAAGCTAATACACTGATGTGCAATTGTTGTAAACTGTAAAAGTGGCGTCGAATAGATGTAATATTACCCAAGCCAGATATATAGTTAGGAAGCGTACACGCAACTAGGCCATTGTAGAACTGACTGATTGATTGATCGCCTAACTCCTAGTGCTTCCCATGCAGACCAGGGAAAGCAGGGAGTTCAGATGAACTAACATTCTAATTGTAGTAGCTGTTGCAAACGAATCTTGCTGCGTTCCTCTGCACCCGCTTCAGCTACGACACCTTGGTATCAGCGGAGGTCAGGCTGCAAAAGCGTACTTCAGGGAGGGTCCGACGAAAGAAAGTAGGTACTCTCTTTAACAGAACGGTTGCAGAGCTTCAGAGACCTACGTATTACAACCAGTTTCCCGTTTGCTTTGGCAATGACCCTGGTGCACTGGTGCGCTGGCCCCCAAAGAGGAGATTCACTGCAGTGAATCCCCAGATAATCCTATTCAGATCTCTGGGTCCACAGTGCTGTCTCGCCCATGTAAGAAAATTATTTTCTTTATACATCAGTGGGCGAATCTTTCTGCCTTTCTGCATTGTCGCAAAATATTGCAAAGAAAACGATGATGAGCACATAACGGTTACTAAAGTAACCAAATACATATAGGAAACTGGTTCAATGCAGAAACTGTACTCACAGAATCAATTTAGAAGGCAGGGAAAACGTTGCGACATGGAGAAACATTGTTTCCTCCATATTATATCAGTTATATGACAACTATCAGCTACCAAAGTGCGATGACGGTGGACAAGTTTCAAGGAGAATTATTCAAACAGGAGTACTCGACGGAGCCGTTCTGCAAAATAACCGCTCTGCAGGGTCATCATTAGCTGGCTGGCAACTTGTCAACTGGCATAGAAATCTTGCTGGCAATTTGCTGTTACCGAAAGCTTGCTGGGTCTGTGTTTACCAAATTATTCTATGGCTGGAAAAATTAACTCTTCCGGTTGGCGTGACGAACTGTTGTTATTATAGCTGGCAAAACGTGAGGATGTCGCGCGGCGTGATTTAATGTTTAACTTCACAATTAGTGAAATATTGCTTCGCTTTGTCGGTACCCTTTGTTTTGCTGTCAACTAGAGGACGACCAGTAAATTTGTAATTGCAAAACGATAGTGCGCATGCAATGTATCCAGTACTCTGAGCAATAACGTAGCGGTTGATGTTGTTAATATTTATTACTCCTGCGAACTACTGCCCATAGAACATGAAGAGATGGTCGCTTTGGTATATTTCTACTATTTTGGGGAGGTAAGTGGCTAAGGTTTCTTTTTAGGTTGTCCGGTTACCGACTCGGGAGCTTTCAAGAAATGAAATGGATATTTTTGTTTGATTTAGCACACCAATGAGCAAGATTGGAAGGGGCGTCTCTCAAACCGCTTAAAATGTACCGGCTGCAACATCTCAGGAATGGTAGGGACTCGAATCGTAAGTAGGCTTGTTTTCACATTATAGTATTCTAGGGCGTCATCTGGGTAATAAAGATACGCTTTTTCAGTTTTCTTAATTCAGTTCCGTTTATATTTGTTGATCGCCAAATTAACCGACCACTTTGAATTTAAAAGCGAAGAAAGGCTATCGCCAGCTGTATAAGCATTGATACCATCGTGTATTTGAAGGCACTGTATACATTTTGGATTTTGAGAAATCAAATAATAATATTTTCTTGTCCTAAAGTGTGCCTTTTCTAATTAGTAGCTATCGCGCGCTCTTTGCAAGATGAGCGGAGTCTGTGGTTGAAGATTATCTTTAGTTCGCGCGCGCAAATTCTACAGTACAGAATATGTTCTCGCGCGTCTGTCGCGTTCGTCGTCCTTGTCAAGCAAACTGACATACATGCAGTGGAACCCCGATAAAACGAACCCCTAACGAAAGTTTGTGAAACGCGGCTTGCGCAGTGACTTCCGCAGAAAAAAGTTTCTGTCCTAAAATTTAAAGCACTAAAAAAACGTCCCTGTTTACTGAAACGTTACTAGACCTTTACTGCAATGGTGACGCGTCCACTTACAAGAGCAGACCTTTGCTGTGAAACTTTTGCGGTGACGCGTCCTCCACTGACACGACCGAACCTTTGCTGCGAAACTTTGCAATTCATTTCGTGAAACTTTTGAGGTGAAGCATCCACTGACAAGACCGGACCTTTGCTGCGAAACTTTGCAATTCATTTTGTGAAACTTTTGCGGTGAAGCATCCACTGACAAGACCGGACCTTTGCTGCGAAACTTTGCAATCCATTTTGTGAAACTTTTCCGGTGAAGCATCCACTGACAAGACCGAACCTTTGCTGCGAAACTTTGCAATTCATTTTGTGAACCTTTTGCGGTGAAGCATCCACTGACAAGACCGGATCTTTGCTGCGAAACTTTGCAATTCATTTTGTGAAACTTTTGCGGTGAAGCATCCACTGACAAAACCGAACCTTTGCTGCGAAACTTTGCAATTCATTTTGTGAAACTTTTGCGGTGAAGCATCCACTGACAAGACTGGACCTTTGCTGCGAAACTTTGCAATTCATTTTGTGAAACTTTTGCGGTGAAGCATCCACTGACAAGACCGGACCTTTGCTGCGAAACTTTGCAATCCATTTTGTGAAATTTGCGGTGAAGCATCCACTGACAAGACCGGACCTTGCTGCGAAACTTTGCAATTCATTTTGTGAAACTTTTCCGGTGAAGCATCCACTGACAAGACCGGACCTTTGCTGCGAAACTTTGCAATCCATTTTGTGAGACTTTTGCGGTGAAGCATCCACTGACAAAACCGAACCTTTGCTGCGAAACTTTGCAATTCATTTTGTGAAACTTTTGCGGTGAAGCATCCACTGGCAAGACCGGACCTTTGCTGCGAAACTTTGCAATTCATTTTGTGAAACTTTTCCGGTGAAGCATCCACTGACAAGACCAGACCTTTGCTGCGAAACTTTGCAATTCATTTTGTGAAACTTTTGCGACGAAGTGTCCTCTGGCAAGACCGGTGACGCAGACGCTACTCGCCTGCATGTACTTTGTTCTCATCACGTTTTGACGTCATCTGTGCGTTATAAGAGTACACACATAGCCAAATGGAATCTATTTGTTAAGTATTTACTTCTACTACGGTACTTAAATTGCAATTAACGCCGGGAGACTTTGCAATGAAACTTCTGAGGTGATTGACTACTGAAACCTGACTTGATTATTGCTGCGAAACTCGATGTTGTCATGTTGCCCTGGCGACATCACTACAAAGATGAACCGGAAACAGTAAGATAAAGAATAGATTTGTTTGACGTGTACACACCTTACAGCATTAAAAGATTGTAGGCAATATATCAGTCACTGAAAACTTGCTGTTTGACACCTTTAATTTAGTAGCATTTTAATTTCTGCAAATATATACAAATCTTATAGCGTCTTTAAAGGTTATCATCAGGTAACAGTATCTGTGCAATTCCTCAGTAAATGGCAAGTTCGGCGCCTCGATAAGGTAAGTGTTGCAAGTGATGTGATATATAATAAAGGAAAAAAAGACTTGGAACTTGAAAAAATAACAAATGAAGATCTAAAGGCCTTCTGCTATTTGCTGGGAGATCACAAGGTTTTGAAATAACTGTCCTGGCTGGCAAATTATGAAGGCAATAATTTCCTGGCTAGCATTGCTATCAAATGTGCCGCTGGCTGGGAAAACGGAATCCTTCGAGCGATGCTTGCTGGTAAATTAAACTCTCAATCTTTAGCTTGCTGGCTCTGAAGAACGGATAAATTTTTGCCAGCAAAGTTATTTATGGGCCAAAAATAACTCGGTGACTACTAAATAACATCTTAGAGCAACAAACAGTCAATTTTAGAAAAAAATTCGTTGGGTACTCCTGTTCAAACTGCTAGTACAATGCACTCGATTATTTAATTAAATGTCCCACTACTGAAAAGGTAGTGACATGTTTACCAGGCAGCCTAAAGCTCCTTCTACAAATTCTGTTTGTAGGAAGAAGGAAGCTTCTCGGGGACATTATACTGTTCAAGGTACAAGGCCGAAAGGTTGTGTTGTGGGCTAGCAGTCTAGTTGAAATCCAGTCCCATTTAGATGGAAGTCTCACAGAAAAAAAGGCTAAAACGTTTAGAGTGTTATTAAATTGTAACCAAAAAATGCAAAGTTTCACTGCTAAATTTTTTTACTGCCCAATTAGCATTGACTTTTAGTATGTTAGTATATGTACCTCAAAAGTAAGTAATGTGAAAAGAAAAATTCTGTTGCAAGCATTTTGACCTCCTGACGTGACCTTCCTGGACTAAAAGGCCTCCCAGCAAATTGAAAACAGCTTGCATTTAAATACCATAAAGATAACGAGATAATGAAACCCCCCTGGACCCCTCAATTTTTTCTGAAAAAAATAGATACTAAATAAGATAATAAATACAAAACATACATGCTACGTACCACTGCTAGATGCGTGTCTGGTTTACTGAAGTATCTCAGCAACATTACTGAAACAACGAGCGAAACAGTGAAAGTGCGCGGGACCAGGTTCGTCCGTGTCCAGTCATTGTGTACAGGCTGAAAAGCTTAAAACTGGATTGAAAAAAGGGAACCAAGGGAATGCCAAACCATTCTTCTGGTATGCAAGTAAGCAGCTATGGGCGATAACCTCTGCACGTGATTATCTTCAGAGTTCATCAAAGAGGCAACAGTATGTCGCTCAGCACCTGAATGAAATTCGATAAACAGAAAAACCTGCATGAAAGTGGACTGAACTGCGTCGTTACTGGATTAAATTTAGTAGATTCCATGTTACTTCAGATGATGATAAGTGTGATTTTCGGAGACATCTCTCGCTATCGAAATGAATCTGTGCTTGGTGCGATAAAGATCAGAGAAGAGTACGTCGGGAAGACACCGAACACACCTTCCCTCACCCCCGTTGAGAAAGACATCATTTCTCACATTGCCGGGTAAGTTTGTAGAAAAACAAGAGACCGACTACGGCGACATTGTGCGGCATCATGGACCCAAACTCCTGGCAAAGATAGTACAGCGACCACTTGAAACCAGAAGTTACCAGGTGTTAGAGCGCAAGCGCCCCAATTTGATGACACTTTCTTTAACCAGAGGCTGCCTTCCCCAAGTGGACCATGCTGCATGCAATGTTTTGCTATCTTGAAGTTGCAATCCGTCCTTTCTTAAATCTGGCAAGTTTTCGTTGCAGCAGTCGACAATCTGACAGTGAACTTTTAGATCTGCTAATAGACAATTCTTCATTACTTTGTCAACGTGGCCTTTTCCTTCGACGCTTCTGACAGAAGACAGCAATTTACTTTAAAATTTTTTTGTCAATCTGCATTTTCGCGCACGGAAGTGGGCGTACTTAAAAACCTACAAGGAAGAAATAAGGAAATTCAAAGAAAGAAAAAACGGTGATGCGATGCAAGCCGCTGAATTACACGGAAAAGGCAGCGGGGCTTTGATGCCATCATAAATTACTGTTCAGTCTTCCAAGCGGCCCATACGTATTAAAAATGTGGCATAAAGCTCCCCCCCCCCAAGCAAAAATCAAATTCTTTCACTCGCGAAAACAAGAAAACAAAAATAATCAGTGCGGAATAAAATTCATCCTTGAAATCAAAAAATTCAATCTATTATTCTCTGTTAGAATTCGGACAACACAACCAGTTACCTCATCTCAGTTTGGAGAACTGCAGTGCCTCTGACAATGATAAAGAACAGTGGCTCAAGAACAGGAACTCAGATCCAACACTAAATGAAGGACAGTGGCCTTTTTGTTATTTTTCAGCCCAAACGACAACAACATCGAAACAGCTAACCAAAGAAGTTTTCAGGTCATTCAAGTGAATGACCAATAGCTGAAGGAGTTTTCACCACCTTTGACACTTTATGACAGTTCAAATGAAACATGCACCTTAAGAGTTTTCAAAGGCCTTTATTACATAATTTCTCAGAACCTTTATGGAATCAGAAAAATTACCGTACAATTCCGGTTCACCTAGAAGGTCAGAAAATCAAAAGGCACTAATTGGAATAACATTTACCCTCTCGCTGCCAGTACATATGACCCCCCCCCCCCCCATTCCCGCCAAAAAATGATGAATATCATCTATACATTGAACTGCGGGATCAAGAATGAAATGAAAAGAAGGCCATCGCAGTTATAGACGCAACTTTTGCAGTTGCAAAAAGAAAGCCTAAAACAAATTAGGCTTGTACGGGATTCGAACCCTTGACCTCTGCGATACCAGTGCAGCACTCTAACCAACTGAGCTAACAAGCCAACTGGGAACTGGTCATTAAATCAGTGATCGGTAACCAGCTCCCAGTTTGCTTATTAGCTCAATTGGTTATTCTTTTGGTCTGAAGCTTTACCCAGGAAGGGGTAGGTAGTTACCATTAGTTACTTTGCAGCTTAGCAAATATCCCCGACTTCAGTGAATAAATGTCAGCTATAACCCTTTGAACAACTGGGCCAATGACAAAAACGACAAAGAAATTGGTGGTGCATACATTCTTTAAAGTCCACCACTCCAAGAAAATAGTGGCAACACAATATTCAAGAAGCTTATTTGCATACAGTACTGACACTATCATATTTCTTATAATAATGAAAGAGCTAGAATAATGTTTGGCTTTACAAATCCCAAATTTGTACCACAAAAAATGGGCTGAGCAAAGCATTCATGTACCGGTATTTCAGGAGACATCCCTAAATCATATCACAGAAAGGTCTGACCAAAATGTGCCATACTTCCTCAAATAAGCACCTAGGACGCAAAATTCAGCTTTCTTATTTTTACCTTTTCAGCGTCCACAAAGTGGCTTGAATTTTGGACACTGAGGACAACTCGTTCTCCTGGCCTATCCAACCTCAAGCAATAAGCACCACCACTTCTTTTAATATGTTGTACAGTCTCAATTGCATGTGATTGACTGAAAACAGAACAACTATAACTCTGAATAAATTCTTTGCAGGTAAATGTTCAACAGACTCATCTCATTTGCCAATGCTTGCCAAAAATTTTCTCAAGTAGATCCTGATTAAATTTTGTGGCTACAACAAAATTCACTTCCGGAATGTTAAGAGAAAACTTGACAACTTCTTCAAAAGTTTCAATTGACACAAATTTGTAAGCCCTCTTATGTCTGATGACTAATAAAATACTGTTTACGTTCTGATAATGGGACATCTTTCTTGACTCATGGCCCCGTCTTTCCAGTCCCACAGTAATTGGTTCTTACTGTTGTGGTGTCCCTGCCTGGTTTTGTATTGTCTTCCATGTTTTTTTATATACGTAACTCCCAGGCGAAGCAAAATAAATAAATAAATAAAGAAATAAATACTTAAGAAAGTCATTTTGCAACTGATGTAGCCTCCAATGTAACGGTGTGCAGTACATACTCTTAATTTCACATGGCATGTAGATTCTATTAGCATTCAAACAATCAAAAAAGTCATTCATATTCTTGACAAATTTCACTTTCTCCTCAGTGCCCGGTTTACCTTGTTCTGTGAGAGCATACACAACCCTATTATTAAACACTTGTGCAGCCAAGTAAGCTCTCATTCTTAAGTAAGTATTAAGGAAAAGATGGTCAGAAGTTAATTTGTGAAGCAACCTTAAGCCTCATGCATTTGACGCATTAACATCATTTTCAAATGTATCAATTAGCTGCAGCCATTTTATCCACATGTTCTTGTTTTGTAATTTTTTTGTTTTGTTTCTTCAACAGCTATTTTCCCAATCATCTTCCAATCTGAAAATAAACTAACAACCATAAAAACAAAAATATGGGTAGCTTCCTGGGGACTGAATGAAAAATTTTCTTCAGAACAGAAGCATTGCTCCACTGCTGATCATCTGTATGCTATTCTGGACTGGACTTAAATTGAAAAAACCAATTAATTCACCTGAATCACCAAACACAACGTCTTATCTAAGTACATATCCACACATCATAATCTCTGAGATGAGACCTTTGATTAAAATCTTCTTTCACTGAATCTAAAAACCCTGAAACTAACCCAGACTCCACCTTGAAGCAATTATTATGGTCCATTACAGTTCTTTTCCCAGGCAGAATAAAAACTCCACTATCCTAAAGGAACTGATAAGCTTTAGGAGATGACGAATAAAGCTGAAAGCACCGTCTGATTATGTGTGGATGCCATCTTCTGGCTCTTTTATCTGTACACAACAAAGCTTTCTGTTGTTGTTGGATAAATAAAGAACTTGAATATCCTTGGTTTCCCTTGATTGTGCCTTTCCACCTCCTTGAAAAGTGATTTGAACAACAACTACACTAGCTGTCTTCATCGCTTAATGTGATCAAATCCCAGAAAATGACAAGTCCTTAAATAAATCAGATGCATGCATTTCATGCAATATTTTGTTACAGGATAATGCACACCGAGCCACAGGAGACCCACAAGGGCAGAACTTAACCCAGGTTTTGCACCACCTGACTGGTTACTGTTCCCCCCACCCCCACCCCAGCCCCAATTTCCCACCAGGATGTTAGTACATCACAGGGTTCTGCACATTTCCCAGTACAATGTATGTTCAGGAAAACATCTATACTCCCACAAACGTTTTTGTCTTTACTCCCTTGAAATTCCTGTCCAGCTTTTCACTTTTTAAATTCCAGTCAAACTTTAACTTTTGTTCATTCAAAACTTTGGCTTTTGAGACCCTCTTTCCCCACGGAATTTTAAATGAACATCTTTGATGTGGATACAGATATTCCCTGGCACCTTCATTATTATATAATTCCATAAAACATCCTAATATTATTTAACAATTATTGGCTGAAGGCGAAGTGAATATTGTGGAATAATCGTCAAGGGGATTATTCCACAGTATTCACTGAGCCTGAGGAGAACAATAATTGTTTCAGTATGATTGCTCACGTGATTATCAAAGCAAATGCATTTTCTTTTTTCTTTTCTCCAGAAACATAAAAAATCGCATGGTGGCAAATACATTTTCTTTTTTCTTTTCTCCAGAAACATACAAAATCGCATGGTGGCCATTTTGAAAATTAGTGCTTCAGTATAACTATAATCACCTTGCGCTGGGTGATTATAGCAAGATATGACATAATCCTCAATCAATCAGAGCGCGCACTTCTCTATAATCACCTAAGCAATTATACTAACATTACATAAGGTCAAGATTATATTTACAATAATTTTTTTAATTTTGGAATCTTGATTAATTAAAGATGTACTCATGAGTAAATAACACAAAACATTAAGACAAACATGTATGTCATTCTTGTACCCACCTTATTAAATTGTTCTTCTAGAGAGCGCATTTTCTTTGATAAAATCTCGTTTCAACTGAGCAATTCTCAATTCTTTCCTTTTCACTTAATATGCTCCAAGCACAATGACTGCTGACGCTTATTTTTGTAAGTCAGGTTTTGCAGGGTTCACAAGTGGCACCAGAATGCCACAAACCCTTGCAGTCAACTAGTCCGATCGTGTCATTGCAAAGGTCTGCCTTTGTGTTGCCATGGTGATCTTTGAACACCCCATTTCTTCCACTAGAACATGCAAGCTATTTTACATGTAATTTTTCATCATTGATTCCCAGACAAACAGTACTCCTATCACTGAAATCTAGCAGATGAAGAAAACTTTCCAAAGTAATTAACAGCTCTGGTACATTTTCCATGGACTCTGTCACATTTCTGTTTAATGCTAAGACCCTCCAGCTAAAATCTTTGTTAACAATCAAAGTCTTTTCTGGAACATTTGTATTGGCATTACTGAATTGAAAGTGCTCGATCAAATTCCACTGGTTCTTAAGAACATTACTGTGAGATATTACTGTAAAAACTTCAGAGTAACTATACAGAGAGGACTGATGTAGAATAGCAGAAGGAACATGGCAAAGGGCACATTGAAATTCAGTGGGTGGTTCACATGAAGATGCTGGCTTGTCTCGAACTGGCGAGGCCAAGGCGAGGCCAAGGTATTTATAAATCAATTTCACTTAATACACTGCCTACATGTAGGTAAACAAAATTGAACACACATAGTCCTGTAGAGTACCAGATCCTTGTAATCGATTAATGCATCAGTCAAATCCAGCTGCGCCCATTCCCCCCCCCCCCCCAGGTAACTGCAGGGCATTTGCATGCCTTGTCAGTCCCGGGGGTGGGGCATTAGCAAATCTGGCACGGGCATTTACCTACCCCCGGGCTTTTGACACACACCTGGTTTCTAACTCAAAATCCAAACATGGAAGATTTTATCGCAAAGGACCAGCAGTTCATCGCAGATTGGATCGTCCGTTAAGGACTGGGCAAACTTGTGGAGGTTTTCTCGACTTTATGCATTTCTTCATTGCTTATCAAGGCACAACTATCACTTTATATAGCGAGATCGGGAACGATCACCGTGAATCGACGTACGCATGCTTCTTTGAACAAGGATTTAAACAAAATTTAGCTGCAATGATTCTTAAACTATTACGATCGATTATTGAATTCTAAACATGTGTATAGGGATCGTCGTTTTATACTTTTGCATATTATTAAAATATTCACAACAGATGATGTTACAACAGACTTTTATAATGTTAAGCAGTGTTCAATCTAGGCTGTGTCTTTGCATCATTGACGCGGTAAATTATATCCTGACGAAATGTCATACCGAGGCAAAAAAAGAAAGAAAGAAAACAAGTTACCTCACATAGAAGTACTTACAAAGTAGCGGGCATTGGGCAATAAATAAAAGAAAAAAATGCGCACTTACGAGTACTTTTTGTATCAGGCGGTCCACGCAATTCCAATGTTTTTCACAGTTTGATTGTTCTTCTTTGTAAAACTAACATGAATTGACAACAAAAGCTAACATTTTTTATCAAAAAGAGAAGGGCCGTTGAACCTCCTGAAAACGACAAAGAAGGACTGGAGAAGGATGGTGAAAGATCGGAAGAGAGCTTCACGAGCCAACAGCTTCAGCAACTGTTCATGCAAGAAAATTAGTTTGACCCAGACCATTTTTAAAATGACTCAATTTAAAATGACATGTGGGACACAAGACCCACTTAGACTAATTTCTAGATTGAACGCTGGTCAAGATTTTTTTTACTAGTGAACTGTTTAAAACAAAACATTAAAGTAACAATCAACTATCATGTAGTATTGTTGTCTGTGAAGTATTAAAATATCATCGCCTGGCACTTATACTAACTTTATTGACAAACAATAGAAGACTGAGAGGCAGACCTACAGAAATGAAAAATCACACAAAAAATGCTGAAAGTGGCATTATTGTGCAATGAATGAAAACTGCTGCAGTGCTGATTGGGGACGTACGATCCCGGGGGCAGAGCATTTGCTCTCTTCCTTAATCCCCACCGCAGGACATTTGGCAGCTTAAGTCTCCCCACCCCCGGGAATTTGCCATCTAAGAGAAAAAAAATACTAATGCCCGGGGGTTAGCCTGGGGGGGGGGGCATGGGCACAGTTGGAATTGACTGATGCATTACACACAACACTTGGTTGACGATCTGCATCTCCCCACATTTTCACTCAAAATAAAAGACTGTATATTTACATCTTTTACTCCTCGAACCATGTCTAAGCCACAAATTGATCCTTATATATACGATCAACCAAAGGTGGATTTCCAGAGAAATCAGTAAACAAAGACCTCGTCAATGTATGCGTTCCAAAACAAGCGACATATCTACAAAATATGACTCCAACAGGCCCCTTTTTTGGGACGCCATTTCCTTGAAACCAGGAAAAAATAAAAACAATACGTGCATAAAACAGCGTATCTTAGTACTTTATAATTTTTGCATTTTATAATGTGAATTGTGTGAATAAACAAATTCATTCATTCAACAATACGTGCTCTCGCCATCGCCGTAAAAAAATAAACAAACACAATTTAAAATACATGTTAAAAATTAAACTACTACCAAAAACATGCACAATATCAAAGGAACAAAACTGAAGAACACAGACCCTGTATTTCGACTGGCTTCGACCACATGTTCGCCATCCTTAAGACCCGGCTAAACGAACAAACATTTTCTTTTAACGTCGTGCTGGACGAACACGTTTTACCGTTTAGCCGCCTCTCTGAGCTTTATATTTAAATAATTTTCCATTGTCTGATGTTTGGTCGAACACTGCTTGCTTGTTTAGCCACGAAACGTTTTGAGTCACAAACACAATGTTGGACGAAAGTGTCTCATCGTTTAGCCGTGCTTATACGTCATAACTTTCCACTGCATATGATGGAAAACTATCTGTCGCCATCTTGAATGAAAAATGATCCAATTGGCGACACAAAAATACCCCACGTGACAGATTCTTTTCTTCTCAAAGCTTATTTGCGTTACGTCACTAGTTGGGGTGCTCACAGAACATACATGCCGGCAACACAAACCTTTGAGAATCACAGTTTATTTCGATGGCAGCTTCATCGCAACCGACTAATTCGTGGTTTGCACTCTTCGATGTTATTCCACAAGAAACGCTCCGTGATCCATTTGACGTTACTTTGGTGGTCGAAGATGGAAAAGAATTCAAAGCTCATAGACGTGTTCTTTCAGAGGCAAGTCCTTTCTTTGAAAAGCTGCTTAACAGTGACATGAGGGAGTCTAACGAAGGAGTACTTCGCTTGGAAATGCTAACAGAGCTTGGTATGAGAGATGTATTAGAGTTTATTTACACTGGAAGTGTTCAGATCTCGGATACCGCAAACAATGCCCAGGAGCTGATCGTGATGGCGGACTATTTGGATCTTCCGCATCTGCAAACCCTTGCGGAAACAATCTTACTAAATTATTTGAATGCTTCAAACGTTATTTCTACTTACTATTTTGCTGAAAAATATCGATGCAAGAAACTCATTTCCGTATCTAAAAGTTTCATCCTTACAAGTTTCAACACCGTAGCGAAAATGGAAGAGTTTCTAAATCTGTCTAACGAGGAAGTTAAAATTTGGATTTCAAGTGACGATATAAATGTTAGCGCCGAGGAAGATGTATTCAACATCATTCTTAACTGGATTGATCACGCAAGAAGCGAAAGAAAGAAATATTTTACCGAGTTGTTTCATAACGTGAGACTTGTTTATGTTTCACGAGACTACCTGCGCAAAAAAATTTTGAGAAATAATCTTGTCAATGTTAATGAAGGCTGCATGGATCTTGCGAAGAACGCTATGGAGTTCATTGACTCTAAGGAGTATCCTAGACTCTGTATGACGCCTAGAAAGTCGCTTGAGATCGCTGTTTTAGTTGTCCGTGTGCGGAGAATCCATGGACAGAACCACATTCTGTGCTACGATCCTCGCGAAGATAGATGGTCAAGGTTCAAAGGACCAATACCGCCTGATCCTGGAGAAGTAATATCTTGCAATGGTAAATTCTATTTTGTCTCGAGACATAACATTGACTGCCTCAAGCGTTATGATTCACTCTCAGATTGGTGGACGTCACTTCCGATCTCAACAAAGAGGAAAGTGGAAAAAGTGGTAACTTATGAAAATAAAATTTACGCTTGGGTGACTGAAGAACGAAAACTTCGTCCCGACCGTGCTTCCACTGTTTTTAAGGTGCACTCACATGATGATGGGCTGTTTGATTCAAGTGCGAGGACAATGCGTCTTTCCTTTATCACGAAGTACAAACCCGAAACGAGTTCATGGGAAGATATGACATCATTTGATTTGGGTTCAAGAGAAGCAATTTGCGTGGTAGCTAAAGACAGTTCTATTTACTTCGTGGGGGGTAGATATTCAACTACAAGGCACGCAAACGGCGGCCAAGATATCACTGAAGGTATACCTGAGTACGTACTCAGGTATGCTGACAGGTATGACCTCAATACAAACACGTGGGATGAAATCGCTGACCTTCAAGAACCGAGAAGACATGCTTGGGGCGCTGCTGCATACGGGAAAATTTTTATTGCTGGTGGAGGACGGCCGCACACCTGTGAAGTGTACACTGAAACAACTAACACGTGGCAGTACACAAAGGGTCCATGCCCTTTTAATGATGCCCTAGCTTTGGTGTGTGTTGACGGTAAACTGTATCGTGTGGAAAATGGGTGGATTGGTCCGGGAGAAGTTGAATGCTATGATCCTGACAGTAATCAGTGGAAAGAGGTAACTCACATACCTCTCGAAATTACGCTGTTAGAAAGGCCGTGGTGGGATAGTGATAACAGACGATGTGGAATGTTGTGGTCGATGAGATTTTTTAGGGGATATAACTACATTGAAAAGGACGGAGGGTCCAAATGCAAATGCTCCATAATGTGAGCGAGCAAGTTACAAACAATTTATTCTCTCGAAATGAACCCACTGAAAGCGCTTTACGTCGATTTTTCACTGATAGTTTTTTCGTCGTATCGCTTTAAAATTTTTATCGTGTTTTAATAAAGATGATGACGATGATGATGATGATGATGGTGATGATGATGATGAAGAAGAAGAAGTATGGATCATACAACACTGAATCCTAATAATCCTAATTACAATTTTTTAGAAGGAAATCTTTAGCACTGTAATGTTTAACATTCAATTATTTAATAAGCTGCTATCAGTTGATGGTTCACTGGTCTTTTCAGAGTTTTAAGTAACACTTAGTAAAACACTAATCATCCGCTGTTTCACGATATTTAAACACTTAAGCATTATTGGCTCATTATTCTACTATTCGGTCATATTCATTCAAACTTGGATTTCTTCAAATTAACACTAAAAGCCACCACATCACGGTATATTGCGTATGTCTTAGCAATTTCTAGCATTTTACAGATGTTAGGCTGGATTGAAATTGAAATTTGAAAGTATACAAAAAGCCTTTTTGTCACAGTTTTAAACCGTCCACTCCCAAAGTCAGTTAAGGAGGCATTTCTAACCTTTGAGTCTGGATGAAATCCTATCATGTGACCATTCAAATGAAACCTCTTCATTGGTTCTTTCACATGGTACTATTTATATTTAAGTATGTTACAAAATGAAAATTGGCATTTCTCTTGAATTTTGATTTTAGACACTCTTGGGAGTTATTAAAAGCGGTTCGTAAAAAGAATATGACTGTCAGCTAACTTTAGTAACGCTTTTCAAAGTCAAAAGTCACATTTCAATTAATGGAAACCTCAATGTTCCAGTTTTGTACAAAGACACTGAGCTATTGTAGTGCAACTATTATTAAATGAGAGTCTTTTGCCACGGATGACCAGGCTTGCGTTTCTCGAAAGCCCCGAAAACTTTTCGGCTCCGAAAAGCCAGTTGTACACCCATTCTTCATGAACAACTCATTCTTACAGGCTGTCATTTTAACGTGTTTAACACCAGAAAATTTTAACTTATAACAAAGTTTCAGGCCTGGAAACGTCTTTTTCACAAGTGACAATGTGAATTATGGTGCGGAATCGGCCCAGAAACTTTCGGGGTTTTTGAGAAACGCATGTCAGGATGGACAGTGGTGGAATTAGGGAAGCGCGTCCCAGAGGCCTGGATCCCTTTCCACCCTTTTTTGATCCTGCACTTGCCCTTTTTATTTTGAAATAATTAGGTACATTTTAACTTCAAAGAAAGAAAACAGCCAAACCCAGTAGATCACGTTTACCAGAAAATCTTATTGATTTAACCTAAGCATCATTTATATACAAGTTGCTATTTGTCCTGATGGAAACGCATTACAACTTCCACTTGGTGCTGTAGGAACATTTTCTGTGTGATCGAAAGTACGACGTTGTTCTCGATTCTTTGATATCCTCATATTAAGTGTAAATATAGTTCACCTTGCTAAAAAGTTTGTAATTGTACTGTACAAGCACTAAAACACTTTGTAAACAAAACATTTTTCCGCTAATTAACAAATCTTAACAGCTTCTGAAATACAAGACTTCGCTTCTGCACGCTCTAGCCATTAACTTTAAGTGTCCCTCGAGCTAAGTCAGATAATATAGAGGGTCCACAATAGGTTTGGCGGGATGCGGGATTTGGCTAATTTTTGTGGCGATATTCGGGATGGGAGCTGAAAACAGGAGCGGGATGCGGGAATTTCAATTGAGAGCGGGAGCGGGATTTTCTGTTTTTAAGGAGTCGGGATGCGAAAATCGCAAGGGGAAAGTAGCGGGATACGGTATTTTAATTTTTACGAGACTGCATGATTTGACCGGCGCAGGCTGATACAAATGGATTGTTTGTGAATGAAGTGTGTCAGCTTTCAAGTGATGCATTGATCAAGGAAGAGTAGCCTTAATGCCAAGCTATTATGAGTCCTTTTGTGTTAATTTCGGAAAGAGGTATCAGGCACATGTCGTGTTGCATTTCTTAGTCTTGTCTGCGTTCTTAACTTTTCCGACCCCTTCCATTGAGCGTTTGTTGGAGCAGGTATGATCAGCTTTGGTTAGTCTAGCCAGTGCGGCAACACCGGCGGACGGTAATGTAACCTTACGGCGGTCGACAAAAACGAGGTATTCGGCATCGTAATTTTGTTGCTAGATATTATGCAGAGTGCGAGCAGGAATGCCTTCGTTCAAAAAAAAAAAAACATTTCCGAGCAGAAATTTACTGGAAGCAAGTAATATAGAGACACAGAAAGCTTTGAAATAAACTGTGAGTTAAGGGAGTCCACTTTTACAAATGTTTTGTTACATTTTATTTTTGCAGACCCCATAACTGGACCGATTTTGCATGACCTTTGGGCCCCTAGCCCTGTCTAAGGACACAATCCGCTTATATACAGCTGGGCCTGTGGAGAAACAATGTGGAGAAAACTTTTGTGCCTAAGGAAACGCCGACCTTCAGATCAAAACCAAGTCGCCCTTACCACCCCACAACTTGAACAACTACCGGCTTCATTTACATACTCAGTAGGTTGTCTTCCAAAAAGAAGCAGGACCGAGAACAGGCAAAATATCATAGCAAACAATCTTTGACAATTTTTGCCTTCCATGTACCTGGACAAAAAAGGTAAAACGGGTCTAAAACAGAATAACACAAACGAAACACTTGTTACGGTCATTAGTGGCTCAAAGTGGCGATATTTTTAAATGATATCGAGACCATCGACCATAAAAACGTGTTTACTTGTCTTCTATCCATTGTGTAAAGGTATGTGAGGCTTTCATCATGAAAGTAGAAAACTGTTTAAAAAATTAGGCGGGATCAGGATTTTGACGTAAAGAAGGGCGGGATGGCGGGATTAACAGGAAAAAATAGGCGGGATGGCGGGATCTAAGAACCCTATTGTGGACCCTCAATGTACAAACAAGTGGGAAAATAAATATTCCCTAGGATAAATCTGCATGGCGTATTGCTATAACTATCAACTCAAATGCCCGTGCCCGGCCCGCGTGCAACGAACACACGTAACTGTTCTGTAAGAGCCAGCTCTTGACTGAAAAGGATTTTGGTGAATTACATTTGAACAAAATTTCTTTAATGGCAAGGTGACTACACTTGAAAAAATTAAATTGTTTGACAAGCATTATGACATAGCTGAGCCCGGGTGGACAGTGGTGATGAAGTGGGCGTGTCTCATTGGAGGCACAATAGAACATACTTGCAAGGACTACCTTCTTCATACCCTCCTAATTTCCAACATTACACCTGATGGCAATGCCGAAATCATTTGTAACTTGTCAATTATGGCATCAGTCAATTTACATTTTCCCCCAGTACCTTGATTTTCTTTTTTCAATTTTCTGAGTGCCGCGCCGACTCTCTTTTGGACAAGGCCAATGCATTACTTCTTAGAAACTTCGATTCCATCGGCAGCATAAACATTTTTTGTGTGTGTTTGGCTTTTGCTGTCACCGTCTTCATAGAATTTAATGTACCTAAGTTTATGCGAGTCAATGACCGCTTTACTATGCGTTGTGTGCCCTCAGGTTCCGTGGCTGGTGCAGACCCCTTAAAATTTGATTTGCGGTTGTTGTGATTTGCCCTCCACAAGTGATATTTTGGACTGTCCTTATCAAGGTGAGATTGGAGTAGACACTGCTCGCATTACTGAGTTAAGGCCTCTGCATCTAACATTTTTCGTTTGTCAATAGCAATGAAGCCGACACGACTATTTTGAAAAGAATATCCACGTTTTAGCCAGGTTCCGTCACGTGACACAGGACAATTAATGACATCAGTTTCCCCAGCATTTTTCCCAGCATTTCAGTAGCAGTATCTGCCATGCTTGTTTTGTAATTGTTCTGCTGCTCTTACTCAAAGGTTTCGCTGAAGGAGGTGGCATGGTTATAAGGGTGCAAAATTTCGTGGCACCACCACATCATTTTCCTACGGACCTCATGGAATAAACAAGGCGCCTATTTACCTCGAAACTTTGAGTTTGTTTTTTGGAGGAATACTCCTTTTTTTCCCAGCCACAGTTTTTGCCAAACTTCCGCAGCAATGAAGCACATCCCTTTCTCTTGAAGCTATTTTTTTATCAATGACAAAGTGAAGAAGCCACAGTTAGCACACCAGAGTGACGAAGTTATGCCACCAAGGATGTCCATATCTAAGAGCCTAAATTATACAATAGAGGACTCCTCAGAGCCTTTCACGAACTCACTGGGTCTCTGAACTTTTTCTCCTCCACCTCCAGCTTGAAGAGATCATTTTGGCAGAAACCGATGGCAAATGTTCACCATCACCCGGTGAATCAATCACGTCACTCGAACCACAAGGTTGACGATGTCTTCAACCTTTTTTCCTCTTGATTTTGTGTATTGATTTCACCTTTCAACTTTGTTACTTCCATCGCATTAGGCAGTTATTTACAAAGAATATACATTATTAATGTTGAGAAGATAACAATACAAATGTGATGAGCAGTCTACAGAAAGCAGAATAGCTTGTAAAGATGTAGACCCCTGCCTGATAATTAAAAGGAAATAAATCCCCTCTTTACTCGTCTTGTTGTTCTTTGCTTCGGCATTACAACGATGTATACGAGCCGACTACACTGTATTCAAACACAAAGATATTAGTCGGCTTCAAGAGCGATCAAACTGTTTTACAATGGCGTACAACGGTGACGATTGCGGACGATTGCGAATTTCTTTCGTTTCAGTCTACTCACTCAAAAGCATTTGTTTGTCATGTATGCAATCGTGAAATGACCTTGGTAAGTAGGGCGGGCTTTGGGGGCCGAAAAAGTCCCAATACCTCCCTGATTTCCGTCATGTTTGTCAGTAAACAAACTGTAAACAAACTGTAAACAAACTGGTTGACCCTAGCAATCATGGAGTAGCCTTTGGAAACATGTAAAAAGTCACTTTAACTGACCTTTTACGGGCAAAATGACTTTCATCACGATTACAGATGATTAGATATACGAAAATGGAATTTATTTTTTTTCTAAATTGCTTCTAAATGTTGAAAAATTAGGTTATCATTCCACCTTAAGCATCAACCCTCTGATGTACAGGAAAAATCAACTTTCCCTCCGTGGTATAAGGGGGGGACAGGGGGGCGGGAGACCGGGAGAAAAGGGGGCGGGAAGCGGGAGGTTTAAACCCCCTGCCCCCCCCCCCCCCCCGCCCCTATAAGGGGGAGTTCATGGAACTCCCCTATGGGTATTTGCTCGAAAATATTTACCTTTAGTTGAGAGCCTAGGAATTAAGACATCTATCCCTAGTGACAAATAAATCTTCTGCTGCATAAAAAGACATCTATCCCTGGTGATCACTAAATCTCCAGCCGCCAGCTGGCCGCATAAGATGATCGTCAGGCCTTGTGATAAGTAAATCTCCAGCCGCATAAGAAGACATCTATCCCTGGTGACCAATAAATCTCCAGCCGCGTACGTGCTGGATGAACTGCTCTGGGACAATGAAGGTGCCGGCTACTTCATGGTCACATCCAGTGATCCGTCCATTCTGGTCAAAATGAAAGAAGGTGAGAATTTTTTCACCGTAACTGGAAACTTTCGGCTTGACAAAACCTCCCTTTTACGACTTGCAGTTCCGAAGTAAACAAAAGACGGCTATTACGGACTCGCGTTATTCATTCAGATAATTGCAGGCACTTCTAGTTGGGAACAGAAACAATTTTATTTCGTTGTAGTATACACGATTTTTTGTGCATGGTGTTCAAGTTGACAATAATCTGCTCTTTTTTAGACATTCTTAGCCTGTTTCAGGTGTTCAGATAGTGGAGCGCCAGCGAACGCCTGGAACAGGCTAAGATATTCTCGACAGTTGTAATTACCCTTAAGAAAGCAGGGGGACAGGCGACATTGCCCTGTAAAATATTAAAATTGTAGCCAGAAATCGTAATAAAAAGTCTAAAAATGGTTTGACACTGACACGCTAAAAAAACGTTTAAAAAGAACGTTTTAAAAAAACAGACTTTTCGATAAAAAATCTTCGATCTTCATCAGAATTATAAACTGTACAGAGACACGAAGGAACTTTTGAAGAGTGTTCATTCGCATTACATGCCGAACAAAGTCCTTATGTTATGTGATCGTAAACAAGACAACTTCCTAGCGTCAAAGCTCTCTGTCTTCAAAACACTGGAACGGAAAGATGACAAGGCTACGGCGCACGTTTGTGACGAAACTACACATGTTCGCTCCCAGTGAGCACTGTCAGGGGACTTGAGAAGATTTTATCGTGAAAGACATAACAACGAGGTTCTATTTTGTAGATTCATTGTAGCTTATTCAACTAAAAGGATTTTAGATGGATCACATGAGGTGTAGTGAGCTTTGCATTCAGATGGCTTAGAGCTTTGCGATCGGTTTAATTAAAATTTCATATAACGAACTCCGACTAAAAACAGCAAATGTTAAACAATTTGTCTTGGCTACCGCGAGATCTAATTCCTGCTCATTGTACCACATGTACTTCGCGTTGCTTTTAGCTTCAAACAATCATTACTGGCAAAGTGCCCTCCACAAAACCAAAAACTGGCAGCTTTAGCTTGGTGCCTTGGAAGTGGGTTGTCAGTTTGTAATGCGGTTTTGTGATGCTCGAACCTTTTTTTTTTCGTACCGGCATGTGGGGAGGGTAAACTCCGAATTACACTAGCTGGACGGAAAGGTAAAGAATTCTGTGGTGTTAACGAATTTTGTCGAGACAATTCATCGTCTGACTGTTAAAGTAACTGACTGAAGTTTGCCGTGGCAAAATGATTTTCCAAAATTCTTTCCCCAGGGAGTGCATTTTCCCTGGATAGCTATAAAAAAGATATGTAGAAATAAACCGGCAATTTAAGTTTCTTGAAATGGTGCTATTTATGTCCGAAAGGCGCCTTTGCCCTTCTTGAGATTATTAATATTATTACACTCCATTCTTTAGCTTTGTACCTACACGGCTAACAAACAAGACGTTAGCTGTCTCGATGGCACCTTACTGTCAACCCTTCATTTCGGGCTTATTCAGTTTTATGGAGATAGAATGTGATCTAGTCATAGATTGTTGACTTGTAGTTACTGTTATAAAGTAATAAGAAAATTTTTCAAAAAGTTAAATACGGATGTGTGATCTTTAATGCTTGGGAAAAGAGTTAGAATAACGAGCAGTGCCTTCTTACACGAGCAATACGTGAAATATCGCCAAGTCTCCAAACATGCCCTAATGCATGCTTCGTTGTCACGGATTCAATCATTGCCTTTAAGTGATCAAGCTTCTTAACTTAGCATCATATCTGCATTTTTTGTAAATATTGCGTCATTGTCAACGATTCAGCAAAAACATTAAGTTTTCGACATTTCATTGAATGAAATTTTTCGACACTTCTTCGAAGGAAATGTCCATTGCTGTATCATTGACAACGACGCACAATTTATGAAAACAAATTTTATTTGTAGACTCTGGACCATAACAAATCTGCGGTGAAAATGATTTCCATTAAAATTTCCTTGTCTCTTGCATGATGTTATTGATCGGTGGTGACATTGGATCGTTCAGAAGACAAACAGTAACGTTAGTTAACAAAAACTTTTTATTTTGACCAAGCATTGTTTCGATGGCAGCTTCATCACAAACCACCGGTTCGTGGTTCGCCGTTTTTGGTTTTACTTCACAAGAAAAGCGCGATCTTTCTCGCTACGTCACTTAAGTGGTCGAAGATGGGAAAGAATTCAAAGTTCACAGACGTGTTCTTTCAGAGGCAAGTCCTTTCTTTGAAAAGATGCTCAACAGTGACATGAGGGAGTCTAACGAAGGAGTAGTTCGGTTAAAAATGCTAACCGAGCTTGGTATGAGAGATATATTGGAGTTTATTTACACGGGAAATGTTCAGATAACGAATGCAAACAATGCCCAAGAGCTAATCGTGATGGCAGACTATTTGCTTTTACCAAATCTGAAATCTCTCGCTGAGAAGATTGTTGTAAAGAATTGGAATTTGAATGCTTTAAACGCTATTTCAACTTACTACTTTGCTAAAAAATATCGATGCAAGGAACTCCTTGCCTTATCCCAAAGCTTCATCCTTAGAAATTTCGCCAATGTAGCGAAAACGGAAGAGCTTTTGATATTACCCGGTGAGGAAGTTAAAATGTGGCTTTCAGGTGATGAAATTGATGTTAGCGCTGAGGAAGGTGTGTTCAAGATCATTATGACGTGGATTGATTACGAACAAATCGAGCGAAAGAAATATTTCCCTGAGTTGTTTCGTGAAGTTCGACTTGTTTATGTTTCACGAGACTACCTGCACAGAGAAATTGTGACAAATGATCTTGTGAATGATAATGAAGGCTGCATGGATCTTGTGAAGACCGCCATGGAGGTTACTGACTCTAAAGACTACCATAGTCTTCGTATTAAACCTAGAAAGTCGCTTGAGATCCCTGTTTTAGCTGTCCGTGTGCAAATTCATGGACAGGAGAACCAAATTCTGTGCTACAATTCTCGCGAAGGTAGATGGTCAAGGTTCAAAGGACCAGTACCGCATGGCCCTGGAGAAGTGATATCTTGCCATGGTAAATTCTATTTCGTCTCGCGATATAACAACCTCTCGTGTTATGATTCACTCTCAAACCGTTGGACGTCACTTACGTTCTTACCAAAGAGGAAAGTGCGAAAAGTCCTCTTTGCAAATGAAAATGAAATTTATGCTTGGGTGACTGAAGAACGAACACTTCGTCCCGACTGCGCTTGCACTGTTTTTAAGGTGCACTCATGTGACGATGAACTGTTTAATTCACGTAGTAGGAGAATGCGTCTTTCCTTAATCACGAAGTACAAACCCGAAACGAGCTCATGGGAAGATATTACATCGTTTGATCTGGGTTCAAGAGAGGAAATTTGCTTGGTAGCAGAAGACAATTTTATTTACTTTTTGGGTGGTATGAATTCAGCTTCGACGCACTTTTACGGCCGCTACCAGAAACTCAGGTATGCTGACAGGTATGACCTCAAAACAAACACGTGGGATAAAATCGCTGACCTTAAAGAACCGAGAAGCGATGCTTGTGGTGCTGCTGCACCTGGGAAAATTTTCATTGCTGGTGGAGGAAGCTGGATGACGCCAAGCTGTGAAGTGTACAGCAAAACAACTAACACATGGCAATACGCAAAGGGTATGCTCTCTTTTAGAGATGCCTCAACATTGATGTGTGTTCAGGGCAAGCTGTATGATCTGGAAAATGGTCGCATTGTTTTGAATGAGATGATTACACAACACGCTGGGGTAGTTAAATGCTACTGACCCCAACAGCAATCAGTGGAAAGAGGTAACTCAGATACCCAGTCTCGAAATGCTCTCAGTCAGGCCGACTTGTACTGATAACATGCGACATGATTTATATGTAATGTGGTGGTCGATGAGATTTTTTAGCGGATGCAACTACATCGAGCAAGCCTCCTCCCTTGACGGAAAAGAGTGCAAACGCAAATGCTCCATAATGTGATCGAGTAAGACACCAACAATTTCTTCAGCTCTAAAAATGTAGCAAAAAGTGGTTAACTTCGGTTTTTTTTGCTCATTTGTTTCTCTTCGTATCGCTAAGCCAGGTGGGCCTCTTGTCTAAGGTTCACACATAAACCATATTACTTATTGTGGCAAAGGGAATCTAAAGAACTGTAAAGAAGGAGAACTGACAAAAAGTCGATTCCAACATTTATTGATATCAACACACCAAGCCATATTCGATCTTTGATGCAGCGCGTCCGTAATAAAGTTACTACTGATCGATAGTTTCGCTGCTTTCTTGAGCCCTCGAGAAGAAAGTGTATCTCTCGAAGCAGACATTTTTCATCGGTTGACAGTGTCCTTCAAATTTCAGCAGTACCTTATCGATTATCTTGTCATCCTCTTCTTCACCCCACGTTAGAGGACCTTAGAGTTTTGCACACACCAACAGCATCGTTGCCGATGGCGGAGGCTGTTGGCGGGGTTGTTCTCGGGTTGCACTTTCCTTTTCCCACAAGTTTGAGCCGAGAGAATTTTTCCACTTCTCCTATTGACATTTCGTTTGACACTTACTGCGATCGCCGAAAGACGGTCGGGCGGCGGATTTAATTTGATTTTTTTAACTGCTGTAGATCGACATAGCTGGTATTTCATTTATTTGTTTGTATTATTTTCAGATTAACTGAAAAGAGCCTCATGTAATTGCTTATAATCATTTGCTACTTATAAACATCATTTTATTATTGACATTTATCCACAAAAATAGTACTAGTTTCTCTCTTTCACACGAGAAACGTGTACTTTGTTTTTTTTTCTGTCTTCTTTGTTAGCTGATAACAACAACGAGAAGAAGAAGAAGAAGAAGAAGAAGAAGAAGAAGAAGAAGAAGAAGAAGAAGAAGAAGAAGAAGAAGAACTTAAAAAAGATTTTATCTTTCTCCTTTTTTCATCGTATTCACACAGTTTACAGCATTCAACACACTGATTTGAACATGCATACAGTAGTTCACTTTGGAAACTGCGCTATGAGATGGACATCATTTAACTAAGGTAACATAATAAATGAAGTGAACGGAAGTCCCCGCATTTGAAGGAGCCCCAGTAATAGTCTAGGAGCAAATGTAAGAAATATAACTCCCGTGAGAATTTCGTGCTGAAAGCAATTCACTAGTCTAGAAGTATTAAGGGGACCTCAAATGACAACAAAAATTTTGTTGCCAGTTTTGCAACTCGCACCGAGGCTTTTTAGGGGGTATTATAAAAATGGCCTCAGGGACTCTGCATGAAAACGAGGCTGAGGAGTAAAAGTTCTAAAAACTTTACTAACTGTAGATAAAACAAAACCAAATGACATAAGATGTAAACACCAATGTTGGCCGTGTTGGTCTAAGCCAATAGGACATGATACTAGTCACGTGACTAAGGTAGCATGAAAGCGAGGCTGAGAAATAAAACTACTTATAACTATAGTAGCAGTGGATAAAGCGAAACCAAAATAACAGGAATTATGAAGCTCAATGTCGTCAATGTTGGCCTTAGTCAAAAAGACATGTTACTAGTCACGTGACTAAGCTAGCATGAAAACGAGGCTGAGGATGGAACTTCTTATAACTTTTTTTTAATTGTGGACATACAACTATAATTGTGGTTGTGCACGGTCAAGGCCGAAAAATGGTAACAAAAACCTCGAACAAAGGCATTTACCAAGTTTCATAACCACTGCGCTTTATTAACTATGGCTGCCGGGGGGGGGGGGTAGCCGTTCTGATTGTGCTTTCTTCTTTCTAAACAACCACCATCTCAGCTCCTTTACTGTACTGATATCTGTCCTCGGTAGATACAGCAGACACACAAACTTCTCAATTAAGGCCATCATCTCTGCGCTGGGAATCGCACTCACCCAGGATCTGAAAGGCTTCTGATGACCTCTTCTTCAGCTTCGATGAAGGCTTTCCAGCAAGCTTTCCCTTTTCCAGAAAAGCAACCTGTGTTGTCAGCTCCACTTAAAGCCTGAAAGGCAGGAAGTGCTGCTCCTTTAGCAGGGCCAAGAGCATGAAAGATTGGTTGAAGCTTGATTTTGCGATTATTCTGACCTGTGCCTGTGACGATAAGGTGTTTTTGCAGAGACTTGGGTAATGTCTAGCAGAGAGGATAAAAAGATTTGTCGGAAGGGTGAATCCGCAGCTCAGTTGCGCCATTGGCTGTAGCATCAATAGCATCTCTGTGTCTGCCTTCTCCTGGTTGCTTTGCAGATATCACATATCTTTATTAGTTCCCTTGCACTGAGAGCCCCATGCTACGACTACCTGTGGTCCATTTCTCTCCCCATACTCGATGGTCTTCTGTGCCAAGTAATCTGTCAACTCAATCTTGGTTTTGGTGTGTAAAAGAAACCTTTTCATTGGAACGTGTGCAATGTGGGTCAAGGCAGTAATGCGATAATACACTGGAGTTTGCCCTTCTTGCCTCTTAATGCGAGTGCCCTATTTCAGGGAGGATGGGAGATCATATCTGTCAAAAACCAGGCAGAGTTCTTCACTGTCACTGTACTTCTCAAATTCGCAGCTAGTGAAGTGATCTGCTAGGTATGAGCAGTTTCTTATCCATTCATTCCCGTGCTGCATACTAAATAAGGCACTTTCACACGCGCTGCATTCTAAAGCTCTTGAGTGAATGATGTCATTATATCCTTTCTGGTGTAATAATGGTGGACTATTAAATTGGAAAATTGCAGTTTAAATAAACAGTGTTCTTCTCAAAATTAAGGCTTACAATTTCGTTTGGGGAGTGTTTCGTAAACAAAGTCTCGAAATCCGAAGAAAAAATAAAAGTGATTTTTTGATCGTAGTACCACTTTAAAAATATGTCAATGATCCAGATAGTTTAATAAATGTTCATAACGAATTTTTTTAAGAACTAAAAAGTTTCAGGTCTTAGGCCAACATAACATTAAAATGTTATTCTAGTGTCGTATCTGTATCCACAATTAAAAAGGTTACAAGAAGTTCCATTCCTCAGCCTCGTTTTCATGCTAGCTTAGTCATGTGACTAGCGACGTGTCCTTTTGCCTTAAACCAACATTGACGACGTTGAGTTTCATATTTTCTGTTATTTTGGTTTCGCTTTATGCACTGCTACTAAAGTTATAAGTAGTTTCATTTCTCAGCCTCGCTTTCATGCTAGCTTAGTCACGTGACTAGTGACGTGTCCTATTGGCTTTTAATAGACCAACATTGTCAACATTGGTTTTTATATCTTATGTCATTTGCTTTTGTTTTATCCACAGTTAATAAAGTTTTAAGAGGTTTTATTCCTCAGCCTCGTTTTCATGCAGAGTCCAAAAGGCCATTTTCATAATACCCCCTAAAAAGCCTCGGTGCGAGTTGCAAAACTGGCAACAAAACTTTTCTTGACATTTGAGGTCTCCTTAATACTTCTAGACTAGTGACTTGCTTTCAGCACGACATTCCCACGGGAATACATTTGCTGCCAGAATATAAAACAGGCTTCCTGTACCAAATCTTTTGCATGATGTGCGTACTCATAAGACTTTTTCTTGGAATGTACTTAGTGGCAAACCTATTTTCTGAGTTAAGAGAATAATATGAGAGTCGCCCCTGGCGTATTGGGGCCATGAAGCGTATTAGACTATTTGTTCTCCCGCAGGACACTGCAGTTCATTTACAATTCGCCACCTACCAAAAACGGCCTTCAAAAATATCTTCAAGCCTTCAAGACATTATTCTATCAATATTGGAAGCTAAGGACGATTACGTTTAAGTACCTACATGCCACAGAGATTTAAAATAAATTACTAATTAATGTTACGGTTTACTATGTTCATGTAATTGTTATTAATTGTATTATTGTTATTATTATAATTATTATTATTATTTAACTATTCAGTTCTTTCTTTCTTTCTTTCTTTCTTTCTTTCTTTCTTTCTTTATTTATGCTAAATGAAATATTTAAGATCATATTTATGTTACATCGGACTTAGTAATTTTGCTCTACCCGCCTAGATTAGCCTTTGCTATTTGCGGGTAGAGCACTATATGTAATTTTATCCTTTAAAGTCTTTTAATAAATTGAAATTGAACAGTTGAACAGTTCAATTCGTTAGCACAACTGCATTTTGATTATTGCTGTGTCGTAAACTGCAATAATAAAACTCTTTCTAATGAACTCCTGCACTGTCCTGCACTCGATCCTACAAAATCCAACTGCAAGGGTCTTGACTTCTTCCAGCTATGACTCTTGATTATTATCTCTTAAAATTAGTCCATGAATTGAAAATTTAGCTAAATTTGACTTTCAACGTCAGATTGACAAAGCTGTTATGGTCTACAAATCTCTTGATTGTGGAATCACTCCAAATTACCTTCAATTTTGTTGACTGCACATAAACTTGTTATTTCTACGCGTTGCTCCACTTTTCATCAAAAAACAGCTTTAGTGGTAGTGGTACGGTGCTCTGGTGTTCTTGCTCCGAGAGGTTTTTCTCCGGGTACTCCGGTTTTCCCCTCTCCTCAAAAACCAACATCTCTACATTCCAATTCGATCTGGACACAGTGGACGAAGAACCACTTTGTGGATGTGCCACTGCCATTCCCATTTATTTATTTCAGTTATTTATTTTTATTCATTTATACTGACGGCAAGCTAAAACTACAGTTACTCTAAGATCATTTTGCTCTGGCTAAAGCATCTCTCATAATCTAAAGCGGCTTAGAGACTAAAACACGGCACGTATTCTCACGTGACTATCTCTCAGATAGCAACAGCTAGCTAGGTAGTACTTTTTCTTACTCACTGATGAGTTTTTACCGTTTTTAAGTTAAGCTGTATTGCTTTACCTTAATTACCCCTCACGTCACCTCACCCTCTTTTGCCTTACATTACCTTACATTGCCTTCCTCACTTTACCTCACCTTATCTTTGGTAACCTGGCCTTACCTATCTTACAACCTTACATCATTACATTACATTACATTACATTAAATTACATTACAGTACATTACATTATTACATTACATTACATTACACTACATTACGAACCATTTTTGGTTTCCCTTGCGTGTTCGAAATAGCGGGAGTCTAAGGCTGGTATGCACGTGGCGTCATAAAATTCTAAAATTAAAACTTGCTAGGTCTGCAAAATTTTTATCGTCACCAGAAGTAGGAACACCTAAAAACACCCGTCGAGGGCTGAAGCAAAAAAGTGAGCATATAGTTAAAAATCGTGAAAAATATAGAAACATGAAACTAATAAATATCATTGGTAACTACATTGACAGGCTCGATAAGTGGTCGCTAAATTAGGAATAAATGACGAGCTTGGATATAAAAGAACGTTGCAATTTAAAAGGTTATAAATAAGGAAATGATAGGTAAGTAACAAATTAAATTGACAGTTGATAAGAGAATGCTTAACCGCAACAAAGGAAAAATAGATAATGCTAACTGCTAAGACAATAATTACAAGAGGACAGTGTTACAGGGTTACTGAAATTCATTGCGTCTATTAATACCCGAGGATTCTAGAGTGTCAGTCTGATGGAAATTTCAGCCGGGGCTGAAATTTCCAGCCCACATGATCTTGTGAAACCGGGCTGGAAATTTTAGCCCGGTCAAACGGGCTTTAAAACCTCATGTAATCGCATTGAAATTTCAGCCCGGACTGAAATATGAACTTGGGCATGCGCACCTCTTTAGCTGTGCACAAAAAAGCATGTAAGACGCTTTCCTACAAATGCCGCCCCCCCCCCCCCCCAATTTTAAACATTGCACCCGGGCTGAAATTCGCCATGTAATCGCAACAAAATTTCATCCCTGTGGGCGGTCTGAAATTTCAGCCCGGGCTGAAATTCACCATGTAATCAACCCCTTAGACTTGTAGTTAGCTGCTGCTCATCATCATCATCAGCAGCAGCACTTGCCTGCCGTCGAGATCGATGACACTCTGTTCAACCAGTGGGTCTTAGCTGCTATCTCTTTCAGTTTGACCTATTAAAATACAACAACTAACAAATTTTCTTCCCCGATCGTAGTTTGGAAACCGGCAGCAAAAAGATACCCCTTCGAGCCTCTCTGTACAGCACACTAAGGGGAGTACCCCACGGCCTGGGCTGCTAAGTAACTCGAATAATTTCGTGTAACGGTCTATCCAATCAGAATTATAGGATAAAACATAAAAAAATTTTGGGGGTTCTCCTGGAATTTTGACTGCATGTACAAGAAAGTCAAGAAAGTGAACGAACGGGTTAGAAGTTTTGACACTTGCGCGTTCCTTCCAACATTTCCGAGAATAAGTCTCCTGATGGGGGACGGGTGGGGTTTGGAACTTCAGGCAGGTCCGGACGGTTGAGGGTTATCATGTCATCTCAATTCATCTCACTTCTGGTGAGAAGTCCCTTGGTAATCTGGAAATTCTGACAAGTGCACTTCATTTCAATTCCATATTTGATCCATATATATGAAGTCCGCATATGAACAAGAGCTCTCAGATCCCCGTCTCGGATATGAAGGCATATGTCTGGGAAACTAAATAGCGTTCGATTCAATTCAGTTCCACGTGAAGGCAAGAAAAGGTCACGGGTGGCAAAAAAACGGAGGCAAATCGTGATCGATTGCCTTTCGTGAGTGAATGTGCATATAAAGTGACAGGCGACAGTCACAAACCTTGTGAGAAAGGCCTGGGTACTAGGTGGCGAGTCTTGTCTTGTCGAATTTTTCGTAAAGACCTGGGACAAAATTATATGTTTCACCTTATCAAAGCATCATTACTTCAATAAAGGAAAAGAAAACGAACATCTTCTTAGTTTTGCTTATCTTTTTCAGCCTGTAAATGTCGTGATGATTTCAAATTCGTAATATTCGAACTTCAGGAAAACACACGTTCGCGCATGTCAACTGGGCACCTCGCTCATGCGCTCTTCTAAGAGTCATCCCATAGTAATTTTTATGGCGAGGTGAAAAGCATCATTTACGAAGATATTTCTTACTGTATTTGAATTAATTCCCCCGAGTTTTCTCCATTATTGCGGAATTTTAACGCTAAATGTCTTAGTAGTTCTTTTAGCTACGAAATTATGCTTCTAAAAAGAGACGCAGCGAGGTAATGGCGGATAAACGGAAGCTTCAAGGTAGGCGATATTCGTGGGCTTTTATCTGCTATTTTTTGACCTGGAAAGCTTGTCGCGAACTTCCTATGAATTTCCTACGGTTCTTTCGTATTTTCAGGGGAAATTGACCGTTGTCTAAAGAAAGTTACAGAAGGAGTAGAAACATTTGAAGACATCTGGCAAAAGGTATTTGGCAAAGTTTCAAGTCAAACGTGAAGTTTTAACAATAATGATTGTGATGCTATTCTCAGCACGTTGAACTCACACTTGGACAGTTTGGATGGCTGTAAAATTTTAACGCATTCTTCCAGGTCCACAATGCCACAAACGCGAATCAGAAAGAGAAATACGAAGCAGATCTTAAGAAGGAAATCAAGAAACTGCAGGTTTGATTAATCTTATTATTGTTTTGTTCTAATATAAGTTTGTTATAAGCTTATTATACAATTGTGCACCCCATATCACGTCCACTTTCGGTTTGCCGCCAGTCTGTAATTTTAAACTTTTTTCGCCTCTTTCGCAGCGGTTACGAGACCAGATTAAGACATGGATGGCCTCGAACGATATCAAGGACAAACGAACTCTTCAGGATAACAGAAAACTTATCGAGACGGTATGATTTTCCAATACTGTAATGTCGTATTTATTTCAAAATGGCGTCCATGAGCATTAATCGGCGCCATTTTAATAATAGTTAATGTTAAATTGCTATACATTGACGAGAATTAACTCAGTTTGTTGTGTATTGTACTTTTATTATCTGGAATTTCTGCACAAGTTAACATTTTGTAAAACGGGCGTTTTCTTACATTTTGCTGTTCTAAATTTTCCTGTTCTTGTAATTTAGCAAATGGAGAGATTCAAAGTTGTTGAGAGGGAGACTAAAACAAAGGCTTACTCCAAAGAAGGTAGTTTTTATATATATTTTACATAAAATTGATGCTTTCGTCACCTATTCTGGTGTAGTATTGTTAAACAAGATCCTGTGTATGCTCTGATTGGTTCACATGTAAAGGTCAGCTCACATGAGGGGACTTCTTGCAGGGGCCTGTCTCCCTGTGTTGACAAGTCCCTTCATGCAGGGAAAAGTCCTCTGTGGTTTTAATGCAAGGGGACCAATTGTGGGGACAGACCAAATTTGGTTACAGGGACTAGTGAGACAAACAGTGCACATGAGGGGACAAGCACAATTTGAAGCAGGGGTTTTATTAAGGCTGGGTAGGCAGATAAATGGACCCGCTGTAACCATGATTTTGCCTGTCTTCTCTGAGCACCTTGACAAAGTTTTTCTTATTTAAAGAAAACTAACTGAAAAATGTTTGCTCATCTGTGTCAAGTCCTCCTTCTCAAAACCTTAATAATGAAACTCTTATTGAAGGGGCAAGTTCCCTTGACCAGGTCAAATTTGTGGGTCAAGTTGTAGGTACCAAGTTTCAGTTCCACGGACTATTGCCATGGGCTAGTCACAAGAAATAGTTCCCTCCTGCGCGCTGACCTTGAAATTACATACTTACCATTGCTAGATTTCAGAATACCCAGCCCATTTAACGACAACTTATGTTTAACATACCGTAACCATGAATGACAAAAATAGAAAACATCAGTGAAGGAAAGTCAGTGAACATTCCTCATTCTAAACATCCACTGTAGAGCCAAACTATAATACGGAATACCCTTCCACTAAAACACAGATTGCCCTGCCATATGCCATGCAAAGTAGTTTCAGAAGTGTGCATTATCAATCTGGACACAGTGGACAAAGAGCCACCTTGTGGATGTGCCACTGTTATTTGCCATTTATTTATGCGCGACTTTGTTGTATAACAATGTTGGATGCATGGCTAAATGTCATTTAACGTCACACCAACCTTCACCCAACAAAAAATGTTGGACAAACATCATCTAACACGAGGTGGTACATGTTCTAACATTTTTGAACCAACAAATGTTGTACAACAGTGGTGATGGTGGACATTTAGCTTCATCTTTACTCCCTAAAATTTTTTGTATTCCTTGAAAGAAGGTTGTAATAGATGAAAACATTCCTCTTTGATTTGGGTCTTAAATTATGGAGACCTAGGCACATGAATTTTGTTATTCATTTACAAAGCTAGTCAGAAGTTAGCAATTTATTTTGACTGCTGGGGATACTTTCCTTCCCTTCCATTCTTTTGATCCTTTGATGTTGTTATCTTTACAGGTCTTGGACTTGCAGCAAAGATAGACCCAGCCACTAAAGAGAGAGAAGAAGCCAGAATTTGGATTACGGTAAATATGAACACCTTACCTTGAGTACATGTTCATGTAATTGTCCTGCATATTGTTACATGTATCAGCTGAAAATTCTCCTACTTGCAATTTGTAACCATGTATAAGTTTGTACATGACTTATTTGTCATACAGTGTATATAATCCTTATTTGTGTTATTGACAATTGACAGGCATGTGGTGTTTAATTTTCTCTGTTATAAAATATACGTACATGATACAAATGTTGTGCTAATTTACATCTACATGTAGCATTGAATAAAAAAGGTGCATGTGTGATATGGTAGAAGGAGCCCATTTCTTGTCTACATTTTCCATGCACAACTGGAAAGGCACTTAAAGCATTCCTTTGTGTCAGTATCTGGCCTCGGTTGGTAATGGCTACAGTTTTCCTGTAAGCCAGTCTTGTTATTACATCTGTGCAACTGAATGTTTTCAATAACGATACATGTAAGAGATCAGCTATTAACCCATTAATGTCTGCGTGTTTTTTGATCGCTTTGCTAAATTAGCAGTTGGTAATAAACAATCCCATGTGCAGTACGAAAGGACAATTTATAGGACCGAAAAAACAACACTCACTTGATCTAGAATAGTTAAAATTTCTAACTTTTGAATAAAATACACCAGTTGTCAATTAAGAATTAGCCAAAAATACAATCTCAAGTCAAAATTTTGAAAATTTACGCAAGAGATTTCACATGTTGTCTTGCGCGTGAAATCAAACCACAAAAGAGGATTATTTTTTGTCTTGTTTAGGTCAGATTACCATTTTTCCAAATTTCATGAATGAAGATTCACAGAAGGGGAGACAGTAAGCTTTTCTAAATAATACATTTATTAATACACACCTTTATTCGTTTCCGAAAACTAAACACGTTCAATTCTTTCTTCGAGGGAAGCTACGCGCAAGCTATTTTGCTCGATGTGCAATTTATTTTGAAGAGCATTTACTAGTGCAAACTGTACACGTTTTTCAAAACTTTTGCAGAAACTTTAAGGAATACAAAGAATCCCTCAATTAAAAAGCTATTTTGGTAAAAATTTACAATCAAATGTGTAATTTACTCTACCGTAGACTCGTAGAAGTGCCAAAGCATTTCCCAGAAAGTCCGCAGCTTGAAAAATCTTTGGAGATGGAAGATTATCCTTTGCTTTGACAGAGCAGCAGTTTGTCCTCAAAAGATGTTTTCTTTGCTCTGAAAAAAAGCTCTAAATTCCATCGCTTAACTTGTTGAGTGTTCCTTAGAGCTTTTTTCGATTTTTAAGTTTCAAAAGGTAATCCTTCTTTCCAAGAGTGAGATATTGCCATCTTGAGAATTCATGCGTGAAGAGCACAGCAGCCATTTTGAATGAAATGTGATCTTCTCGCAGAGTGACAAGAGGTCTTCCCTTCTAGCACCCCCCTCAAGCCTTCAAATATATGCGCAGTAGGTGGATTCTGATTGGTTGAACGTTCCCAAAGACAACTAGGACAAAAGGCAACCAAAAAAGCGTTTCTAGGGGAGGCTACGGCCAAAAGCGAACACGCGCAAAGTCAAGGCCGGCTCAGGCCAGCACGGACATTAATGGGTTAAATGTTAAGTGATTAGAATGTGTTATGATTAATGAATGTGTACAGTGTTGAAGAAGAAGAATCAATTGAGGTGTCTCTTGTCTAGACTTCCAAACTGAAGATGGATAGATTTAGTCCTAAGTTATTACAAGTCAACCAGTATTGAACTTGCCAAATGCTGGAGATAACCCTTTATTCTGTTGTATATTTTAACTAGCATCTCACAACCTTTACTTAGCCATTGTTATTGTAGTCCATTCTTATAATAATAGACTTGTAGATAAGTATATTACAGTGAAACCCATTAACCCATGAACGCCTAAAATTATTTCTGGAATGTTTATTGTTCTGTGACCAATCAGATTCAAGACGTAACCGCAACAAACCGCAAGAGTAATTAGCTGAAAGGTTTCGATCACGAAACGAGTCGGTGGCTTTTGCGTCCACGATAAATTCTCAGTTTCACCGCCCATTATTGCAGTAGAGCAATAATTACTGTAGTTTCTGTTAGACCCAAGTTTTCACAGCAAAAACAAACACGCCTGCCATTGCAGATACAAACATGCGTGCCGTTGCAAATACAAACTTGCGTACATTGCAAATTTTGAAAAATTACACTCGCTTTTGATTGGCTATTTAGGTCTCAGTTCGGTAGTTGTGTTACTTTGAACCGACGGAATCGGAAACATCAAATGACGGCCGAAAACAAGCATGTTTTGAGGCAAAACCAAAGAAGTGATAAATGGGATGTTTATGCAAACACCGAAGGAAACGTATTTTTTTTTTAAATATGCTAAACGCACGAATCGCTTCTACTAGAACTGGACATTTGTTCACTTGTGCCGTCTATCCTTCGCTCATACAGAAGCTCTCTGAAATAGAAAAGAATAACAACTTCAGTATTTCCAAAGGGTACAAAAAAAAATTGAGAAACGTGGAAGAAAAATCCAGCTTGTTGTTTCATGTCCATAACGTAAATTGTTGACTAACGGCTTGCGTGACACCTTGGACGGAAGAGTTTTGCCGTGAATGAGTTTCATGCACTGTTCTCCGCACCAAAGTAAGTAAAGGGAAACTTTTGCAAAGTTTATTCAGTAAACTGTTTTGGTCAAACAGGGAAAAGGCTGAAACCTACAAATGAATATAACTGAACAGGGAAAAGGCTGAAACCTAAAAATGACTATAACTGACAACACCGGAGAGGCCGTTTTCTAAAAAATCAAAAACTGAATACATTTATTCTGCTCCCAGACGCGCTGTCTAGCCATGTCTGTTCGATTATTTATCTCTTTTCAGTAAAATATCGTTATAGTTATTCTTTGCTTCAGGGCTTGAAATAATTTCCCGGCTGGTGCCGGTCAAGTTGTCCGGTCAAACCTATTTTTGCTCGGACACAACCCATTTTTGGCCGGACAAATCTCCATTACGCCATATCTCTACAAAATCCCCCCCCCCCCCCCCCTGCAGCATGATGTTTACATATCAAACAAGTACATTTTCTAAGCCTTTATTGTACATGGAGCCTCGAACTCATTGCAGGAAAAGTGGAATGCATGGTACAGCCACAACGTTCAGCAAAATCAATATTACATTTGTGCATGCATCTATCGCTTCAGTTCTATGTCTTCTATACAGTTAAATTTTAATACCTAATAAAGTTATGAAGTTGATGAAATTGAAGCCTGCGATCTAGTTGATCCTCATAATAATACAAGCTAACTGATGTGAATATACAACAAGAAACTCTTACAAGTAGAATCCATATCCACTGATTTGCTACAAAGTAAGCTTAGAATGAATAAGCTTGAATCTTGAAATGTTTCAGTACTATATCTTATTAAAAGGGGTCGGGGAAATGATACTAACAGGCAACTCTCTTTTTTCATTTGGAATACTTGAATGGCAGCCTAATTTTGCTACTCGTTGTCAATTTCAAGTCTATACTGCCTGAGGAAAACATTGCCTTGCGAAGTAACGCCCGTGAATCCAATAATCACCAAAAAGCTTGGTAACCAAGTATTTATCAGGGGCGTGCCGGAAGTGATGAATGATTTTTTCCGTTTCAGCGTTTTTAGAGACGATATGAATCACAACTTTTATGGATGACTATTTGGCCATTTGGAATTACTGGAATTACATCAACGTTGTGCAATTAAAGAAATGAAAGCACTTTGTTGTGGTTTTAGGTGAAACAAAAACATATCAACGCCAAAAATATATACAATGTTCGGGAGCCTACTGATCCACTCCTGTTTCTTTTATTAAATCTATTGCTCTGTCTTCTAATTCGTCCTCATTATCTGAATCGGAATCTTCTTCAGTTGAAGAACAATCGATCAAGACCATTCCCCTTTTCGCAAACTCTCGGGCCTTGTACGATTTCCTCTTGCTTTGGTTCGGAGGGCGAGTGGCGCTCGTTACCCACAAGTGAATGGCTGGTGTAGTCTCGTAACCTTGAAAAGGGGGACCTTCCATTTTGACTCTTATCAGGTGGCTAAGGGTGTTCTCGCTGAGTGTTGCCCGAGAATCTGAGAGGCATTGTTATGCTTCTCACGTCACGTTTACAAAATCCAAGCGGGCTATATATTATAAGAATATAGTAATTCATACTGCTTCACACGCTACTCCGGAAGACCCGCTAATTTGCGGTGACGGCTTGATGAACGACAAAGCGAAGATTTGCAACCACCGGAAATTTTACAACCACTATTATGAATCATTTTTTAAAAGTTCTTGGTCTGGTAGTATCTCTGTCTTTTCCCCTTTTTATTCACAAACGCCAATAATGTTGAACCTATAAAAATTTAAAACCTGAAGATCCGCATTAAATTTTTCTTTACAAGCGTAAACGACCGGACAAATTGTCCGGCCATCCAAGGATTTGACCGGACAAAACCTATTTTTGACCGGACATTGTCCGTTGACCGGCTGTTATTTCAAGCCCTGTGCTTATACATAAACTCTGAAATAGAAAAAAAATAACAATTTCAGAGCGTTTGTTAATCGGCGGTGAAACTGAAACCTTTCAGCTAATTACTCTTGTGGTTTGTTGCAGTTACTTCTCGAATCTGATTGGTCGCAGAACAATAAACATTCCAGAAACAATTTTAGGCGTTCATGGTTTAATGGGTTTCACTGTAAAGCTGCGGCTACACGAGCGATTTTTTACTGTGATGCGATTTTTTTTAATTGTCGCGTCGCCAGCGCGCAGTGAAAATTGCACGTGTAGCCACCCTCACACAGGTGATGTGACAGATGAAAAAATCACTGAAAAAAATTGCGAGAAATTCAATGAGTTGAATTTTTTGCGACAAAATCACGGCCTTTGTCAGAGGATGGCTACACATGCGATTTTCGCCGCGTGCTGTCAACGCGACAATTTCAAAAAAATCGCATTGCCATCGCAAGAAAAAAAATCGCTCGTGTAGCCGTGGCTCAAGGATATATTTTTAAAATTCTTATTGTAATAATTGTTAGATCGAGGACCACTAGTTCTTCAGTTGATATACTGTTAAGTGTTACTCTCGTTAAATAAAGTTGATTATTATTATTATTATTATTATTATTATTATTATTATTATTATTATTATTATTATTAGTATTGTAACCCTGCAAAGACTAGCATCCCATCCAGGAGGAGTAATGACACTCCTACTTTCCCTGCACTAATGAGATTAGAGGTGATTGCATGTAACCTGAGTGGCCCAATAGGGACTATGCCTTCCCTTTTTTTCATGCTCATAAATTTCCACTTACATGTACACCTGGGAGGCCACTAAAAGAACCCCATGTTTGTTGTAGAGTATATGGGTAATACACTGTGTGCTGCCATTTTACTAGTTCATTTATGTCAAACATCACTTTTGCAGTGACTGTTACTTTATGGTGATCATAATATTTAAAATCGTGTTATTGTTTTGGTTTGTTGCAGGAAGTCCTTGATAGATTGCAATTGGAGGTATATCTTCTTTTTCACTGAAATGCTATTTAGTAGTTGGATATGATTTCAGTACTGAGTTGACTTTCAGAAATTTTTTCCTTCAATAATATGAATGATAAGTCTTGTGTTAACACTGGTGGATAGTTTCACTTTGGTTTCTTAATTTTCAAACAGTTGTAGCATGTATTGTGCGGCGTGACAACAAATTTAATCACCTGATCTGATTATGTGTAGAAAATGTCACAGAACTTAAAGGTTTTGTGCCTTGCACACTTCTGCACATCTTGTGACTACTGACATCATAGCAAACCCATAGACAAATAAATAAATAAAGAAAGAAATGAAGAAATAAATAATATTATATGGACTAATGGATGGTGACATAGGGATGAGAAAGCTCATCAAAAAAAGAAACTTTTTTAAAACATTGGACAATTTAAGCAGTACAACTTTTGCTTCAAACTGCTGCTTGCAACTTTTGTAGCTTGTCTTGCTGGTGACGTGTGTCTTGCTTTTGCTTTATCTGCAACACTAACTGTGTTGTGTAAATCAGACTTACAATAATGTTATAGCAGCTGCATGCAAGTCAGTGTTAATCATAGCCATAGCCCCTGTTACACGATTGGAGTTAATTTGTACAAATTTTTATGGCGCGTAGAGCATGGGCTGCAAAAATTGGTTGCGACAGTTGTAAGTGAAAGTTGTTCTGGTCATCTAAATTATCCCTATTATTAGGTACATGTAGCCTGACATGATTACATATGGTTGGCAGCAAGGGCACGGTCGCCATGCCTGTTAAGTGAATCCAGTGTGAAGTGATGGGCAAATAATTGCCTAAAATATTGCAGCAATATCATAGACTAAAAGAACATTTTGAGAGGATGGCTTGTGCTTGTGCTATGTTTGCACCATGTCTGAATACAAGGGTAAAGCCATTTGTCAGACTGCATTTTCTGATTAATGTGCCAGCTTTCCAAGTTGTCCGGGATTTATTGCTTGAAGCTAACACAGCTGTAACAGTTACAATTATTATTATTTTTTGAAAAATAAAACTTATCTCTTCCCTCCCCCCTCCCTCGTTTCACACTTGGCAGTCTTTGAACTGACTGTCTGTCATCTGTTGCAAATGTAACGATTCTACACACTCTCCTTGTTTCTCGTCTTTTCTTTTCTTTTTTTCATTCTCCTTGTATGTTTTATAAGTGTACACTTTTACTTTTGAGTTTGACTTTTTATTGCTTTTATCCAAGATTGACCAGATTGAATCAGAAATAGAACAAGTTTATGCAGGATCTCGGAAGAAGAAACTTGACAGAGATGTAAGGTTTCAACTGATATGAGTATAGTACACCTTTGCTTTTTTGTTTTTATAACAGATGTTTAGTATACAGCTCTAGCACATTTGGTAATGATCCTTTTGTGGTGTTAATGTCCAAAACTTTATGGCATTAATGATATACCTCAAGTAAGTTGATTGTGTCTCAGAAAAGTTTTCAATTTCTATGGTTTTCACACAAAGAATAGTAGCAAATTTCTTGGTCTCGGAAAACTGCTTGTTGGGTTAAGTCCAGTCTTAAACGTTGGTTGTACGTAGGATTCAAGTATCATGAAATGACATCTACTTTTCCTTCCTTTATTTAGAAGCAAGATAAAGTCGATGAATTACAAGAGTGGGCAGGAAGACATCGGCACCACACCCAGCAATGGGAGGTTAGTGTTAAATTTCCTTTTTTGAATACTGCACAGGTTCATATTACACAAGTACTGTAATTATCATTCTAGGGTGTGTTCAGTTGATGTTATTACAGAGTCAGGGGTTTCAATAAAATTTGAAGTAGGCAGCAGTTTTGAGTAGAGTAACCAACTTTATCAACAAGGATTGAAAGAAATCTTTCTTTAATTATTTCAATTTAGGGAAAATAGTAGCCGACTTCTTTGAGCGAATTTGCAGACACTTTTTGTCGGTTGTCGGTGCTTATTGAAAGCACTGCAGAGTATCATACATGTGCATGTACACCAAATGACCACCACCATGTCTTTCAATCAAATCAAGCCACTAGAATGACAAATTTATCCTGAAATTTGTGTGTTGGCAAGGAATTTCGAATTGAAATATTGCTTTACAGACGTGTCAAAATGTTCTGTAGTAGGAGGAAACATAACTGAAGTGGTAAACACCAGCCAGCAAGGACTGGGTGTCCCTGCCTCTAGGAGGTTCTGGGGAATTCCAGTGTAAAGTATGTAGCTAATAATAGCAAAATTCCAGCTATCAGCACATTTTGAAAGGACTTTCAGTTTAAATCTATCACCAAGATATCTTCTGTTTATTCTTATTGTGGAATACAGTCAGTCAAACCCACTGTTACCTAGTGATTTTTGGATTGTTAGCCATTCACAGCCTGTGCTGACTCAGTTAGGTCTCGTGATTTGACCAACCACCTACTCTCAACTATGTGATGATGATGATGATGATGATGATGATGATGATGATGATGATGACAGTGGCGATGATGGCTTAAAACATATGTATTTAAACCTGGTTTCGATTCCCATTACTTGGAGTTCTACCAACTGAAAATCAGAATGAAAATCAGAAAGCTTTGTTACACAAGTACATTACATACACTTATTTCTAAGTGCTAAATTAAATACATAAAATGCTTTCAACCAATTTTGTTACTGCTCTTTTCATTAAAGCCACAAATCATACATTTAACTGGTCAATCAAGCTTGAAAATTCAGGTTTGCACATAACACTGAAATTGGCTGGAAGTGCAACACTAATTTACTGTGCAATTGCTTAGTAAGCGGCGTCTTTAGTCAAACATTTAAAAAACAAGTCAAACATTTAAAAGTGTGTGACTTATTTTAATTGTGCATAGATGTGATATTCCATGTATGAACATGATTTAGCAGAGGTCATGTACATGGTCACTGCATGGAACTTCGTGTCCTGTTTGCACCCTTCCCAATGGACTTCTTCTTAATAACTTCACTTATGCGCATTTGTATTTGTTTGTGTCCAACAAAGTTCTTACTTGTGTACAGATGAATTATGCCTAATTAAAATAAAGTTCTGGACGGACACACATGCAGCTAATGAAGAACACGTTTTTTGACTGTATCTGTCATTTTGGCCATTTGATTTTTTTGTTCAGATTGTCTCAAAGCTGCTTGCAAAATGCACTCTTGTTCAGAGTCTTTTTTCAGCACAGTTTGATTAGTATTATTCTGTCTCACAGACGATTCTTAGGATGCTGGACAACTGTACAATACAACCTGATGATGTAAGTCTTCATACTTCACAATTCATTGCTATTTTGTTGTCATTACAAGGGTGTAACTAAGAGCTGGCTACTGGCATGTCTTGTCATCTAAAAGAGAACTTATTGCTTGCTGAAATTTTACAAGGAAGCAAAAACCTCAGACTGCAAAGTGTAATTGTGAAGTTGTATGATATACAGGTAGCAAAATAAACATTTCAAATGAAACAGCTGTCATTAGGCTCTAGAGAAGCTGGCTTCACAAGGAAAGTAGCTGGTCATAAACTGAATCCCGTGGCTTTTGTCTTGAAATTATGTTCAAACTCTGAGTAGCTGGTCAGCGTCACTGTAATTGCCAGCTTTAATAGCCAGATGCCAGCTGCTGATGACAACTCAGAGCATTCAGCGGTCTCTCTTTCCAGTAGCTACACTCTGTACAAGACTCAAAGGAAGCATTCGCTGCTTGCCTGCCTGAACACTTTGGTGGTACATGTAAATATGTAGCATTATTTTGACAAAGCTAGTAATGAGATCTGTCAACAAAAATGCACTTAAATACACAGCTGACTAAAGTAAAAATAATCATTACGTACATATAAAGCTCACCTGGAGGGTTTGCTTGTTTGCTCACGTAAAATTTGGGCAGAAAGGTGTTTGCTTAATAAATTCATGTGGCTCTTTAATCTTCTGTAAAACCAGCTGTTAGGAGAGGCATACAGTAAAGAAATTGATATTGTGCATCCTTTGTATTGTTTTTCCTTTTTGGTATGCCATTCAAAAATGTATATGAGATGTAAAGCCAATTTTGCTATCAATATCAGTATTTTTGTCTTTATTGATAATAATACAATGTCAAGCCAGGTTTTCAGACGTGGCTAAAATTTCACTCTGCTAACATCTTTCTTTTGTGTATTACTTTGCAGATTAAGAAATTACAAGAGGATATGGATTATTATCTAGATTGCTACAAGGTATTAAAACTGTTTCTTTTGAAACAAAGCTAAAAACACTTCTTTGGATTAACAGCAGTCTTTAAGGCAAGCACTGAAAAGTTTGTACCTAGAGGGATGTTCCTCAATAGACTATGAATTCATTGGATCAGTTCTCATTAAATTCTTCAAAAAGGATGCACTCCTGACTAAGTGCTCAGGCAAGACAGGCTGTCATGGCTTAAGTAATTTTAAAGTTTGGAATGAAAAAATATCCTTTGCCATTTACTGTGTTGATCAGAAAAGTGAGAATTAAAATTCTTATTGGCATCAAGATGAATTAAACAGCAAACCCTAACAGGAGTTGTCTCTGTAACTTGATCTCCTGTATAACTGGACAAACATATTTGTGCTAAGCAGTACTGCCATGTAGTCACAAAACACCAAATTATTTGTTAATTCAAAGCTTTTTCATTTGTTTGTTTGTTTGTTTATTTGTTTTTGCTTTTCTCTGTGTCAGTAGTTTTAATGCGTATGAGCACATATGAGCATTTCATATATTCACTTTCATTTCAGTTCCAAATGTGTTATCTCATTATTTGCTAATTGTTTGGGTCATATGGCACTTGTCATAATTAATAGTTTCCGAGGTTCTAGGACAGTTTTTCTGCCTCACAGTTGCCCAGTGCTGGAAGTAAAAGACAAAACATCAGACCAAAATTCCTGAAATGTGCAACCAATCTTGCGATTTGCTTCGACGTGGTTACACAAAAATGGCTAAGATTTTGTCCTCACAGTGGTGTTATCTTGTCTTGAAAGCATTTAAATATGAAGCCACACTGTTCAGGGCTCGAGACTAACGGTAGCCAACTAGTCACAGACTAGTAGAAATTCCGTTTTGGCTAGTAAGTTTTGCGCTTTCACTAGCCATTTTGGCTAGTGAAAATTTCAAAGCACTTAAGTACTGGATGGAAACCAAACTACTTTGTAAATATTGCTCCTGGTGATCGGATCCCAAAGCAAATTGAGTGAACAGAAAATAAAACTTATTCCGTAAAAGGATATCATAACGTTCGTATGATACTTGTTTTGTCCTCTCGACGTTTCTCGCTGCTACTGAAATCTTGTCTCAGTTGGCAACGTTTTCTCCGTCATTGCCACGTTTGAACGAAATTAGCCGTCTTCAGAACGTTTCACCATACGTTTCCTTGCAAGGTCCATTAGGTCCGTTTGTTGTAGGTCTGTTTGTTGTCCAAGGTCCATTTGTTGTAGATCCTCTCGCCTGCGGCTCGTGGATCTACAACACTTTGACAATGTTATGATGAAATTTATCATCAATAAGAGGACAGACGCATAAAAAACTGACGTCAATTTGCTTTTTACGATAACAAAAAGCCAAAACTGATTTTCAAACGAAGAAAAGAAATGCAAGAGTCAATTGAAGATGTGATTGCTGCAGAATCTGAATTTCATTGCTGTAATTCGGAGAATCACAGGCTCGTAAATTAAAACTTTATTAGGGATAGGCCAGAAATACAAGGAAAAATTCGAATTGCTCAAATAACCTTTAATCTAGTGAAGACTATTCACAAAATAATCCGCTAAAACACGGTTCAGCTTAATTTCATTCGACAGCACAAATTCCCGCTCACCACCGATTTTCAGGTCTGGAAGCTCACCAAACATTCTCGTCGATGTCATCTTTTCGCTCTGAGGTTGCAATGGTTTCTTCAGTTTTAATCCATAAATTTTAGATGATTTCCACATTGAAGACTACTAGATTTTTGGCACAATTCTCGCCTCATCAAGACAGTGCTGAAAAGTTTGACAAAATGTTTGCTGACTGCGTCAGCTTTACGTGTTTCATCCGTCTGTACTCTTATTGACAATAAAAATTAGCCAATCAGCGCGCGAGAATTCGCTCAGTTATTGTAAAATTATTAGTCTAGTCTTCTCAACGTTTCTCCGTACGTTAGCACACTCGCACGACATTGTTCTTGTCCTCCTAAGGTTTTCATTGTGTTACTACATTTGTACGATAAATCTACACTTGGCGTTTCTCTGTATGTTGGTATGTTCATGCGGTATTAGTCTTGTCTTCTCAACGTTTATCTGTACATTAGTGCGATACTAGTTGTCTCATTTATGTTTCTCCGTAATTTATTGTCCCACTGTAATAGTCCAGTTTGTCCCGGTGTCACAGCGGATTTTGTCCCCCCGCCGATTTTGTCCCCCCGGACCAAATCCGCTAGCGGATATTGTCCCCCCGGACAATATCCGCTAGCCGATATTGTCCCCCCTTCGCCGAATTTGTCCCCCCCTCAACAATTGTTATTTAAGCTTTGTTTCCCTCTTACTCAGTAAACTTTCCATTTGCAAACTTTTTTGCAACGTTCCCTCGAATGACAACACAAAACGTGTTATAATTCTGCCATATTTATTATAGTAAATATAGTCACTTCTTATAATAGCGATGCAATTTTGCGTTCTATGCTGGTCTCTAAGTTATTTCAGAAATTTACTATAATTCATTGCAAAGCTTGTCGTAAACAAAAGACCTGACTAAACACAGCGTCTAACTACGGTTCCTGTTAGCAATGAATCGAAAACGTTAATCTTAAGCTTGTTTGAGTTGCGGCTTTAATAATCGCTCTAAAATGATTTTTTCAAAAATTACTCTCTCAGTCTTAAGCAACGTCGACATGAAACAAATTCTAAATTCTTACTTTTAATTACGCCTTAATATGAACAAAAACAGTTGCAACTAACGGTAACCCAAACTCTTAGAAAAACGCGAACTCCGTTGTATTATTATTTTACGGCTTAAGTGATCTCCGTTCTATCCTTATTTTACGGCTTAATATAGATAAACTAACGGTACTTAATCTTAGAAAATCGTGATCTCCGTTCTATTCTTATTTTACCGCTTAATAAAAATAAACTAACGGTAGTTAATCTTAGAAAATCGTGATTTCCGTTCTGTTCCTATTTTACGGCTTAATATAGATAAACTAACGGTACTTGATCTTAGAAAATCGTGATCTCCGTTCTGTTCCTATTTTACAATTTAACGCGTTTATTGTCTGGTGGTCTGCATACGCGACAAAGCCACTCGCCCTCTGGGGCAGTCTCGAGTCCTTCGCAAGCAAGGTGGAGCCATTCGTCACACAATTCACATTGAATCATGTCGTCCCAACATTCTGGTCTTAAACATGAACAGAACAGTCTAATGTCACAGTTTTGTCTTTTGCTGAATCTTGGTGTTGCTTTGTCCCGCGGGAAAGGTTCAAAGTGACCCCTTTCTAAACACCTCACTAAATGCTCGCGCATTTTTCCTTGTTCAAAAGAGACGTCCGAAGGGTTGTTTCCAGCGGCTAGCTCGTAAGCGAAAGCGATAGCAAACAGGCCACAGTCCACCCCTCCTCGTTGGACCTGCGCAGGAGGAAGCTCCACAGCAAGAGTGCTACCTGTTGCCAAGTTCTTATAGCATTCGGCTAGCTGAACTTCCATTGATGACGTGAGCCGTTTGGAGGAGGAGCTATCGTACACTCTCAGGTGTCCATCGATGGATGTGGAACAGACCCAATGATTCTTGCCCGTGTGGTGGATTTGGATCGATTCTTCGGCAATAGTGGAGAATGACGTTTGTGACAGAACTGTGTCTTGCCAGCCGCCAGTGTTCGGGAATTGTTTCATTAGAATATTCTGCGCTTGATTGATGACGTTGTCGTCGAGGCGATGGTTGCCAATGATCGTTTCACGATCCTTTCCTGGAAGATTAGCCTTAAGAGACGTAACTGGCTTTCGTGCAGGCAGCTACTGAATAGCCGACAAACTTGCTTTATCGGAACTGCTACAAAAAAAACTTTTTAACGAAGTCGCGGAATCTCTTTTAAAAAAAGTTGTGAAATGTAAACAAAAAGACAATGTAATTAGTCTTTTTGAGCGAGTAATTGTCCATGCAGTAACTATTGATTACTCCATAATGATAATTTGTTCAAAGTGGAGTAAACTAGAAAAAAAAAACGCGCTGTTAGCAACTTTATTTAATTTGAAACTAAAGACAACGAGAGAATATTAAACACACAACAGTAAATGTGTTTTTACACTTTCGTTATAAGAATAATTATCATACCGTGAACGCGTATTTACTCTAGTTTCACAACTAATTCAAAGAAGGGATAAAACTCGCGTTTGCGCTTTTTGTGAAAATCTTTTTATTTCAAGTTTACAACTTTTAACAAAGCTTATGCAACAAAAAACACTTCTTACGCTGCAAAAGTCGAGAAAACTGCTCTTTGTTTTATCGGCAAGCGAAAAACTGTTTAATGTCGGAAGCTATTTAAAAGAAATCTATTGTCTAGAGTAAAAGTCGAGAAAACTGCTCTTTGTTTTATCGGCAAGCAAAAAACTGTTTAATGTCGGAAGCTATTTAAAAGAAATCTATTGTCTAGAGTAAAAGTCGAGAAAACTGCTCTTTGTTTTATCGGCAAGCGAAAAATTAATTAGAGTCCAGTAATCTTATTGTCCTGTATCTTTTCAGGTTTTTGTAAATTCACTCAACCGAACATTTATTCTAATAAACAAACTTGACACTGGGACTTGTTAGCCGAACATTGTTTATTAGTCGAAAGTTATGTGCAACCCTCGTAAAACAAAGTTGATTTATTTAATTTCAGACGTATACAACAAACTAACAAAAAAAAGCAATTGTAAATTTGGTTCTGCACTTTAGCCTAGGATCAACAAAAATGACACTTGATTTTCGATTGGAAAACGTTGCTTCGGGCCGTGTTGAGAAAAACATAGCTTTTCCAATGCGGTGTTTGGTAAACACCGAGACTTACCTTGTCTATTTCGTCTTTTCAATGTTCATGAAATATTCGTATTCACATTTAATCGTCTTTTCTTTTATTCGTTTACGACTCCAGGAGTACGATAGCGAAGTATGATCACTTTTGACGGGGGGACAAAATTCGCGAAGGGGGGACAAAATCCGCTAGCGAATATTGTCTCCCGGGGGTCAATATCGGCTAGCGGATATTGTCCGGGGGACAATATCCGCTAGCGGATTTGGTCCGGGGGGACAAAATCCAGGGGGGACAAAATCGGCTAGGACACCGGCTTTTGGCGTTCTCCCGTATGTTATACACGTTCTCACGAAATTGGTTTTCTCTATTAACGTTTCTTCCGTAAGTCAGTAGTTGCGTATTTTATTAGTCTCAGTGTCTTCTCAACTTGTCTCTGTATCTTGGTACGTTGACAGTGTCCCTCCCTACTGTAGTGCATTTGCAACCAACTTGTTTGATATGACTTCTCAACGTTTCTCCGCACCTTAGTAAGTTCAAACCTCATTAGTTTTGTTTTCTTAACGTTTTGCTGCACTTAAACTCGCTTATAATCTACTAGTCTTCTCTTGTATACTTTTTCCGTACGTGAGTTGAGTGCTGTATCAGTCTTGTCTTTTTGACGTTTCTCCATACCTTACAACTTCGTAAAATGTCAGCCACGGTCTTGTCTTCCCAACGTTTCTCCGTACGATGACATGCTCATATAAAGTTATCTTTACTAGATATTCGTCATGATCTGACCGAAACGGAAAAGAGGGGCGTGAAGTACATCGTGCCTGGGAATTTGCCCTGAAGGCACATAATACTTTGTATTCGTGTGAGGATCTTTAACCGTTGGAAAGGTGGTGAAAGGAGGTGTGAACTGTCATGGCGACCGGACGGTTCTTGTAAGCTCCTCAACACGATGGCGGGTTTACGCTTAAATTTACGATAATATCTGCTACTTTGCACAGTTTTCAAAGCCAAAAATCTTCAAGCACATGCGACGTTAAAATAGGTTCGCCTAGAGAGATTATGTCCAAGGAAGATAAGAAAGACAAGAAAAGACCACGAGGCTCTAGTTCCACAGATGGCGAAGAAGACAAGATTCTAGAAAAACTGTTTAGCATCCAGACGAGAATAGACGATGGATTCACCAAAATGGAAGATGCGATGACAGACTTAAAACAAGAACTCAAGCAAGACATTTTAGCAATTAAAAACGAGCTGGATGAGTTAAAAAAATCGACCGAAAGTGCGTGGGTTGAGATCAACACTCTCAAGGAAGAGAACGAATCAATCAAGAAACAAATGGCGAGCACGCTCAGCGAGAATGCTAAATTAAGTGAGGCAGTCAATGGTCTCAAGGACCGTGTCATCAAACAGGAAGACTACTCACGGCGAGAAAATTTGCGTATCCTCAACATACCAGAAAACCAAGGCGAAACGAACGAGCAATGCTGTGACAAAGTGAAGGAAGTCGTAACCGCTCTTGGACTTGACCCGAACGAGATCAGTTATCATGCTATTCATCGCGTCGGGAAACAACAACAACAACAACAACAAGAGAATCTTCCCGCAGCGAGCAGTCATCAAAGTGATACAACAACGAGTGATCAGGCGCACCGCCCTCGAGACCGCCCACGCCCGATACTGGTCAGATTTGTTTCAAGAATGGATGCAGACGCTGTTTGGGGAAAAAGAAAAGAGCTGCTCCAAAACCCCGCTTTGTCAAGCGTCTTTATTGACAAAGATCTCTCCGCAGAGTCTGCAAAAATTCGAGGGAAACTTAGAGCGGCGCTCAGGAAATCAAAGGAACTGAACATATCTCGGGCTTTCATTAAAGGTAACAAACTTTTTGTTAACAGCAGTAGCTACACAGTTGACAATATTCCAGAATATCTGCTGCCTTCAAAACATGGCAACAATCATTAAATCTAACCTATTTCTAAAAACATAAATCGGCTAGTTTTTTTTCTTTTTTTGGTAATTTTTTCTATTAATATTTGTTTCTTTTTCTTGCTTTTTTATTTAAAGTTTTCGGGCTTCAGTCTACTGACGGTTATTTAGTTCTGCTTACTTGTCGAAATGTGTATTTCTTTCTTTCGTGCATTAATTACGTTTGCAAAGTGCTTGCGACATATTCCCTAGATGCATTCTCGCCATTGTTTATATATTCAAGGGAGTCTTTCTATTTAGTTATTTAATAATCATACAGCTCCCTTGCCTTCCTTTGCTGACTCGGCGCTCGGCAAAGTAGTTTCACCGTGCTAGTTTTTTTTTTTTTTTTTTTCCTATAAACTGGCACGTTTCTGTCGTTCACGTGTGTCTTGTATTTTTGTAGTTCTTAGGATTTTCGTTTCTATGTTAATATTTCTTCTACAGGTTTCTTGGCAACTATCTAGTAATACAGTAATATCTACAAGTAAACAATTATACTCAATCAATCTTATAAGAAACCATTATGCCTTGTTCACATTTTTAAAAACAAGCTATAAGGATAGCAACATGTTATTACAATCCAAATATGTTAAATATTACAAATCGGATTACAACTGTTTCAGTAAGAAAGAATCACACAATATCAGGATATGACAACACCGTTTAAAGCGTCGTTTTGCTCACTCAATGCAAGAGGTTTAAACCAAACAAGAAAAAGAAGACAACTTTTCAGATGGCTTCACAACTATAAATTTGATGTAATCTTCCTTCAAGAAACTTACTCTACGGAAAACATAGAAGCAATGTGGAAATCAGAATGGGGAGGGAATTTTTTCTTCAGTCACGGGACAAATCACTCAAAAGGAATTATCAAAGTAATACCAAAAAAACGTAAGGACAAACTATATCTTGAAAACTGGCGACCGCTGACACTACTTAATGTCGATTACAAAATTGCAACTGAAGCCATAGCTCATAGGATTTCAAACGTTCTTCCCAAAATAATCAACGATGATCAAACCGGATACGTTAAAGAGCGTTATATTGGTCAAAACATTAGGCTCATTATGGATATTATGAAAGTAACTGAATTAGAAAACATCCCTGGGCTGGCTATATTCATTGACTTTAAGAAAGCCTTCGACACGGTCGACTGGAATTTTCTTCACAAGACCCTACAAGCTTTTAACTTCGGTCCATGCATTCAAAAGTGGATAAAAACCTTTTACACGGATTGCTCCAGTTGCTTCATAAACAACGGATATGCGTCTGAGTTTTTCATGCCTGAGAGAGGCGTTCGACAAGGCTGTCCACTCTCGGGTATTTTATTTGTCCTATGTGCTGAAATCCTAGCCAATGCAATAAGAACTGACAAAACTATTCAAGGAATTAATATACACAACAAAGAATTTAAGCTTTCTCAATATGCCGATGACACAACTGCCTTTGTCTCTGACCTAAAATCTGCAAATAACTTGTTCCAATTATTGTCAAACTTCCAGGAATGTTCAGGCCTAGAGATTAATAAAAGCAAAACTGAAGGTATGTGGTTGGGCGCGAACAGAAACAATACAACAGAGCCCCTTGGAATAGCTTGGCCTTCCAACTCAATACTCGCATTAGGTATTCATTTTTCACATGATGATGAAGTTGCATATAAGAAAAACTTCGAACAAAAACTGAACTCAATGAAAAGCCTTCTCAACTTATGGTATCCTAGAAACCTCACTTTATATGGCCGTATAACGATTCTAAAATCTCTCGCAATCTCTAAACTCGTATATAATACATCAGTGCTCACCTTTCCTTCGAAATTTGTCAACATGGTAAATCAAGCAATTACCCAATTTGTGTGGAACAAGAAAGTTAAAATAAAACAAAAGACTATGATCGGCCCGAGAGAAAAAGGTGGACTAGATATGCCTGATTTTGAAATAATCAACGATGCACTTAAAGTTTCCTGGATAAAAAGACTCAACGACAGTAATGAAACTTCAAGTTGGAGCTACATACCATTGAGCTACCTAAGGGATGTTGGAGGCTTGTTTCTACTTCAATGTAATTTTGACTTAAAAGCACTTAAAATTGAAATACCCCTTGCTTTTTACTCGGAAGCTCTCTACGCGTGGGGAAAAATAAATTATTTTTCTCCTAACACCAAAGAACAAGTTTTGAATGAAATTATTTGGAACAATCGCTTCATTAAAGTTGGTGGTGTTTCTGTTTATTACAAAAAATGGCATGAAGCCGGAGTCATTAAAATCAAAGACATTTTCCAAAACAATGCTTTTCTATCTTTTCCTGAGTTCTGCTCTAGATTTAAAATCAAAGCTAACTTTCTTACGTATCATGGAGTATGCCACTCAATCCCTAGAGAATGGGTTAATATCCTAAAAGGAAACATCCAGGCGCCTTTGGATGGTGAAGATAACAATAGAATACCTTTGAATAAGCTCTCTTGCAAATCAGCTACACGATTCTTTGTCAAAAAAAAGTTTGTAACACCTACTGCCGAAAAAAGGATGGTAAAAGCAAATTTGAATGAAAAAACAATACAACTCATATATAGCCTTCCTTTCAAAGTTACTAAGGACACCAGACTTGCCATCTTTCAATTTAAAATTATACATCACATTCTGCCAACAAACTCAACACTTTTTAGAGACGCACTTAAAGAAACCGATAAATGTCACCTATGCTCTGAAAGACAAACACTAGCTCATCTTTTCGCTTCCTGCTCAAAAGTTAAGAGCTTTTGGTCTCATTTTACTAATTGGTGGAATTTCAAAAACTCCGAGTCAATAACTCTTGATGAAAACATGATCATTTACGGTGTTGCCAATGACTTCTCTCGTCGACTTGGTTTAAACCTCTGCTTGATTATCGCAAAACATTACATTTACACTGCCTCCAGAAAAGAAGAAGAGTACTACTGGGAAGCTTTCATGGCCGTTCTTGAAAGTAAAATTCAGATAGAGATGCATAAATCTAAGAAACAGATACAGTTGTAATCCGTAACAATAACTATAGAAATAAGTATATATTAAAATAAACACATATAGAAATAATAGATATAATAACAACAAAAGTAGGCACCCAGGTTTCCTGTTCTTTGTAATATATTCTTTTTTTTTTTTTTAGTTTCTGCATGCCCTTTGTGTAACGTAAATTATTCTCTGTAAGTAAGCTATATATTGTAGTGTATTGTAATTGTAAGTAAGCTATGTATTGTAATGTATTGTAAGTCAGTGTTAATCAATAAACTGCTTTATCTAAAAAAAAAAAAAAAAAAAAAAAAAAAAAAAACCGTTGGAAAGAATGCTCAACATTCCAGTTCTTCTCTCTTTAGATTACAGAGAGGCATGTTTACAGTACTTAGCTCGGCTAAAAATTAGACATATTCAACAAAGCATAAGATTATGCCAAAAAAAGGCTGGCGAGTGAAAATTTTTTTTGGCTAGTGAAATCAAACCTCTCACTAGCCACTAGGCTACTAAGCTGAAAAGTTAGTCTCGAGCCCTGACTGTTCCAGCTTTTGTTTTGCTGCAAAGGCCCACTTAACTTGATCAAATTTGAAATGACAGTGTAATTTGAAACCTATATGCTACTGCCCCATAATGCGTTTCATACACCATCTGTTTTGTCATGTATGCTAATGAGTTGTGTCTTAGTGAAAAACTAAGATGGCAGAAATCTGTCCATTTGTTCAAAACATTTTACACTCAAGCGAAGAAAACCGTGAACACTGAAAATATTTCTGGAATGTTTATTGTGTTTTGACCAATCACATGACAGACCTTGTAACCGCAGAAAACAAGTGGGTTTCTCAGTCACGGAATCGAGTTGGTTCTCCATTTGTTTTGAAAGACCTTCATCTTAACTTACAAGAATTTAAATTGTTATTTCTTTTTATCTGAGAGCCACGTGCGCTACAGGAGCGAAAAATGTGTGAGTGGTCTTTGGCTTGTTGTGGCTGCATTGTAGCAACGACCGCGGACTGTCAAAAGCGGCGTTCGTTATTCTTCAACAGCCTGGTGTACCGTTGCTAAATTTGAAAATACGTCATTTTCAAAATGTGCAACTACGCGTTACATGATGCAAGCCCGGCTCGAAGGCACGGATGATTCGGCCTAAATAAATCGAGTCAGCTGTGCTGTCAATGGGCGAATTTGGAGAGAGAATATTGCAGTTTTTACTTCAAGGTGAAAAAACTGCCGCTTGAGTTGGTTTTATTTGAAATGTCGGAAACACTGATCGTTGCGTCGGTTTGTCGAAAAATGTTATTCGGCAAAAGCACTCAAACCTATTTTCGCTTGCATAGTGCGTGGGGCTCTCAGATAGAAAAGAATAGCACTTCCAATTTCTGTAAGATAAACTGGTGAAGATTAAACCTTGTCGTCTTTCGAAACAACTCGATTCCGTGACTGAGAACGCATTCGTTTTCTGCGGTTACAAGGACTCGCATGCAATTGGTCAAAACACACATTCCAGGAATATTTTCAGTGTTCACGGTTTTCTTAATTTGAGTGTAGGGTACCATAATTAAATCTTGAGGGTTGTTTTTGCAGGAACCTGATTTTCAAGAAAATGAGTACATGTATGATGATTTTGACCTTGAAGCAGACATTGCATCTTGTAAGTTCGTTATTAGTGAATGGTACATTGTAGAATACAAAATGTTATTGCTGTTATTGTTGTTGGTACTTTCTGTTTTTTTTTTTTGCTTTTGAACTTGCTCTTTTTGTCATTTGCTAGTTCATGTTGTTGTAAATTGTTACTGCTACATGTAGTTATTTTTATGCAACCTCTTAGGTTAGTTTCTGTTTCGTGGCAGTATAAGTACACGTACTGTATTATTTGGTTGTAAAGAATATTGAAAGTAAAAAATAAGGAAACAAAAAAATGCACAAGAATGTTATTTCTCTTTGTAGCTCCCACCTCTTTGTTAAGCTGTATTTTCTTACAAGCCTCCCTTTTGAAGATGAAAGTAATTAGGCTTGCACATACAAGGTACACAGACAAAGTGGTTCAAAATCACCAGTCACAGGGTACAAACATTAACTTTTCAACTTGTTGAACTTTTGAGGTGTTTACCAAGATATCTGATACCTGTGGCAACATAACAAAGAAAATATTTCAATTGAATTTAGTTTATGCATTATTAAACTAACAGTGAATAATTATAACAGTTTGTTTTGAAACATTAGAACACCTCTCCCTCCCCTTCTCTTCATCTTAACAAGATTTATGCTTAACGCAATTTATGCTATAGTCTATGAACATGACTTGTTCTTTCCTTTGCAGTGAATACGTTGGCAACGTCGCCTACTGATGACGATATGGATGTTATTCTTAATCATGTTCCTTTGTCACCAAGCTCTTCAATACCTCCAAACTCCCCTGGATCACCCGGAACACCCAACACACCAGGAACACCTGGAGTAGCGACAAAAATAACATTGGTAATAGTTCAATATGTTTTAATTATCTTAATTATGGTAGAGGTACATGTGAACATGTAGTAATTGGACTGAGTGGACCTTTCAATTGCACAAACGCTAATCTTCAAACCCAACTTGTGATTACCTTTTGTGCTGCCGTCAATCGTAAGTACACCGTTTGTGATGTGTGTTTGTTTCCAACAGAGCTCTCCCAGGAATAACTCAAAGAATGGTACCTCGCAAGGAAATAGCCTGCCAAGCTCTTCTCCCCCTCGGACAAGTTCGTTTAAGACCAACAGTATTGGCCAGCCTTCATTCACGCAAACATCATCAGCAAGCATATCAAATCCAATCATTATTAAAGCTAGTGAGTGAAGTTATTGTTCAATTGTTTATCTGTGATTCACTGCCGTCAACACACTTCTTGGACTCACTTAAGGACGTTCGCGCGAAAAACTTCTACAAGAGAGATTTTTTTCATACTTTGGCTACAGTCAGATAATGAGTTACCTATGTCAGAAATGCAAAAAAATTGAGGGGTCACCGACTTCGTTTTCAAAATAAAGCGCGTGGAAAACTACCCTAATTTCGACAAATCGGCCCTCGCAACTCGACATAGCCTCAATGCTTGTTAGTTTAAAAATATTAAAAATTATTCACTGTAGACCCACTTTCTTAGCCAAACTTTATTTAAGTGGGTCTGTCAAGTAAACAATGTGAGCTGGTGTCATCCTTTTAGTTAAACTCATCCTCTAAGATGGACTTTTGCGAACACCGTGCAGCTACAATAATAGCATAATTCGATGATGCGAGGGCAGAAAAGTTGAAAAAAATCAAACTTCCACAATACAGATTTTCTTTAATTTTTCTCAAAATGTAGATAATTGACAGACAAAGTGATTTATGAAAAGAAAATATGGGGTCACCGAACATTTAAGAGAGTTAAACTCGCGCATAGATACTAAAGTGCCTACTAGCGCTATATATCTCCACATTTCTCCAACAGTGCGCGCGCGCTCAATACATGACGTGGCAGTGAATTGCTTGCGCAGTAAGGATGCGCAGAAACAATTAGCGCGAACGTCCTTAATAACCTGCTTATTAGGAAAAGTTTTTTCTCCCAACAGAAGGCTCTTACATTTTCCTTTACCTTAGCCCACTTAATAAAGACACTGGTTAATATGGACAGTAGACTCTTTTCTCTGATGTTAATGACACACTTCCATACAAGTTAACCTGGCTTTATGGATGCACCCAACAGTCTTTCAAAGGTTTAGTCCACTGGCCGAACTGCAAACTGAGAGTTTTAGTACAAAACAAAGTTTCAGATGAATTTTAAATTTAATAGAGCACATACTGTGCACATTTCAAACAAGAGAACATTAACTTTATGTAAGTGTAAAACATTTTGCTGAGCATGAAGCTTCTCTAGTTCGAACTTAAACTACATGTAAATGCGTGTAATTTAAAGGGTTTTTTGTTGCCTGTAAATTGTATGTTTTAGTCTCGACATTGATAAAACATGTGTCCATGGAGCTTGTTCTGAAAGACCCAGTTTAATAAGCCCCGGATAATACAGACACTTAAGTGTGCCCCTTTTGTGTCCTTAGTAACTGTGGAGTGAAAATTTTCACACGGATGATTACTTTTTTAAAGTGTCTCTTGTTGTTGTCCTGTAGGTAATACTCCTGCTAAAGTAGTGAAGTGAGTATATTTTTATCTTTAACTTAACACTGCCATTTTGGAAATTGGCTAGTGAATCAGAAACAATTAAGGCTTCTGGAGTTGAATGCTACAAATACAAAAGCCGACCAAAATTTGCCTTTGTCCAACAAAACCCAGCTGTGATCTGACATAATGTCCAGACAAATGTTGTTGATATCAATGGCTGTTGCTTTGCAGATGAATAAAAACCCTCCTGCGCTGTCTAACAAATTCACCTTTTTTCTCTGACACTGTGTCCAGACAAATGCTATTAATACCAATGGTTGTTGTTTTGCAGATGAATAAAAATCCTCCTTGTTCACACACCAATTATTGTGCAGTGTACAGACACTTCCCTGAACTGTCTCAGTGACAGAAGTTAATGGAAATTAACGTCAACATAATGTGATGTGCGACCACTTTTTCGTTTTGACCAACTAAAATGGTGAAGTCTTCCATTGAAATCTGCAGTCCTAAAAGCCGAATTATTCTTGCAATTGTTTTTAGCTTGTAACATTATGTTGAAGCTGCATGAATAATTATGTTTTATCCTCCATTGCAGTTCAATGATGCATGCTAATGCCTTTGAGAATCATGAGTCCAGTAATGGCGAGGAGCCTGTGCTAAAGACACCACCCTCAAGCACTCCTCCTCCACCTGTATCTGGGTATGCTGTGGCAGCTGGTGCACAGCAGAACCATGTGGACAGTAGGCCGATATCACCCCCAGCGTCAACTGTACCATCAAGAATAGTCAACCATGTCTCTTCAACGGCACCAACAATGCCCAGCAGTATATTGCGGCCTGGTCTGTTGACTGGAAATGGTGTGGACCAGTCTGTACAGAGCAATCACCTTCCAGGTCAGCAGATTTGTTTATTGTTATTTCATATCAGTAGATCATGCTACGTGTACACTTACACCTTTCGTTCTGCTCCAGACTGGAGTCTGCAGAGGAGAGGTTGGGAGTTAGAATCCTGGCCAGATTGCCAATCAGGATCTTTACACTGTGACTGTGTAGTAAGAACATGTTCGGTTTGCTCATTGCCTTTTGTCAGTTTAGAATAAGGAGGTCACTGCATTGGGCAGAAACATTTTCAATAACCTGTTGGCCTTGTCTCCTGAACCTCATTCTTGTGGGGGAGGTTAAAGAACCCACATCTTTGCTTGAGGTGGCTCGAAAGGGTTTTTAATTGTTATAATCCTTTTAAAACGAGGAAAGATTACAAACACGATTTCTTACCATGTAGACAAACTATGATTATCTTAACAACAGTTTTGTCATGCAATACTTTATGTTGATTGTGACATCATAGCCATCACCATGGCAACAATGAAAGTCCCCGAAAACAGCCTCCAAACTTCAGTTTTTGCCAACTAGATGAAAAGCTGATTCAGTGACCTACCCATTTTATTGCATTTTTAGAAAGCTCCCTAAATTTTTTAACTTCTGTAGCGGTATGGCAAAAAGTTTTTCAGTAGAACTGTCATATCCAAAAAGTAAGTTTTTGAATTACAAAAAATTCCACTGAATAACTTTCCTCCAATGCTTTTATTTGAATTGGCACACACAATGTTTCATGCATGCAAAAACCTAGGATGGGTCACTGGGCAAACTTTTGAGATAAAAACAAATGTTTTATGCATGTTTTATTTTGGGTTTGTGCAATTTTATGCTGCATTTTATCTTCTGGTATTTTGCCCGCACGACTTTTGATAGAAATTTGGATTCACTCAGCTGTAGCTTGTATTCAAACCATGTCATGTTTAGGCCACGCGCGTGTGAGCCCCTGTAAAACTTGTGACATCGTTACTGTACCACCCAATAAAGGGTATTCTATGTTGGAGGCGAGAGACCCAAATTATGTGTGACTTCTTGTATTCTGATATTCTTTTGGAATGAAAATACACTTTCAGGAATAGAACACTTGTGGGAAGAAAATAACAATTTAGGACACTTACATGATTGTATATTTAATCAGTTTCTAAATCTTGTGCCCCTTTCCTTTTTGCAGAAACAGAAGACATCTCATCAAGCATCTCTGACTTTGTGTCATCCATTGCATCTATGTCCATCACATCTCCTCCAACGATAACAACAACAACAACACCATCACAGCCCAACCCCTTGCCACAACCTTCACCTGTTCTCAGTTCTGTGTTAGGAATCAAGCCCTCGACATCTTCAGTGGCGCAAACACCAGTACAGTCTACGTCAACTAGCCTGACCTCCGCCCTGCCCCCAAACTCTGTCCCCTCATCTGGTCAAGCATCAGATCTCAGCGGATTTAACTTGTCGATGGCGTCACCCCTTGTGTCAAATTCTGGTTCGGTGCTAAGTAATGCTACTATGTCAATGGGAGATCCTTTGGTATCGTCGTCCAATGCACCAACATCAATTCTAAGTGGTTCTCATCTTATGTCAAACCCAGGACCAAGTCAGGTATTATTTATAATTTTGTGAGTTCATAATAAGACAGCATCTCTTTCTTCTCTTATTCCTTTTCATTCTGCTTTTTAATTTGCATCCACACACCAAATTTGTGTAAACAAGAACTTTTTGTTGTTTCATCCCCTTGATCTAGTTTTTTTTTCTTCATTTGAAGCAGCCTTCAACGTCAAATTCATTCACGTCTTTGAAGTCAATAGCGGCACAAGCAGTGGCCACAGCAGGGTTGAACAATCCCATCCCAGCACCAACAGACTACAGTGCAGAAAACAGAGGTAAATATAATTTGTCAGCCAACTGTTAGTGAAGATGCTACTGTAGTTGATTCTCTTGTAAGTGACTTAATTTTACTTTGGGGTTGGGAAATATGGTTACCTTTGGGGGAGCATGGATGGCGCAGTGGTGAGAGCGCTCGCCTCCCTCCAATGTGGCCAGGGTTTGACTACCGGTCCCGGTGACATATGTGGGTTGAGTTTGTTGTTGGTTCTTGTCCTTGCTCCGAGAGGTCTTTCTCTGGGTATTCTGGTTTCCCCTCTCCTCAAAAACCAACATTTCCAAATTCCAACTCGATCTGGAACCCATGGGCTACAGATTTGTCAGTTCTAGACTGTAAGGTGCCACCCTCGTTAAGCAAAGTTGATTTGATTTGATTTGATAGTAGCTTCTTGAAAGGATTGACTTGCAACTGATTCCAACAAGATTTTATTAACTGCTGCCTGGTTTACTTAGTTGATGTGGCATCAAAGGACTGTTATAATTATCCTTTTTAAAAACTATTTCTGGCCCCAAAAATGTTTTTATATGTAAACTGTGCATGCATTCAATATCTGTTGAATTTGAAAGCCAGATTGAAAATTCTCATGACGTGATGAAACAAGTTGGCCTTGTTTGCATTAAAAACAGCCTCTTGTGATGACAATTATGAAAGGCACAAAACGCTCCAAATTTTAGAGTGGTCCTGTTGGTGTAATTTAATTCAGTGATCCTTAGTGTAGCAGCTGTTGGTTTCAACTTGTCATTTGTGTGTCCATGTCCATGTTTAGGTCTGTTTGATTCAAGTAGTAATCAAACAACAGACGAGAGCAAGGCAGTACAAGAGACGAACACCGCGCACCTTCAACCGCTCCTAGGCGTGGCACCCTTAGGTCCCGTACCCCTAAATAAGGAAAGATGTTACCAGCTAGCTATGCTCGAGGCTGCTTACCATCATCTGCCGCTCCCTGCAGACTCTGAGAAAGTCAGGTGAGTAGATACGCAACTTACAATTGCTGCCTTTCGAACTTTATTGTGACTTTTAACCCTTTCACTCCCAAGAGTGCCTAACATCAAAATTCAGTACAAATCCCAAATTTCATTTTGTAAAATAAGAATAAATAGTTCCATGTGAAAGCACTGCTGAAGAGGTTTCATTTGAATGGTCACACCACAGGATTTCATCCACAGACTCAAAAGTTAGAATCACCTTGATGTCTCCATAACTGACTCTGGGAGTCAAAGGGTTAAGTTTGCTATGATTTTAATTTTGTGCATGTACATTTATTTTATGTTTTGATTTTGAGTGACTGTATTGCTGGTTCAGTCTACAATGAAAATGGCTACTTCAAGGCTTAGTCTTGTGTGGCCGTTGGCTATCTGAAAAGGCTGGCCAGATTAACAGGGTTTTAAAAATGGCTGGGCATCTGTTTGGGCCTCAAAAAAGTGGCCGTAATAGTATTAGGTGACACACTGCGGTTTCTGAGGGACCTTGAGACAGACTTGCACATTATAGTGGTGAATAGGGGGCCTCTAGTCAACATAGCGCGTAGTTCAACGTCTGTATTCCTAACAGGAAATTGATAACCTCTGAAATGAAGAGAAAAAAAAAACCCATGAGAAGTTATTAAGCCTTTGTTTTGTCAACAGACCTTGTTTACCGCGTAATCCTTACCCTACACCGGCGCACCATCATCAACATCCTCCGCAACATGTAGACTCCATAGAATTTTTCCAGAGATTGTCAACAGAGACGCTATTCTTCATTTTCTATTATCAAGAGGTGGGTATTTGCTATTCATTTGTTCCAATCTCATTCTTTGTGTTTCGCTCCCAGAACACCCGAAACAAATTGTCATGTTGCACACTACTGGGAAAAATATATTTAGTGTATAACAAACCGGTGGATAGTGTTTTTCGCGCGCTCTGATTGGCTACTCAAACTCGGGATAGCATCTGTTATTCACCTCCCGGCATTTTTTCTGGATTTCGCGCGCGAGTTTTCTCCCATTTCTCAGAAAAAAAAGAACTATTATGTGCTGGCTATCCACTGGTTTGGTATATACTCAAACAATTATTCAACCTTACTGTCGGTGAAGGGTGTTAGATATTTAGCTCGCCACTTCGCGGCTCGGTAAATATCCACCGCTATTCAACTCCACTTCGGGGAATAATTGTTCAATATACGGTATAGAAACATATTATATCAAAGAAAAGTACTGCTCCATTGATGGTGACTTCCTTCACACCTCGGGATTTTTCACACAGTCTTAAAACTTAGAATAGAATTGTTGTTTAGATGTTTCGAGTAAACTGTTAAAAATATTTCAGGGAACAAGAGCTCAATACCTAGCAGCGAAAGCTTTAAAAAAGCAGTCCTGGAGATTCCACACCAAGTATATGATGTGGTTTCAAAGACACGAAGAACCAAAGGCTATCACGGACGAATATGAACAAGTAAGTTTAAGAAACATCTTTATAAGAACTTCCCTTAGTGCCTTTCTTTTCTACTTAAAGGGTGTTGGTATACAAATAGCTTTGCGGGAACGATGTGTTGGTCGGCTGGCCGTCGACCGCAAGGCGGCCACACGCGTCTTCCACTCCGCCCTGTCGATTGTAGCTCTCTGAAACGGTGCACAGGATGTTAACACTGTCAGTTGCAGCATCTTTTGTAAACTCGAGCAATCTTGTACTCTTTTTTATTGCTTTCACTCGTGTTTAGTCAACAAGAAGAGACATCGGACTCCTACAGTGGGGTAAAATTTACTTCAAATGATATTCTAAAAAAAGAGTCCTGTGCTGAAGAAACTATGCTCCACATAGACCATCCCTACGGCTACCCGTGTGTGTAGGCTACCCGTGTGTATAGGCTACCCGTGTGAACTGGCTCCGTTTTCAGTGGGGAATGTACCTTCCTGCACGTCGTAAGAAAAGTCTTTTGCCAACTTCGAGAGCTTGTCCTCTCGCTAACGTGTTTAAATGGATATCGGCGAACTAGGGCTGCAAATAATTTTTCTTTCTTGAAAGGACATATGTCCGACCAAGTCTCCATTTTGGTCGGACAAACAGAAATGTGGTCGGAGGTTTCCTCTTCTTAATTATTATTTTTAAGGGGAAGTCTTTTTTTAAAAAAGTTATTTCTTATCATTACTTACTTATTATTTGGTTAAAAAATTCGTCCGAACATAATGTCCGACCAAAGTTAAGATTTCGTCGGACATGCGCCGATTTTGGTCGGACATTGTCCGATGACCGACGGTTTTTTGCAGTTCTCCGAACCGTTGGGGAAAACTAACAAAATAGCTGTGGGTAACCTTGTGATTTACTAGCGACCCATCGGGGGTAGTTATACTCGTAGTTTCCTGATGCCATCAGCTCCAGCCATAATAAGTGCACACAATAATGTTTGCGCAAACCTGAGCTCTTTTCTATGTTCTTTCAGGGAACTTACATCTATTTTGACTACGAAAAATGGGGTCAAAGGAAAAAGGAAGGCTTCACGTTTGAGTATAGATACTTGGAAGACAAGGATCTGCCTTAGAAGAACATTAGGAACGGTCAATAACCAGGCATGGTCTAAATCGCGGGACACGTCACCGACAGCACGAAGAACCTATCCATGAATAGCACATGGCAAGTGAGCCTAGTGTGCGAGTTAAAAGAGAAAAGATGCGACACGCTTGACTCGTGCAGATTTTTTTACCGGCTGTGTCCATGTTGGGTTAGTTTGAAGGGATTCGCGGAGCTGAACTTGACAGCTTCGTACGACCTCGTCTGTTTTATGAACACTGGCTTGTTTATAATTGTAAATATGAATGCTAGCTCTAACAATTCCGTTCATTAAAAAATTGAAGCATATACGTCCGTCTCTACTTGGTTTGTTTATAACGCACGGCATAATCAATCGAATGTGAACACTTGGGGGCTTTAGGAAATGGAAGGATTCTTGTTTCCCTTGCGGAACGCACATAAAGTTTGTTCGGAAAGCAAGTGAACTTACTCAGAAACATTTTGTTCCAACAAATGCTGGGTGTGCGCACAATTGGGGAGACATCGTTTCCTTAGCCTTTACAAGAACCCTAAAAATAGTAGCATGGCTGCTGCCTACAAATAATTTGACAGAGCCCACAAGTCCAAAAGCTGAAAAGTCAGGAGCCCAATCTGTGAAAAGTGTCAGGTGCTACAGCAAACATTCAGGAGCCCAAAGAACTGTTTTGGGTACCACAGGCTACCGGGCTCCTTTTAGGCAACAGCCTTGAGTAGATAGACGTCGAATAGCTTTGGGAGTAATACACCCTACTTGTCCCTAAATCTCTTGTAGCTTCTTTGCGTTTGTTCAACTTTGGTATACAGGCGTCTACTGCGGTATAATAGGCACTCTCTATTTTCACGGGTTCACGTGATCCATGCTCCTGTCCCCGGAAAAGTGGCATAAGTTGAAGGAACGGGACATTTGTGGGTTGCATAGCGTCTCTTGAGACATGGAACATTGCATTCATATCAAAGACTTGCTTTTTCTGTGGATTTGATATCAACTGAACTAAAAAAAAAAAGATAAATTGTCCACTGTAAAGAGATTCAAAACCGGTCATTTCGAGCGGAAGCCCGTGCGGAAAGAGACTGCACTGCACTTAAGAGCAAACGATTCCATAGGTCCAAAGGAGGTCATTCTCTTTAACTTAACTTACATTGAGAAAAATTCATGCCACACTTAATAACAAAAGAAGGAAAGCTACAGAACTCTCTTCTCTTGGTTACAACCGGAGCTCGATCCTTGTCGACGTCAGTACTCAGTACTAGAGCGATAAGTAATTACTAGATTGGATATACCGCGCGAACCCTGGGAACGACCTCCTTTTGAGCTATGGATTCTAGACTTAACCCCAGCAAAACGGAACATGCGAGCAAGCGCGAAAGTCGCCTGCCGCGTGAAACGTGACATAACTGTGAATTGAGCCGGCACGTTACACTAGCGGCTCATCACGCACGCGTTGCCACGCGGCAGGCGACTTTTGCCCTCGCTTAGCTGGACTAACCGACACTCCTGGCAGTCTACATTTTACGGTGATCTAACATCAGTTAGGTTGATTCCGTATTAGCCTGCGAGCAGGCTCACTTAGTGTTATTCGCGCGAGTATCTTCGTGGCGGATGTCGGCGAGCGAAGGCCCTGCGAAGATACTCGCGCGAATAACACACTAAGTGAGCCTGCTCGCAGGCTACCTATTAGTTGAAGTGTTTCACAGTGCCAGTTTCTATGGTGCTGTATTGCTATTTTTGAGTAAGATGGGGGGTTCTGGACAAACCAGATGAAACAACCTTTTCTCCATGTCTGTAAATTTCCTGATGTCGGATGGATCGTTCGGTCGAGCACGTTTGAGCGCAGGGCAAGCAGCGTTTGGAAAATAGTTTTCCTGCTTCGCCCCCTCCCCCCCCCCCAACTACTCTACCTTTCGGGGAAGGCATTCATCTGTTCACAGGTAAACGTCTCTCTTACTCCTTTCAGGGGCTGAAAGTCCTATATCATCTTCGGTGACCCAGCTGCAGATAGTGTAGCCTACCAGCAAACTCTCGAGGGGTTGGGGAGGTAAAAGAGCGCTTTTCTTCCCACCCCCCCCCCCCCCCCCAAGGGCTTGCCCTCAGGAAACAGAAAGTGGGACGGGGGAAAGGTGGAACGGGAGAAAGACAAAAATGCTGTTCCTAGATACGCTAAGAATAGATCGGGGTGGGGTCGGTTTTCGCCCTCCCAGACAGGAAAAGGGAAAGGTAACTGAGTGAAAAAACACCCCCACACTATGTAAACCCTCGGTAGCTTCAAGATATAAGAAATGTACAACAATTTGTGTTTATAAAAAAATTTCTTTTTCCTTTATTTACAAAACTCTTGTGTACCTCTTACACCATCTCAGTTGTACTTTACATATTAAATAAACTGCTTAAAAAAAACCTCTATTACAGGAAACAGAAATTGACATCTACAGCAAGAATTCTTAAATTCTCATGTTGTATACTACCAATGGCACCCTCCGCTATAGCAAAGGTGTTTTTAACTTTAACATAAACTGCAGGAGCTATAAACATAATACACAATTAATGTCCAGAAATTATTGTCTTTCGCTTATTTTTTGGCTTTTGTAGCCTTCTTCGCTGGCTTTTTCGCACCTTTGGAGGCTGGCTTTTTCGCGGGCTTCTTTGCGGGTTTTTTGGCAGGCTTCTTTGCAGCAGGCTTCTTAGCGGGTGATTTTTTCGCAGGCTTTTTCTTTGCGGGTGTCTTCTTCTTTGCAGGGCTCTTTTTCGCTGCAGATTTTTTCGCAGCTGGCTTCTTCTTTTTAGCCGCTGGCTTCTTTGGTTTCTTGGCTGCCGGTTTCTTGGCCGCGGGCTTCTTCTTGGGTTTAGGTTTGGGTTTCACCTCAGCTGCTTTGTTCACTTTGAATGATCCCGAAGCGCCCACTCCTTTGGTCTGAGTTAGCTTTCCAGCCGCAACAAGTCTTTTCAAGTTCAGTTTGGTTTGAACACTAACATTGTCTCCGACTTTGTAATGTTCGCTAATGTATTTCGTGATCTTCTGTCGCGAGGATCCACTTCGTTCTTTCAGCTCTTTTATCGCGGCGACAATCATCTCTTCGTACTTCGGGTGTTCGGCAGGCTTCTTCGGCGCTTTCTTCTTAGGAGCCGCCTTTGCTGCACTTTCGTCTGCCGACATGATGACTGATTATATTAATTAGGGAACGAGGTTTTCACGAGGAATTCGATAGCGAGACAATCAAACTCACGAACTCTCCACTCGGCGTCGCTTGGGGAGAAGTGACGCAGCGACTAACGCGCATCTTATTCATACATAGCATGCGGACCACTGAGGAAACACGCACGAAGAGGAGCCATTTCAGACCGCCATTGGGCTAGTTGTGCTTCTTGTCCCAACTTTTCGTCAAATGGACGACAGTCCTTGCGGGCGATTTCTACAAAAGTGGTCGCACACGAAAGCAACTTAGTGTGGGCTCCTGACCACGGTAAGTTTTATCGAAATTCTCGTTAACCTTTTCTGCAGTGCAACGATAACTACGAAACTTCGATTTGGTTTAGTTTGACATTTTGTAAAGAACTTCTTGCAGCTCTAGCGAGATGCAAGCCATTTTCAATTTTTGAATGATTTATTATAGTTAAACCATCTAGCTTTGCATTTAAGCCAGAAAGGGGGTTGGTTTTGTGATGGAAGTATGTTTAAACCTTTGTTAAACGTAAGCAACAAACACATCTCGAGGAGTGCCTGCGAGCTGTCGTAATTGCTTTCCTCGTAAACATTTTCCCTAAATTCCCAATAATTCTAATATTTTATACTCTTCCTGGCTAGAAATGGTTTCAAGAATCGCTACCACTTATTTTCCACAAATTTTTATAGTTATTTCATCATTTTAGGCCTCGAAAGCTTCGAGATTGGTAGTATGTGGTTCAAACCATCTCAGCGTCGCGTCCTGTTCGATCCGAAAAATCTATTCAACTTTGCAACTTTCGATAATTTTGAACTTAATTATGTCTATGAAACACAGAAAAACAGTCTGTTTCTGTTTTAAATAAGCTTATCATAATATTTTGTGTGTATGGCGTTATTTTAGCGTTCTTTAACGAAACATTTGTGTCAAACTTAACTGTAAATCGAAAACAACTAATATGTATCAAGTCGGACCTTCCAACTCCTTCTCGTTTACACTTCCTCTTGACTTTGATTTACAACCGCTTTTATTTCACGTTTAAAGTAAGATCTGGATCATTTTTTCAAACAAGGAGATTCCGCTTACGTTTTTCTTTAATATGGAGCATTTTCTATTGAATTTAAACTCGTTGCCGAGGAAAAAATGTCGCACTTTTCATTCATCACGATTCCAACATTGTTAACCGCCATATTGTCATTTACGGTAATCCACTCATTGCATCGATCTTCGTAAGTTTTGAACAATGTTTGCGCTCTTATGCTGCAATTTTCACTTACGAACACTTATTTCTTTTATTTTTGTCCGATCCCGTAGCTCGTGTCGCAAATTTTATCATCTAAAAGTTACTGAACGTAAGTTATATTCGAAGACAACAACCGCGCGCCTTCGACAGTGCAAGCAATATCTATTTTCAAAGGGTCACTTCGGTTAACAGAAGAAGCACGTTTTTGAGTGTTTGGCACCGTTTTGTCCCTCCATGAGGTTTAAAGTGTAAAGAAAAAGCAATGATGATTTGTTTTCTATATCTTTAGTGTATTTTAGAGCTGAAATGTGTGAGATTTTGTGGAAAGTTTTGCTTGTAGAGTTCCCAGCGCCGGGTCATTCAAAAGCGCCAAAACGTTCGGCTACGTGAATAACTGCTCAGTCTGAGGGTTAATTCTGATTTATTTGGAACAGACCTGCTTGGATTTTTGTCAGCTGCTCAAAAATTACATTCTACGAAATCTTCAGTAAAACAATCAAAGAGAAGATGATTTTTGAAGGTACTTTTAATAATTTTTAGTTTTGATCGCCGACACACCCTGCGCCACTGAATTGAAATCTCTTCCTAAACAATTTGTTTACGTCTTCAAATGCACTTTAGCAGTTTGTGTTTTCTCCTGATCTTAATTAAACACAGCTTAAATAAGCTAAATGAATTCTTTAAAAAATCCTTTTAAAATTTACTCTTGGTTATCATATGTTTTGCGTAAAGAATTATTTTGAATTAAAAAATTTTAAATTTTTGTTCGAGTAGTGAAGTGAGACGGAACACGAAGCGCGTTTTGCATAAGTAATGACACTGTAGATTCACTTCACGAAACCAACAAGAAAATAATCTCAACATCATTCCTACATTTATTGTTGAACTCACAAAGTATTTTTCGTAAACAATGTCAAAGTTTTTCTAATGCAGGAAAATGCAGCTTGTTCTACGACGTAAATTAATTTTTTTAGTATTTGATAATATTTATTTTGCAGATGAAATTATTATCCAGCTGTTTCTTGTCTGAATATTGAATAAGTCTGTCTGGATAATAAATTGCACTGATACTCATACTTCCTATTCACGTCATCATCAGTCGATTTTATTTTTTCATTCTTAATTTTTTAATTTTCTTATAGCTCTTATCGGTTTTATGGATATTATTACTGCATTTAAATAAATATAAGTTGTGGATTTTGTGTCCTCGTATTTATATAGTTCTACATGCATGCATTTACAATACACTTTCTCTGATCTAAAAAAAAAAATGTCTGCAGCTCTTATTCACCATGAAGAGATGTTAGTTGTTTAAGCTGTCCAACCAGCTCTCCCCGATCAACCATGTTATAAAACTATAGCAATTTATTAAACTCAGTATATGAGGTCATTTTTATAAAGCTTTGCTTCATCATTGGAAGTCTTCCAACACAATTAGTTTCTAACTGTTTGGCATGTTCGGAAATCTTCTGAAGTCATGGCAGTATACGTGCAGACCTAAAACTCACACACATTTGATTAAAAATGAATTACCCTTTTGACTTTGGATGTATGCAATTTTGTATTAAGTCAGATATATGAGAAACTGGAACTCAGAAACTCAGATTTAGTCTGAGATCTCTAGCTCAGCTGATCAGAATTCATAATAACTGTGAATTTCTAGATAACAGTAAAATCATTCAAATTAGCTGAATTTATCGTGTGGTCATGTGCTACTTTTTTGCAAACAATTAAATTATTTTTACAAACACTGCTTGCTAATAAACACTAGTGGATGTGTGTTGTAGGAGACTGCAAACTGTAACAAATGATAGGCACTGACTGTACCAGCACAGGCTTACCATCCTCTGTTTGTGTCATGGACCTGTGCTAGATGAAAATTAATGGCTGGTTCGGTTGTGAACTAAGGATTTTGTGAATACGATAATTACAGCTTTTTGAATGGATAAAAGTCAAATAAAAATGCTTAGAACCATGAACACTGTGTTAATGTTTGTTATTATGAGCTTTGTTTGTCGATTTAAATCTCCGGGAGGCAGTTTTAGAAACTTGAAGTTTGCATGACTTACTCTGTAAATATATATATAGATATTATTATATACTCGCATTAGGCTTGCAATTTCCAGAACCTCATATTACCGAGCGCCTTGGGATTTTGCCAAAATTAATACACTTCACCTCGTGTCTTTGAAAAAAGATTCCCGGTTTCCAAAAGAACAGTCTTTGTAGTTTGATTTGGCCTGATTTTGACTTATTCGCTTCTGGAGACTGACCCTTTAAATCCAGCACAAACTTTCGAATCTGACGGAAAATTTATTTCTGCATATGATCTGCACAAGTTGCCTAGTACTCAAAAGCATCTCAAGAATGCAGTTTTCCATGCAAATTTGAACTCATGAGGCCCAAGGGGCTTGTTTGGCACATGAAGGAAACCAGCTGAAACACGTGCCCGTGCAGCCACGCATTGCAGCTAGCATAACAATATGGTGATAGAAATAAATTTTACTACAATTTTGCTACAAGTTTGTAAAATTTATTAGAATCCATCCTATACGAGTATTAATTTTACTGATGTTTGGCAATTTTCAATATTCAACATCCAATATTATGGCATCACAATCAAGTTTCTTATTGTGAAGTTATCATTCAAGGTTGAGCTAGTCCAGGTTTAAAAGAGTCAAAACTGCACAAAGTACCAGGCTACAATGCAAATCTTCACTGTAAATCAATGGCACCTAGACAAACATTATAAAACGTGCTCGTGCAGCGTTAAAAAAATTTGACTTTGTTTTTCCACAAACATAGAGCACGGAATACAGTAATATGGCGGGGACTGACACCAGGGCAATCCCACAAACAATGCCTCAGACTAGGCAAAAGATAGATGTTAGATAGACGCTTTTATTTGAATAGGGTAACTCGAACCCTTTCAGTATGTACAGTAAAAAAAACTGTTTTCTTGAAACAGATGCCCTATGAAAGAAACAATTAACAAGCACAAAAACTACATCATTGAATAAAACACTTGAATAAGAAGCTATGATCATAAATACTACAATTAGTTGACGAACGTTGTAAAAATATATCACAGAAATTTAAAACATTTAAAAGTTTTATATTTATCGATTCTCTCTTGTACATTCTCTTGCAGTAAATAGCCTAATAGAACTCTGATTGCATAAATTTAGTATGCTTCAGCTGCGTGTAGTCCAGTGGCAATCCATCACGTGCCTCTGTAGTGTGGGTCCCTTATATAAGTCCACTCCCTTTTCACAACAGTTCAGTCAGTCTTTTCAGTGTTACAATTGAACGGCCAGGTGGAAAAAGGGCGTAAGTGACGATTTGAGGTTAAAATCGAAATTGCTCCTAATATTTAGCTGAACATTGGCACACAGGCTGGTTTTCATGTGAGGAACGCTGTTGCGCACTTATTTCTTGACCTGAGATCTAAAATTTGAAGAATTAGCGTATTACTTTTGCGTGAAAAGTGTTGTTGAACTGAACTCGCTCAAGTGATGCGTGAAAGATTTCTTTTGTTCTCTGCCTGAACTAAAACAAAGGAATTCAACCTAGAATTCGCGGTCCTGTTGTTTTCTTTGTGTCAGTTTTAAGCAAAAGTAATACGCTAATTCTTCAAATTTTAGATCTCAGGTCAAGAAATAACTGCGCAACAGCGTTCCTCACATGGAAACCAGCCTGTGTGCCAATGTTCAGCTAAATAGGAGCAATTTCGATTTTAACCTCAAATCGTCACTTACGCCCTTTTTCCACCGGGCCCTTCAATTGCTTTTTTTTGTACCCTATCTGCCTTCTCTGCAGCGATGAACCAGCCCTCCACCACAACGAGCTCCCCGCTCCTGACTGCCTCAGAGATGGGAGACAGCCTGAGGTGGTCAGTATGCCTGATGCACTCTTTTCACGCTTCACAGCACACATGCAAAACTTTTTGCTACAAATCTGATTTTGATTTCTGTTTCCATTCCTGGGTTCATACAGCTAAATAACTGTTCTGCTCTAGCTGATAATCAGTTAAATATCATCATTCATGCTAAAGGCCACAGTATAACTTCTCACTAATTAAAAAAAAAAGTAACTTGTGGCTTTAAAAGTAGCTTTCCTTCATTCACGAGTTGGCTTATAGCCCCTTTGATTTATTTTTATTTACTGTATATTCTCTTCCAGAGGGCTTGTTTAAATGTTAAGGTCTCAAGGGAGAAAGGGATGCTTACATGTATTATATTTGTCCAAGTCAAAATTTTGTGTTTATCATGATTGTATGAAGGGTACTACTGATTGGAATTTTCATGTCTTGACTATGGCAGATCTTTTGACAAACAGCAATTGAAAACAACTGATCATGTTTTGAAGCTTGAACAATCAGCCACACATAAATTATTGTCAAGTTTAAGATGGGGTGGGCAGACAAATAAAAAATGGCTAGAGCCCAGTTGGCAAAAGCCTGTTAACGCTTATATCCCAATAACCAACAACAACAACAATCCGTTTATTAATGTTAATGCAATGGGATATGAGTATCAGCAGATGGATAGATTACAAAGTCTGAACAACAAAGTTTTGGCTAAGTTTCAGTGAACTGAGACCATTAACGTATAATTAGAGCTTATTTATTTTTGTTATAGACCTGAAAGCCCGGGGAGCTTGTCAGAAAGAGGAGGAGAGGTGGGGGGAGGGGGGGGGGGCAAAAGATGAGGAAATAGAGTAATTATCATTTGTTTGTAAATTGTAAACTTTGCTGCTATTTAACATTATTCCACAACTGATGGAGTCATACATAATTTAGGTTATATTGATGTTTATTTATTAATAGCCAACTTGACTGCCAACACTCCCTTGTATACAACTTCCAACCGGAGGGTGAAATCACACTTTTATGACTTATACCAGAATGAGATTGATTGCACACACAGAGTGGTTTTCAATTGAGTGTCAATAGCTTTTCACGTTTGGCTTAAGTTTGTTCTCTGATTGGTTGAAAAATCTGATCATCCCACTTTCTAGGTCAATTAGAAGTAAAACCCAGACCAATAATTTTATTGTGTCTGGCATAGTCAATCGAGCAAAACCAAACTAAAAATCAATCGAACCCAATCAGTTTGATTGATTTGCAAATTGGTTCGGTAATCGAACATAATCGAACTGGAACTTTTCAGTGAGTTTGATTACTGAACTTAATCAAACCAACAAACTGAATTGGGGCCATTAGTTTGATTTTGTTGAGTGAAACACAAAAACGGCAAATGTATCGCTAACCACTGTGCTCTTCGTAAACGCGAGTATTAGGACAGAGTGAGCCAAGTGTCATGAACATAAAGCCATTTTAATTAATTTTTTTAAACACAAATCCTTATTGTAAGAAATTAAAAGTTGATGAGATAAATAAGATCCCGGGATATGATAATACTAGGAAAAAGGAAACAGCACAGCAAGAAAAACTGCCTTTAAGGCAATGACCACAGGTATTCTAATTCTAGCTAAAGATTGTCGCGCCAGTCCCGGATAAGCTAAACCACTGTTAAACTTAATGTCTATGATCTGTGAAAAATGACCACAGTTATTCTATGTTCATGTAGGGAACAGTGTAGACATGTGCGAACTGATAATACTGAATAACTAGCACCATGAATGTTCTCATAACCTCATAGCTACTGTAAATAGTTTGACACGACTAGCACAAACTAAGCTGAGGAATTGAATCATATGAGAGTTCGATTATGTTCAATTGAAGAAAATCGAGTTCTATTATCTAATGTTCGATTGTGTTCGATTGGCACAATGTTTCATAATTATTATGTTTGATTACCGAATGATTGGGTTTGATTGACTTAACGCCGGGATTGTGACTTGCTTGCATGCATTTTGTGGCTTGTTGCCTGTTTCATGTATGTGCGTGGAGTTCTGATTGGTTCATTGGGGAATTTGTGTTTGTTGTGATTGGCTGGGGTAATTACTTTAATTTTGGTTTTGCGACGCTCATTTGAAAAGCACTCTATCAAGTAAACAGATAAGAGGGCAGCAGATAAATGGACAAATGAAAGTTGTGATCGTATGTTATGTTATGTATGTTATGTTAGATGATATAAGAAATTGTTTTCTCACAAGAAATTGAAGGACGAAAAATATTAAATAATTTTTTCCCTCATACAGATTAAAGACAAGTGAATGATATGCAACATTTTGATTTGTGTAAAAAAGTGTTGCGTTAGTAGAAACTTCTCAGATTTGGAACTCAAACTTTTCTCTAGCTTGCAGAGCTGTCATTAAGTTTTGGATCACCTGTTGCCTTGATCTTTACACCTGTAACAAACGTGTTGCTTTGCAAGTAAATTGTACTAAACATTGAACAAGACGCAAGTTCACCTGTAACAGTGAGGTCCCATCAAGCATACTCAGCCGTAACAGGTGTTACGGGTTATGACCCTTAATGACAGCCCTGGCCTGAATGGAAGCACCTTCCCTGCTAATCTCTATATGACTGTCTTGAATCTCTTTATGATGGCCATAATGTTAACCCTTTAGACCCCGATAGTGATAAGTATTTAATTTCTCCTCACAACATCACTACATGATCAAACATATAGGTTTTGAGAATGAAGGAAATGACCACCAAAGACGAAATGTCTTGATAGTTAAACAAATTCTCCCAACATGCACTATAAGAAATATAATTATGAAGGCCAGTGAGGAGAATGTCGGGGCTAAACCCTCAAAGCCTTAACAGTGATGAAAACGAAATTTCTCTTTACATTGTCATTACTTTTTCAAACATTCAAGTGATGAGAATAAAGAAAGTGACTAGCAAGGATAAGGTGTCTTGATATTTAGACAAATTCTCCTTACTAGTTCCATAAGAAATGTATGGAGAACAGTAAGGAAAATGTGCATTTTTTATATCAGGGCTGAAAGGGTTTACGGCTCAACTCAGTTGATATCAAGTACCCCACTACTGACTCAGCAGCACAGTTTCTATAGCAACTTTAATCTCTTCACCAACTTGCGACCATTCAGTTTTAATTTATGCAATCATTCTTTTTGTTTGCAGATGATATTGGATCAATGACGATACTGTGCCAAGACTTTAAAACTATAATTCTCACTTAATAAATGAACTGAAAGTCTAAAGAAACCTAAAATACATAATATCTACCTGGATTTTTGTAATCGATGCTCCGAGCTCGGTTTAGGCATCTGGACTAGTGTACAGCCAGTGATTTTTTGTCGCTCAGAAAATTTCTCCAAAGTAGGCCGATATAAAAGTTATAAATGTGAGGAGTCTTTTTTTCTTCTCCGCTCTCTTCCCTTCTTTCTCCTTTCTCTTTTGTGTGGTTTCAGAGGCTGTTTGGAGTCATAAAACCTTGGCTTCAGCGTCATTCCGGTGAAAATGGCCAAAACTTCAGGAGCCACTTTTCTTCATTCTGTGCATGCACTGACCTTTGTGTTTGATCAATTAGTAGTATTGTAAGGAGAAATTAGATGCTTGTCACTAATGAGGTTTGAAGCGTTTAGAGCAGAAATGCGATTCAAATAAACTTACATTATTTCAATGTAACTCCTATTAAAAAAAAGTAGAAGAACGTAATTTAAAGTTGCTCTCAGAGCATATATTTAGTGGTGTGTTTAACCACATTTACTATTGATTGATTGATTGATTGATTGATTGATTGATTGATTGATTGAAGAGCGGCTTTTAGTCAAGACAAGTGTTAATTTAGAATTTGGAAAAAATTTTCAAACCAATGACAGAAAACAGTCCTACAAGAACCACAATAAAAACCAATAACAAATGTATCAAGCTTCGTCAGTTTATTGGCTTCGCTTCTAAGTACAAAACATTAGAAGCTCTCAGACAAGCATGCGCTAAAATGCGTATAGTTTTAAACACCTACATGTAAATCCTTGTTTAAAACTTGAGACGGATAGTTAAAGATATTTTTATTAAACAACGGTGTGCTTTAACCCCCCAAAAAATAACATTTTACAATAGATTACTAAGAAACTAAGAGTAAGGTATTTCCCAGGCAGCATGGCGCCTAGAATAACTTTAATAGTATAGTTAAAACCAGCTGGTGAGGAAGGAAGAATTCTTACTTCAAACTTGATTGTCAAAGTAAATAAATGATAAACTCGGAAGATTAAAAATCTAGCAACAGAAATTACAATAAACAAATAATTGTAAGTATGAGTATCATGAGGAATTAAAGAGGCTTAACGTCATGGTGATTTTTCTCTACGTTTTGGGATCAAAACTGATTTTAAACTACAAGTGCCTTTAATTTTGTCGTAGACACGATGCTCCAAAGAACGCCAAGGGGAAGTTCTCAGTTTGTAGCATTTATATTAGGGAGCTTAAGCAAACACGACGGCGACGACTAACGAAAACGCCACAAAACAAAAGCTTTAATTAGCAAAACAATGACTTTGCACGTGCTTTATACTTTTTGGTACATTTCTTTGCCGTTCTGTGCACAACTACAACGTGAAATGACGAAATTCAAAGTTTTATGTAGAACGTTAACACACGACGTTAAATTTTCGTTGTTTTCGCTGACCTGTAACGCTGTCCTTACAAATTCAGCTCCTGGATAGTTCGGCTACATTAGACAGGTAAAACGAGTCGGAATAATCGTGAAGAAGTTTAAAATATTGTGAAGTCATGATCATTTTTAAACAGACGTTTTCCTTCCCCTCGCCGTCGTCGTTGCTTAAGCTACCTAATTTCTCGAAGACACTGGAAGAAGTTGAAAAAATTGGTCCAATTTTTTTTAAGTTGTCGTGGACAAAATGCTCGTAGATCACCAGAAGGTAGACATCGAGTGTTTTCCTCAAAGGGGAGAAAGCCAGAAGCAGGTTTTAGCAATTTTCCCAAGAAACGGGAAGAACTTGCAATCTATTTCCATCCTAGCTATCCGCAGTCAAACACATTTACAGTTTCAGAATACTAGTAAAGGATTTGATACAAAACCTAACCATCATTTCTGGGTTTCCTTTGATCCCAAGTCTTCGTTTAGCTTTTCAAAGTAGTAGAAACACATCACGTGGTACAAATATCGTCCGATTTGATATCCCTTGTCCGATTTTATTTCAACCACAGCAAATTAAAACAAACGAATAAGTCGTAGTTTGGGAAAAAGTTTTTAATTTTTCATGGAAAAAAAGAGAATCGTTTTGCAGAAGCCAGTGATGGCAGAATTAAAAAGCTGGTTACAGATGCGGTAGCAGGAAACACGAAAAAAAAAACCCGATAAAATATGCCGTAAACGTCTTTAAATGCAAGGAAAAGTTACCATCCAAGTTTCGCTTTTAGCCTGTCATAATTTTTTTGATTCAAAGTGTTATTAAAACGTTAGTCACAGTGCAGGGGCTGTTGGGTGTTCTTACCCTCTCAGAATATTCTTGTCGGATGCCCCGGATGTTTGTCCTGAAAGGGGCTATGTCAGTGGGGCTTTTCACAACTGAAATTAAGCTGAAATTGAAACTAAGGGCCTCCACAGACTAGACATTTAGTCGACAACTAAATGTCCGATGCAAGCATTCCACACACTGGAGTGTTAGTTGTCGACAACTAAGTCAGGCCAGCTAGAGCTTGGGAACTAACGTTCACTATGCATGCTCTTAACGCAGTACGTGACCACGTCGTGACCACGCTGTTACGATAGTTGTCGACATTTGCATGATAGCGTCATTTGACTACAGCTACCATAATTCATTTCGTTTCTCCTTTCTTATGAAAATTTTGTAACCCAGTGAGGATTAGATAACAATGACCCTATTTGCATCTGAAAAGAACAAACTGAAGGATTCTGGTAGTTGTAGTCAAATAAAGCCATCGTGCAAATGTCCTATGAAACCAATCATTCCCACACACGTGAAAAACGGACAAAAACGTAACCGTGTCGACAACTAAGCACTTTCCTAGTTGTCGACAACTAAACGCTACAACTTATCTCACACAAACGTTTTTTAGTTGTCGATAACAACAAATAGTTGTCGACGACCAAATGTCTAGTCTGTGGAGGCCCTAAGCATCCTTTCTCGTGCGCGAAATATTTCTAGAACACCAAGAGAGAGATATCAGGTGATTTTCTCTAAGGGAGAAAGGAAACGTAAGTTCTAAGCGTTTTTTTTCATGGCATAAGGGAGGAAGTTGAAGTTTTGACAAGGCCCAATTTGTTCACGTTGCAATCCATTTCCATCTCGGCAACCAGAGCAGAAGACACACAGTTTCAGAAAACTAGTAGAGAAATTTTAAACAAAACGGAAACATGAATTTTGGGTTTCCTTTAATTCCAATGTCTTTCAGGTTCATTAAGTTATACTAAAAATAGGTGACATGGCACCCAAAACAAAATCCGCTGCTGGTCAAGGGAAAGACAAACTCTGGAAACAAAATTGCTCCAGTCCACGACTTTCAGAGTGCGATTACATCTCGTCCACACTAATACTTATTGAAATCCCTGCGTTTACGTTTTACTGAAAAGAAAGCCGGGCACTCATCATGTTTCTCTTCCACACTAAAAAAAACCAAAATGTTTCCCCAGTTTCCCGCTTTTTTAAGCGAAATGACTATTTTTTGTAAACAAATTAAAACACATTTCTACGTTTTGCAGTATGAACAAATTTTAACTCCTCAACGTGCAGATATGTCTGTCGCTTGAGCATATCATGATGGGTAAACGTTGGTATTCATACACGAAAAGTGGTGTTTATTGCTAAGATTCTACAACAACTTTTTTTCCAATAATCGAAAAGTCAGTTTAAAAGGCGCGTATTTTCTGATCCATTTTCCAAAGTAGTTCCGCTTTGTGCACTGTTTCAGTGAAGTTCGAGCCGACATCTTCATGATCTAGTGTAGACGCATTCGCCAAAGGGGAAAACATCGTATCTAGTTCAGTTTTCAGTCAAAACACCATATTTGAGAGCACTCAGAAGCGATCACGTCTCCTTGGCAACCACCTTTACCCGCGATTTTGGCTGTTTGCTGGCTAATAAAAGGTTATGCGAACTTTACGTCGAATTTAATACGGTCGCGTCGAACGTAATGCAAGCGCCGAAAAAAATCTATCGAAAATACGTCCAACTTAATCAGAACTGATTCTTACTTTTTTCTTGCATTGCTTTCGATGCAACTGAAATTCGGTGCAAAATGCGACGCATAGAGTAGGCCTCAGGCTAGCGTGCATCTATATGGCCTGATGTTCAATTCGCGCATTCCCGTGCGTGTTGTTTTCTTATATTGTCAGTTCAAGAAACCACGAGGAAAAAAGTACGCCTGCAGTTTCATTTCTGTATTATCCCCCATATACTGCGGTCGTCAATGTTTAAATCTACTTCAAGGGCGGACTTCATGTATATCAAACTTCGTCTCGTGCTAACACACGCATAAAAATGGCAAGATTAACTCGACGTATCTTTTTCATCGATCCTCATCAGAAATTAATATAACGCCATCCATACAGAATGTGTGTTCAGCTGATACTCGTCTTTTACGTAAATGACCCGCCATTGTTCCATAATGCTTGCTTTAATTTGCTCTGTTGTCTTTCAGTATTCATTTCGGCGAGTTAAATCTTTGGGTGCATTCTTTTGGGACTATTCTGGTTATTCTTATTCCGGTTTAGGAATAACAGAATACACGGAATTTCAATTTCGAAAAGAACGCCAATTCTGGAAACGGAATACCCATGGCGGAGGTGACCTGAGAACCACTATGTCTGCACACGGGCGGGCGGCCGCGTCGGATTTCCCGCCAAAAATTTCCCAAAAGAACGCGTATTCTGTCTATTCCGAGTAAACCGTATTCCTTTCATTCTGTTCATTCTGCTATCGGGAGCAGAATGAACGGAATGATATTCCGTTCATTCCGAAAACGGAATAGCTCCCAAAAGAACACAAATACCGTCTATTCCCAATATTCCTATTCCGGAATAGTCCCAAAAGAACGCACCCTTTATTAATTTCGAAATATGCACCGATTTTAGAAAAACAAAATTATTTCCGAACGTTACAGCTTACAGTTTAGCGAATGCGCTAAAGCAAAAACGTTATATTATGAATGACTTAACTATGGTTTTGTCTATTTTACTGTCCGGGCCATAGACAGTTTTGTCTATATGATTTCTAGCAATGTGATTGGTCAAGACAAAACCAAAACAAACTCATTTGGCCGAGAGGGACTGGGACTGTTTATTTTTCTTGCTGCCTCATGACTGGCGGCCATATTGTAATATTAGGGACTTTAAGATACGGTGACTACGGACTACGGACTACGGACGGGAGGCACTTTAGGACTGGGACGACACATGTGTTCTGTTGTCCCCACCGTCGCAAGCTCACGACGGTGCGTAGTGGAAGGATTTCACGTAGTACAGCGTGGTGTAGTACGAGGAACTGAAGATGGTATGAAAAAGTAGTCTAAAGTTAGAAAATTGAGGTGTCCTTGTACTGTAACACTTGAACTACAAACCAATACGCATTTGGAACAATTTCAAGTGCTTATGAACTCAGAACAGCGAAAAATGTACGGCTTACTTTGTTTACTGATCTTGACCGCCGCGTTGTTTTCCAGAATGAAATTAAATTTGATGTTTTGAATATAGCTTGTAATACCAACTCTTCTCTTTGGTCTTTCTAGACACAAATGGCTTCCCTTCAAGTTGAGAAGTAATTAATTTAGTAAAATATGTCAAATTTGCTTCTGAAGTAGTTTTGCGAACGAAGTAATTTGAAAAGCGAGTCTTGAAAATTTGATTAAGCTTCCACGCAAGCCTCACGTGCAATTACATTTTGAATTGCAGTGCGACGATTACAAGTCAAAACCAGAGCATCTCGAATCTTTTAAAAGAGATTTTGTGTCTGTTTAGTGTAGAGTTGACCTTCGCTCTTCGTTCGTAGTCTGTTGTCTGTAGTCTGCGGTCTTAACTTCGCATTTTCGCGCCACTCGTTGTGTACTCGGCCCAGTGTTTCAGCCAAAGAAAAACGCGCGTCCAACCGTAGTCCGTAGTCCGTAGTCACCGTATCTTAAAGTCCCTATTAGGGACTTAGGGTGACTACAGACTACGGACTACGGACGGAAGGCACTTTAGGACTGGGACGAGCATATGTGTTCTGTTATCCCCACCGTCGCAAGCTCACGACGGTGCGTAGTGGAAGGATTTCACGTAGTACAGCGAGGTGTAGTACGAGAAACTGAAGATGGTATGAAAAAGTGGTCTAAAGTTAGAAAATTGAGGTGTTCTTGTACTGTAACGCTTGAACTACAAACCAATACGCATTTGGAACAATTTCAAGTGCTTATGAACTCAGAACAGCGAAAGATGTACGGCTTACTTTGTTTACTGATTTTGACCGGGGATTTTGACCGCCGCGTTGTTTTCCAGAATGAAATTAAATTTGATGCTTTGAATATAGCTTGTAATATCAACTCTTCTCTTTGCTCTTTCTAGACACAAATGGCTTCCCTTCAAGTTGAGAAGTAATTAATTTAGTAAAATATGTCAAATTTACTTCTGAAGTCGTTTTGCGAGCGAAGTAATTTGAAAAGCGAGCCCTGAAAATTTGATTAAGCTTCCTCCCAAGCCTCACGTACAATTACATTTTGAATTGCAGTGCGACGATTACAAGTCAAAACCAGAACATCTCGAATCTTTTTAAAGAGATTTTGCAATTGTGTCTGTTTAGTGTAGAGTTGACCTTTGCTCTTCGTTCGTAGTCTGTTGTCTGTAAATGAAAAGCAGAGACCGATACAACGTAGAATAAGAGAATTAGTTTTGTACTATATTTCGGCTGGCCAAACCAGCCTTCTTCAGGTACAATGGAGTTTACATTGGCTATGTTTAAATTTATATGGTGATAATGGAATCTTACGAAATACCGGAAATACGTAAAACTAAATACAGGAAATATGTAAACAGTGTAAAATAAAAAATTTAAAATATGCTAAGCTTAAAAATGACAATAAAATAGTAAAAGTAGAAAAACTAATAGGTTTCTTCGCGTATGTTAAGGCCATCGGGAACAAGTGTTCTGCCTTTTAAAATTAAAAAAGCTTCCCTGGCCTTACGGATTGAGTCTCGGTTGGAGAAGACTTTTTCGATGGGGATTAATTGTATGTCATTAGCAGTGTGGTTAGGCGAGGAAATGAAATGTTGTGCGGCTGTAGTGGGTTTAGATTTACTGTTAGGGTTATCTATGGTACGGCGGTGTTCATTAAATCGGTCTTTTAAACGTCGTTTAGTTATACGCGAAGAAACCTATTAGTTTTTTTACTTTTACTATTTTATTGTCATTTTTAAGCTTAGCATATTTTAAATTTTTTATTTTACACTGTTTACATATTTCCTGTATTTAGTTTTACGTATTTCCGGTATTTCGTAAGATTCCATTATCACCATATAAATTTAAACATAGCCAATGTAAACTCCATTGTACCTGAAGAAGGCTGGTTTGGCCAGCCGAAATATAGTACAAAACTAATTCTCTTATTCTACGTTGTATCGCTCTCTGCTTTTCAATTTCAGTTTTCTATGTGTCAAACCGATTAGATCACTCAGTTGATCCAACGTATACCGGTAGGAGATCGTAGACGGTTTGCTTGCTTGAACTTTTAATAGTTGTTGTCTGTAGTCTGCGGTCTTAACTTCGCATTTTCGCGCCACTCGTTGTGTACTCGGCCCAGTGTTTCAGCCAAAGAAAAACGCGCGTCCAACCGTAGTCCGTAGTCCGTAGTCACCGTATCTTAAAGTCCCTATTATTTTGGCGAAGGGGAACAGTGTAAAATTATCAATAAATTACACGAAACATATCATTTATTTATTTTCACGGCACAAATTTGTAAAGCAAATTTATAATAATTTGTAAAGCTTGATGAAACGTTTCACCAAAAAAGGTTTGAAATATAACACGACTAGACGGCTGATAACATTTTCTTCATTTGGTACGTTGAAAAAAAAATTTCCGCATAATTCCTCTTGCAGAAAACAGCTTTTTTCTATAGTTACAATTGAAGCGAAACCTGATAAGCGTCATACTTTAGTTATTAGTTATTTTGAGGCGACTGAATTTCGACAACTTCGATAAATATTAATGTTTTTTCCCTCGGTTTTTGTGGTAATAGCTTTTCTTAGTTTGCTGACAAAAGCCGAACGTTTCATTGAGTGTATTATTTTTGTCAGGTAGTCAATTTTTTCTAAATTCCTAATCACCATGCAAAGAATGGCAATTTACAACCAGTTTTATTCTGATGGCCGGCTAACTCAGGGCAACTTTATTATCTATAACTAGTAAAGTTTGCTTTATTGGCCGAATAAAAGCTGAATTTTTGATTGAATATATCCTGATTTTTGCCAACCTTTGGAAGCTGATGTACTTTTACGCTAATCTTGTGATCGCATTTTAAAAATCACTTTAAGGACGAATACATATCACGTATTTAAAGAGCGACGACCGGTATGTTTACATTACAAGGACAAAATTTACCCCTGTTATTAGCAAATAAGCCCAAATGAAAGGATAAAAACAACTGGCGCTCTGTTAACTCAAATGAAAAGAGTAATTAATGTGGCGTGGGTAGGCTTTATAGAACAGACTTGCTTTGTTTAGTATGTTAATGAAAACCGAAATCAACCTCTGGTCAAAGTCTTTAGCATACAGTAAATCATTTAAGTTCTGTTGCTTGTTTACTGAAGCCAAGAAACCTTTTCATAATGAACTTCTCTCGGGTATATCACTTACCTAATAGCTTGTGCTCTCAATGTGCGATTAACCTTACCTGGCAAAGAGCCAGTCGAGTGTTAGAGGAAATTGAATGCTTTACAAGTCTCGTGTAAGTGATCCTGATAATTTTCCGGTCGACGAGTTCAATCTTAAAAAGACGTTGAATTGTGTGTTTACTGCAACCTTTTCTTTTGTTTTCATTAGTAAAAAGCGTGGAATAACCGAGGAAAAATTGTTTTACCCAATGCCCGGCAGACTGTATGGGCTTCAACTTCGTGGGTTCGCTGTCTGGAGCGCTGATCACGTTCCGGTTTTTTTTTTTTAAGAAAACACTCAGGATTTGTTGTTCTCAATCCTCAGCAAACACAAGAGGCAAAAGGATTAAACTCGAACCTTTTTGAGTGTGTATTTTTTCATATTTTCACAAACCATCTTCCAGTCGTATTTACGACACATGCGAACTGCACAAAAGGATTAAAAACACGAGCTCCTTCAAGTATTTTCATTGAGAGAACTGAAATCTTATTACTGCAAGAGACAAAGAGAGAACGTGGGATAAGGCTGGCTTTTCAAAAAGGTGTTGGCTTCGAGAGCTTTAAAAGATGAGTTAAAATTTGATGAGATGTGTTAAACATCAAGTTGATGGTCGGAACAATAAACCATGAGACTTAACAAATTATTTTAAAGCTAAGTACTTATCTTCGTGTAAAACAAAAACATTAAACCCTCTTTAACTGTTGGTTGAGGAAAATGAGGATTATGATGCAATAATGGAACTGTTAATTTTCAGGAAATCATCATTGGCAAATGGATCATTCTGTTTTTAAGCAAGGTACTTAATCTAAAATCAGTTCAGTTGTGAAATAATGCTAACGTAATGTACCTCAGTTTAAAAATGTTAAAAGAACTATTAATATATGATTTGTTGACGAGCTGAAATAAAAAAGTCAGTCTGTAATATGAAGAACGTTAATTGACAAATGCAAATTGCAAGATAGCAAATTAGGTTGTTAAAAGTATCGAGAACTGATATATTAAGACTACCAAAAACACTCTTTTGTTGATACTGCAACATCGATCGAGAAAAAAAACCTTTAATGGATTGAACACACTTTTGGATGTTTTTTTCGAAAGGCTCCGTTGAGCGAGAAGCCCTGCTTTTTGCAGATAATTAGAGTAATATTTTGTGGTGATTTTTGTTTTTTGTCATAGACATAAACAAAAATCAACAGAGTCAGCGAAAGCTTTTAACGCATACTTTGAGCAAGAATAATTAAAGAGTACAACAGAACATTTTAAAATGATTTTATAATATTCTAAAAGCGGGAGACTCCCTGCTTTTTGTAGTGTAGTCTGGTAGGTTTTCTGAGTAACTTTTGCTCAAGTAAAACTAAATAAGCGACGTGTTGGAACCCAGATTTGTAGGAACCTAATAAAATGCTATGTAGTCAGTTTCCTGAAATACAGAGCTATCTCCATGGCAACAGAATCTCAGGCTCCGCTCTTCGCAGTCAAGATCGTTTTTGTGTTTTATAACAAAGGCATGGACTGAAGTCTTTGACACGCCTCGCTAGTATTGGTCGGCGGGTGCCATTCACACCTATCTCAATTAAGAGCTGCGGGTATTCAACACACAATTGAACAGCTTTGTCAACCCGTCTTCTATATTTGTAGCGACTGATTTGCTAGTTAATTTAAAGCCTTGCGAAGCGAGACTCGAAGGCAACACAGGCATGGATCTCCTGAGACATCACTACCTGTATTCGTCTCATCACCACCCATATCGCCTGGCAGGCATGAGATATGGGTCCGTATCACCTTATCAAGTACTGACCATTCCCCGTTGCACCTGTGAGTGTTATTGTGAGAGGAATCGAGTACAGTTTACCGAGAGTGAAGCTGGAAATTTATCGGACGTCGAAAGGCAAGGGCGAAATAGGGATATGGACGAACTGAAAAACGGTATGGTTCAATTTTATCCAGCTATTTTCTCTAATCAAAACTTGTAAGTGCAATATAAACTTGGTAACTAGCTGAACATGAGCAAGCTTTTATCGTACGTTTTGAGTTTTTACACATCCGGTTTTTATCAATATACACAGTATTTAGCACGATTTAAACGTTCATTACAGCGTTTATTAGGCTCATTTTCTCCGAGTTTCCAATATCAGACCTTTTACATCATGTTTGTGTTTAGCTCGTGCGATTACGAACCAACGCCAGAAACTGAGCGAGAAAAAAAACTGTTCCGTTAAATAACTTTTTTAAGAATCTCAGTCTTAAAAAGCAGTGAACTTTAACTGGTATGGTGTTTATTATGTTATGCCTTTCATCGTAGATTAACAGTTTTCTTCCTCTGAACTGTACAGAGTTGAGTTAATTCGCAGTATTGGCTATTTTTTATTTATTTAATGAGAACTAGTGCGCAAGATAAATTCGCTGGGATTTCTCCATGGTTTGAGCAAGTTTTTTATTACAGAAAATTTAAGTGCCAATTGTCTGTAAAGTAAGGAAGCATCTGGCTTACAATGCAGAAGATTATCTTTTCCTCTCCGATTATGTTTTGTTACACAGCTATGTTCGCCTAAAAATAACAATACTTCGGCAGTGTTAATAATGGGCCGAGATTTCTGATTCCACTCAAGTACTTTTGTGTTGTCCTTATCCGGTCGATGAGCGGCTAATTTTGAGTGAATTTAATAGCAGAGTATTCTTTTTATTCAACTACTAATGCAAGGCTAGATTTAAGCTTTCCTTTATCCCACGATTCGGAGATATCAATTAATTTTTTCGCTCACATCAAAATTTAAATAATTCATATATTGGTTTTTAAGCGCACGTACATTAAACGTGTCAACTTTCATATAATTTGATAAGTTTCCAAGTTACTGGTTTCCAAGTAAGAAAGTCCTCATGACTATTAAACGGTATTTTATGCGCATCATTAACTTACCCTGTTTTTTGATAACAAAATATTGTTTATACTAATGAATTCTTATTAACGTATGTAAAATTGATAAAACGCATAAAGAAATCCAATATTTCTGACCACTCAACCTTCCAATTTTCTCGTTTGTTTCGCTTTAAAGACTTTAAGCAGTTTTTTTCATTTTAAGTAAATCTCAGCTTCGCCTTTCATCAAAATGAAAATTTTTTGTGAACGCAGTTTTGTTCAAGTTTAATCCATGCACTTAGATTTTTAACAATAACCTGGTAAATGGGTCGATCTATTAATTGATGGTGTTCATTTCAAATGCATTTGGGTGGAACAAAAAAATCGATCAGGCGAGCAAGCATAAATATCAGCGAAACCCTTTATTCGTTATCAATGTTTTCCTACATGCCACTCTTTCACAAATCGATTTCGACATAAAATTCAAGGTAATTAACTTCCAAATGATCTCCTCGTAGCACCATCTTTGTGCAGCTGTCAGCTTAAGAAAACATTAAGTCCGCGCCTCAAGATTATGCTTGTTTCGAAAAATACACAAAAGGCAAATCATAATATCAACCTTGATACAAAAATTCACACCATCCAAGTATTTCTTAATTGCCTCATTATCGCTCCGTTCTTGCCCCGGTCTAAGCGTGTTTAATTTGTCTGGATAAAATAACCGTCCCGTCTTAGTTCTAATCCTGACGACCTTGGCAAATTGGGTTGTAATTGTCTCAGATGAAAAGGTCACTGAGCAAAATTATTTACTAGAAGTTACCACAATACATTATAAATTTTTTTTTTTACTCTTTAATGGCAAAACTTTTTTCTGATAGAAATGGGCAAAAAATTGAAGTGTCGCAACAAAGCAACACAAGAAAACAGCTTGAACTTTGCTTCTTCATAAACTGATAGTATCCAAATTCACATTTAGAACGAGAAGCTCGTCTCACACGAGAAAGTCGTAAAATACCAATGAATCCGTTGAGGGATGGGATAGACGGACACAAAACTGATCAAGAATTTGCATTAGACAAGTAAAACAGGACGGACACAGTTCGAAACAAAGGATTCAAAACAGACTTGGAACTACTCAATCTATATCAGTCGAGCATGATTCTCCAGGTAATATCATTTACGGACCCAGAAGTCATTAAAACAGAAAGTGCTATGTTATTAATTGGAAACAAACTGACATCTTTTGTCATACAGTACAGTTATTTCTACCTAACACCAACTCTTAGTTAACTTAAGCTTCTAAAGCCGAGCATTTCAATTTTCCTGATTCAGTTTTCGAATTCAGTTTTGAGTACTTGAAATACGTAAAAAACTGAGTCCGCCCTTTTTAACAGATTCTTTATAACATGCGTAATCACAGCTACTAAGAACATCTTCCAGGAAAGGTTTTTTTTCAACTACGTAACTGACATGAACCAATCTAAGGATTAAGATTTCAAAAACCAAATCCTCTCAACTTTTTTTTTTATCTGCGCATTTTCTAGTAGTCGTATACAGCTTTTGTATATATATATTTTTTTTCATTTTATTCGTCGGTTGCACAGACGTAAAGTAAATAAGAACAACAAAAAGAACTGAAATCTTTGACGCCTATCAGTGTTTTAGCGGCCAAAGCCTGGTAAATTTGACGCCCACAATTTCTTATCATTCTTACCTTCTACTATGTGTTTTCCTTCTCTACTTTTCAACGATTGCACGTCACAAAGAAACAAAAAACAAGAAACGAAAAGTTTAGATGTCTATCAAGATTTTGACCAAGCCAAAACTTCACAAGTTTAATTTCAATTGTTGCTCGGTCATTTAAAGCGTTGTTTGTTAAACTGTGGAGCATTCAATGTTCTATTCTATTGTTAAGTCCCTTTGCTTCGTGAAATTTATTCTGAAATATGAAGAAAATGAATTGTGACTATTCACTCAAAATCAAATACACGACTCTTTAATTTTTTTTTCACTAATCATTCCAAAGCGACTTATTAAACACAAAACGAGCCAGTCTTTTTTTAATAATTGGCGACCTTTCTCTGTGACCAGTTTAATAAATGAACAAAGGAAATTGTTGCTCACTTTATTGATTTTACTGTGCTATGTTGAAGTCATCATTCTTCCATGACACTTTGGGACAGTCTGTTGTCCCACCTTGTGCGCAATATTCACACACATGCTCAGCTGACGTCAAGCTTGGTGAATCTGTGGAGCTGTGTCAACGTGATACGTCCAAACAAGTAAATAACGCCTTTTGCTCATCAAACAGCGTTATCTAGGAACTGCTACTGCGTAATTATTTATTATTTAACGATCGTAGTTTAAAGGGTTATCCTACAACTTTCCTTCTTACAAAAACCACTCACATGCAGTAATCATATCTGGCCAATCACAATAATGGGAAAATAGCGCAATCAACCAATCAGATTTCGAGAAGCAAAACATGCAACCCCGCCCCAAGCGCGGGAAAAAGTGCGTTGACCCGTAATGTCGTTAGTTTTGGTCAGTGTTCCTGGTTCGTTGTAAACGCAGTAGATTTACATCTTACTGGCTTAAACGAACTTTTGTTTAAATTATTACAGTTCCCAGTAATTATGAATTGAAGGCAAGCACCCGGTTATCCAAAACAGTTCTGGCCACAAGGCTTTTTATCCAAAAAAGGGTATTAAAAAAGCAGTTTACTTTCATACTAAGACAAGTAGACCTTTTTCTATGTTATGGAAGGAATTACTAACCGCATCACGTTTTCAATTCATTGAGTCCGCCTTGTCCAGTGGAACTGTTTTTCAAAGCGAACGCACTTCAATTTGCAAATCGAGATACACGCAGATGTTTTGTTTTCTTTTTTCCTTCTGGTGATAGTTTGGTAAACAATAATAAGCTAACCAAAATTATAATTCTCTTTTTATTTTACAGCAGACTTCTGTCTCGACAAAACAGGCAGAAGAAATCGAACCACTTACAAAAGATGGCAAATAGACGAGCTTGAGCGAGCATTTGCACTTAACCCATATCCGACCAGCGTTTTCAAGAAGACTCTTGCGCTGAGATTGGGATTAAGGGATTCGCGAGTTCAGGTAAACTTCAATTGTGTGCACCTACACTTATACACGGCTTATAATTTCAGTTGTCAACAAACACTGCATCGCAGCTAGTCTGCTCGGCAGATCTCTAGTTTTGTTTTCTAACTCCTCTCATAAAAATTCCGCCTACTAATTACCGCCTCCCCCCTGAATAAATGAGATTTATCTAACGTGCTCTTATTGTAAACGAAAGGCTAATTTTAATAACGTCGAGATTTTACGTCCGGACTAAGCGGGAACTCAACGTCCTCATTTTTTCGTCACATGAGCCCGTACTACGTTCTTAAGATGTGCTTGATTCAGTACGTATACTTAAAAGCAAAGTATATCAAAAATTAGCATATATTAGGATGCAAAAGTAATACAGCCGTAAGTATCCAGGACAAATTGTTTTCAGTTTTCAGGATGAAAACGTTCTTAACTAAAATCTTCGCCCCGGCATTCTCTTAGCATGTCCTCGCATGTTCATTAAATCTTGTCCAATTTTAGCCTTAACGTGATTCTTATAAAAAGGGTTTTCTAACACAAACAGAGAGTATGACACTTAGAGTGCACTAGCTCGAAGAGCTTCTGGCACTCAGAGGCGTCAACCAGAAACTATTCTGTCACTTTCAAATTCTTATATTCCCGTGCTTGCCGTAGGTTTGGTTTCAAAATCGCCGAGCGAAAGCCAAGCGAGAAAGACATGGTGGAGCATCAGAATGTTGCAGCAACGACACGGATGCCGAGATCACAGAGGAAGAACAATCCTTTACTACAGAATACGCGATAGATGTCGAGGAAACCGAAGAGAACCAACAATTAAATGTGGACTGAGTCGATTTCCGTCAGCTAAAGTGCCTTTACTCTGTTGGTGTCTGGAGCGGTCAAAATCAAGACTACAAAGATCTAAAATCATGATTGAAAAATTGACCGTACCAATTGAAAAGTACGATCGAAGAGCTTTCATTTAAATGGTCACACTGGAGGATTTAACACACAAACTCAAAAGTTTAGAGAATCACCTTAAACTGCATGAAAAAGAGCATCACAGAGAGAAAATATTCTTTTGATTATTCGGTAGCTTTCATCGGAATGGTCACGCCGAGGATTTCTATCCACACATTCATAAGTTAGAACTACCTTTTTCAGCATGGCAAACAGTACCACATTAAAGTACTGCTGAATAGCTTTCGTTTTAATGGTCACACCGTATGGGTTTTTTTAATAGACTAGGAATTTAGGACCACCTTGTGCAGAATAATAAACATCTTCACAGGGAAGCAGTGCTGAATAGCTCAAGTACTGGACTTGACGCCCGCCTTGTTTAGTCATTTTCAGTTCTGTAGTCACTCACAATTATATATTTTACAGTGTTCTATTGTTAAGTGGCATAGTTTTTGTTTTAGAATCGTGATCGGCCAAAGTGAAAGAAACTGAAGTTTAGCGTTTCAAAGGAGATCTAAAATCTCTCTGCGAAGTTACTTGTTTTCTCTATTATGAATATATATTCCGTTGAACGCAGAAACTGATTTTTAAAACTCTTATGATTGTATTGTAACGTCAGCATGTTTACGGTAAGATTTGTAAGAAGTTTAGTTGTTGGGTATACTTAGTCAATTAAATCAAGGAATTTCTTTCTTTCTTTCTTTCTTTCTTTTTCATTCTGATATTATCATGTGACCTCATTTTGTTGTTTCTTATTGGTCTGTCCGTGAATTTAAACTCGGATTTTGCGTTTCGTCTAAGGACAAATCGTACGATCCACGGGCGGATCTAAATTGCTCTAATGTGGATTCTCAATCTGGTTTGCAATGGCTCGTTCCATTCGGCACACCTAGAAATATATTTATCTTTGTCAAAGTTGTGTTTTAGCTTGATTGATAAAATAGGAAACTGACTGAAATAAGAGAAACACTACCTTAAATCCTTCTTTGCACAGCAGTTCTTCTACGCAAGAAAGCGGACGAGCAAACTCGTTCCCAGGTTCTTTGTGGACGCTCCTATTCAACATGGCGGTTAGCTGTAGCAGGGATAGAAAACCTTGCGTTACCACTGGTGACTTATGCCTGACTTTATCCCTTAACTGGAGTTTTCGAAATTTTATTTTAACATCCTAAATAATCTTACTTTTCAGTAGACATTAAATATATAAAAACCTTTTTAAACTACAGTCGACACCCGGCTCTTTCAGAACACACAGGGAAAACCGAAGACTGAGATAAAGGGATAACGGAATAGCCAATAGTAAATCAGTGAGCTGCATAAACCAAGAAAACCGAGTTTCACTTTGAGATACCTGGGATTCTACGGTAACTTGAAAAAAATCTGGTTTTTATACGCCGGCGGGAACTCCAAGTAACCAGTAACGTTTGGAAATGTAAACTCGCAACGTTGGATTAATACTGCTTTCGGCTGGGCCACTAGCATACCAGGGATATCACACTGATGAGAGCGGACTCGCCTCCCACTAATGCGGCCCGGGTTAACCTCCCTGGTTTGACACATGTGTGGCTGGATTTTGTCGTCAGTTGATTCTCATCCTTGCTCCAAAGGTGTTTCTCCGAGTTTTAAACGTTTTTCTTACTCCACAAAAACGGACATTTCGGAAAATTAAATTCGATCCGGAATTCACACAGATTCCTCAGTCGTAAAACTGTCAAGAGCCACCCCTTGCAAGTTTTTATCACAATTTTTTCAGAATATGGGGGAGTAATGGTGTAGTGGTTGGCGAGTTAAACTTGAGATCTGAAGGTCGGTGGTTCGAGCCCCAGTCCATGCCATCGTGTTGTTTCCTTGGACAAGAAACTTTACTCCACATTGTCTCTTTCCACCCATGCAGGTGTATAGAAGGGTACCGGTGACATACTGCTGGGGGTAACCCCGCGATGGTCTAGCATCCCATCCAGGAGAGGAGTAGCAATATTCTCAGTTACTTCATACTTCAGAAACCGGGTTAAGCTCCGGCCGCGTGGGCATCCAGTTACTGGGGTGTGACGTCACCTTATCTTAGCCTACTACTTTTTTTTTTCTTTTTTTCAAAATATGACATCGGATTCCCGAATATAAACGGTGTATAAGTTTAAAAAGTATTTGTCAACCCGACAATTAAAATGGCGTCTCAAATCGCGTCAAAGTCTATAAAGAGGATAGACAAGCGCTCATCACCAAAAATAGCCAGCGTTACTTGCATTCATTCAGCATTCACTTGTTCGACGAGTTCCTGATGCCGAACTCCAAGTCTCGAGTTACCGGACAAAAATAGTACGGGCAAATCATATATCTTCCGAACTTGACCGCGGTAGCATAGACCTCTTCTCAAGTTGATGTCTTTGAGGTTGTTTACGAAACGCAGTATTTGCCGCTGAAATTTCTGACCTTAAAACGAAGCGCGCTTCGAGGGGATGGTTACCCCACCAAGAGAATCCATTAGAGCCTAAGACATACTGACAGGTAGCCATGGGGTCTTACCACCTCTAACGATATGACGAAGTTCAAATTCGACACTGTGCTCTAAAATTTCGAACTTGGAAAGCAAACACCACCACCCTATAAAGTACTGCTCCGCCGTTTTCAATTGCACCCATGCAGAAGCTCAAAAGTGAGAGCCACCTTGTAACACAATAAACAGCGCCACAGGAAAGTACTGCTCAGTAGCTTTAATTTGAAGTCACACTTAATAACTTTATTCAAAGACTGAAAAGTTAGAACCAACTTGTAAAGCATAATAAAACATCACCACAAGAAAGTACTGCTCAATAGCTTTCATTTGAGTGGTTACTTCTTCGGACTTGGAAGCTAGCGCTGATTTGTATGGCCATAGGAAAGTACTACTCAGTAGCTTTGACATTTGAATGGATACATCGAGGTACACTCTGTGGGATTTTATTCCCAGACTCAAAAGTACAGCATAATAGGCTATGCCACAGGAAATTACTGCTCAGTAGCTTTCATCTGACAAAACTCCTTCTCCAGATCCACAATTCATAGCCACTTCAGTGTACAAAGAACTACAGTACTACAGGACAAATATACAGCCCAGTAGCTTTCATTTGATCATAACAATTTTTTTTTATTTTTAAATAAGCCTTAAAAGGCTTAAAAGTTGAGTCTCGGTTCTAAATAACGTTGTTTCAAAAGGCTAACAAAAACAGAAATGAAAAAGTCACTTGCTGTATTATTCCACTAGGGCATAAAACAATTCAATATTTGGAGAAATAAACCACATATGGGAGGGATAAAACGTTTAATTAAGAAATATACTGAACCGCTGCCTTAAATCACTCTGATTAAACCAAGATGACACACCGGAGAACTGAAACAAATCAAACAGAGACAATTGTGTTGATAGACTTGGAATTTGAAAAAGTACTTGAATTCTATACTTATGAGAACGGTCTGTTTCTATTTTCAGTTTGTCCTGGTGTGTCGATAGTGGGTTACCGATTTCGGTCTCGAAGGTTCACGGCATATTTATAATTTTACTGCAAAGGAGATGTCAAGCTCCCTCAACGGAAATTTTTCTTACTTACCGGCGTGAGTCTTACGTTTATTTCCCTTTTTTAGGGATCTTCCGCATGCGTTCAACGTAAATTAATTTGGGAAGGAAGAAGGGAGTACGCCAAATTCACACCGGAACGAAAGACGGAGACGTTTAAGAGGGTGTAAAATGCTCTGAAATTAACTTGTAAAATTAGCTTCGTCTAAAAAGTGCCAAAAGAAAGATATGCACGAATCCTTCCAAATTTTTGGCGAGAGAAAAAATCGAACACTCCCTAAAATGATAGCATCGATTAAATTGCCACCCTTAAAAAATATGAGACTCAGGGACTCAAAGGTCAAACCAACTTGGACAGAAACACGGTAAAGAAGTGTTCAGTTAGCTTTCATAATAAGTCCTTTCCAGGCGTTCAGATAGTGGAGCGCGAACGAAAAATATTGAGAGCGTCGTTTTTTCCTGCGCCCTCAAATTTTTTCGTTCGCGTGCTACTATGTGAACACCTGGAACAGGCAAGCTTTCATTTGAATGGTCACCCTTCAGGTTTTCATCCCGACCTCAAAACGTTAAAACCACCTGGTACATGTAGAGTATAATTAACACCACCACAGAAAAGTTGGAGTAAAAACATCTTTGTACAGTGTAATCTGAAACAGTGCCACTGGAAAGTACGGCGCAGTATTTTTATTTATTTATTCATTTATTTATTTATTTGAATGCCCTCTTTTTGAGCCTCAAAAAGGGTTTCATCAGTCTTAAGTTGAAAATTCTTATAGAAATTACAAATTTAATTTCTCAGTATTACTCATTAGCTTTCATTTGAGTTGTGTTACAGCATACGTGGCTAGAGAGTCAATTGGTCATGATGTAGGGTAGATAGGGTCACTGAATTCAACTAAAAGTAAACTGGATTTTCAACTACTGTCGCTTGACTCCCTAAAAAGTCTGAAAACGGGACAGTGCAGAAGTCTCTTTGCTGTTGTTGTTCTATTTTTTCCGAGTTCCTTTCCACATCAAAATCCAACATTATCAAATTCCTATTCGATCCACATGATGCAGGATCCTAGCCGGGATACCGATCGCGATCCGGTCTTTCAAAGAAAGATTTTGCCCCCAATCCTCCTGTTCTGTAAAACTTTTCTTCACGGCAGTTAATTAGCAGTTTGTCCAAACGTGGGCAACTGTTACGATTTTGCAGTGTTTGCTGTTTGTGAAATGCTTTTACCTCTTTAGTGAACAAAAATTATTCTTACTCCTTGAAATTTACATATAAATAAATCTAATTATAAATTTTAATATTACAGGCGTGACAGGTCTATAGGCAGAAATGTCTTTCACTAAAAAATCAAAAAGATGAAAAACTATGATTATATAAGAGTAAATAAATCATGCAATGCGTGTTTATAGACAACAGGACAGTTATATAGACAGAAATAAATCTTTCACTCGGATATCCAAAAGATTAAAAAACCGAAAAGTATGATAAACCCTCGTTGAAAGCTGAGACACAAATTGGATTAACTGTACGTCGCTATGTAAATCAGGTTTTAATCCACATAACAAACCAGTTTTCTTTTCCCACCATAATCTGCAAATCTACTTTACCAGGTCCTGCTTTTAATTTAAGATAGACACTGAAAATTGCCGAGGCTTGGTTATTTTTTTTCTCAACATCTGGCCATTGAGGTAACAGAAGAGATTAATTCCATTGTTGGTGCTTTAAACCGATGAAAACTTAAGTAAATTAATGGTGTCTCCCGCTGTTGAAGGCTATTGAATCAATCGAAACAGATATTATATTCCTTGAAAAAGCCAAACGGGGTCACTCAAACGACATTTAGCGCGGTCAAGGTTGTAATAAATTCCCCAGCATCGTGTGAATATTTTTAAAAATAAAATTGCAATTCAATCACTGTATTCGCGTGCGGTTCGAGACTTTTTCAAAAGTTCGATGAGTAAAGTTTTTAATTATCTCTTTGGGATTTTCACCTTACTGACCCTTCGTTCACCCACGTAAACATGTGTAACTGCAAATATCGCTGTATAATTGAATAGCAGAAGGAAGAATGGCGAAAGAAAAGTCCATAAAAATGCTTGTAGCACCCCATGCCATGCAAATAACTTTGGTATTAGCCTCTATTTGTTGTCCACCTTTCTAACAAAAATTCTGTGTGTCCAAGTCATTATATTAATTAAATGTTTATGGTATCAGACAAGAACGTTCTATCTCGCATGTGTTGCAAATTAAAGGCTTACTTGAAGAATTCTTGATATTTTCGGCTAATTGTCCAGTTATTGAATTCGCTAAGAAATGAAAGAAGTAACAAGAAACTGTACAATGAAACCGAGCCAAATCGATTTTTAAAATCCTCTTTCAGCTGTATTTTTTTTACCACTGAGAATTCCTGAGTGGAACACAGTGAATTCATATATACATATTTTTTTACAACATCGGTGGCCCGCGCGCGGAATTATTTAAATAACTCGACTCCTGCTGGTTAAAAACTAACTGCGCCCCAGTTAAGGGATCTTAGTTGTATCAGTCCCATGCCAAAATGACCTTTTCCACTGATGCCACTTTCTCTTTAAAGTCTGAATGAATCTCCTAAATTCAATTTTGCAAAATATTGAAACCACAGACGGGACTACTTGAAAGTACTGATCACACTTATGGTGTTAGCGCACATACGCTTATTATCATTACGCTGTGCGCGTTACCGCGTATACATTAGTTCAGTCGAACATCGTTATTAGATCATTCCGGACAACCTTAGGACCCGGTCAAAAACTGTCCGTTTTAAGCTGTTTGATTAGAGAAAAATTGTCCAAAATAACGCGGTGTCCGCATTTAGGACTTTTAGTGGGTGTCAGTAAAGCGCAGTTGGGCTCTACCACCAAGCGGATTTACCATACCCTGTTCTCTCGGTCAGGAAACACAGTTCGAGAGCCATGAGTCATCTGAGTGGTCACATGTAAAGCCTTTATGGAATTTTTTGCTATGTAGACTACACAATAACTGAACCTTAGTAAACTGATTTTCTGCCAGGCATAAAACTGAAAATTTAATGGCATTTATATAGACTGCGAGCAGTCGTCTTACTATCCTTAGATCCTACGCACGAGTGGAAATAAATAATTTATGCAAAATAACGGTAAAAACAAGAGGGACTGCTCACAGTGTAGCATTTTTAGTATTCTTGAATAAACTTAGAATGGCAATATGAGTGCAATAGAAACATGAAGCCGGAAAGGAAAAGAAGCAAATCCATTACAAATTGAAATTTCGCAAATTTGTTTTTCTGTCTTTGAGTAAAAGAAGAAGGGAGCTTTTTGTTTGATTCCGTGAACGTCTGACATATGGGTGATTATTTTGGATGATTTGACGAGCTAATCCGTTTATTAAATTTAGTGTAATTAGGAAGTGATGATGACAGCCTGTTTTCAACTCCAATTTCACACTAATAAGTTCAGACAACTCGCGCCAACAAAATATCAGCAGCTCATTTTTTTCATTCTTTCAAAGCAATAATCTTCCGTTTTTACCCTTCTTATCCCTGTCAATTTTAACATTTAGGTCATTCTAAAATTCATCTCAAAACACGAAAAACTCCCGGTGTTCAATTGGCACATCGAAATGGTGTCAAGGGTTGGTTTTCACCTCTCTCTGTGGTAGCCTCGCGGCAGCATTTTAGTCAAGAAGGCTTTATTTCAGGGCAGTCCATGGGTCGCACGACAAATATGCATATCTTGCACGAACAGCCATACTGAACAGTTTTGTAAGAAAAGTAAATTAGAAATCCATAAAAATTCAAAGAGAGACAGTTCAAAGGAATTTAACTTTGAAAGAATTTGAAATCGGTGGTTTTGTCTTTATTGATAAAACGGATTTGTCAGAAAAATGGGTTGGGCCAAAAAGTCTAGAATGTCACAGGGGATGTTGACCCCAAATGATTTGTTATTTTCATTTTCGTAATAGGTTAAAGTTATTGCAAGGGTAAGGTTTGTTTTTCATGTTCAAAGGCTTGATGCCGATGTATCATCTCTTTCGCATGTTCGTCACGATAACGGTCCATAAACGCAGCTAAAAACGGCGATTATGTAAGTTAACCGATTTCCAATTCATACCATTATGTCTTTAATTCATTTGCATGCATTTTGAATTAGAATCGTTTACTAATACAAGTACACTACAATTCCCTCCCTATATAAAGTGTAACATACGAGGTAGCCATCCATGAATAAAACTTTTGAGAGTTACCGTACAAATGAAAGCTTTCGACCCAACTTTTTTTAATGGTGCTGTTCTTTTTAAAGCTTTTCGCACTGGAAATTCTTGACAGCTTTTCATAATTAGTTTACTGCCACTTGTGGTAAGTAAAAGGATCAATAAAATCATAGATCATCTGTAACATACTGGTCTTTCGTCGATTAACAGTTCCTTGTATATGAACCAATTCCATGTTACGTATCGTGTTGCAACCATCACAGTTTTCTAGCTTAGAAAGTTAGCCATTGTTCTCTACGAATCTATCACGGGATGGCTTCTCAATTCATCTGACTCACTTCCTCGCTTGTCGGATTATTAAAGTATGTTAAACACCCAAGTCATTAAGATTGACCTAGTTTTCCAGTGGAAAATATTACTTTTGATATGCGCACAGTCCCTCACAGGAGTAACATTTCATATTGCGAACTGCACTAATTGCCAAGAGGGACCACAGTCCATACAGACTTCACCATTTTCTTACTCTTTTCGCTCTTTTCGCTTTGATGTTTGCATAGAATTTCTGTAACTGCCAGTAGAATTTTTTCAACTTCAGCTTAACTGTCAGTATCCGCAAAAGTTTCAGTTAGGTATATGAACTCTATTGAAGTACAACAAGACTTGCTCTGTTTCTTTTATCTTGATTATATTAGAAAGCTCGAAAATTTCGGCTCCAGCTCAAATCTTTATGTGGATGAAACCACTCGCAACTTTTGTTGAAGTTCAAAAATGATTAGGGAAATTGCAGATTTAAGGTCACTATAGCAAGTTGGCTACTTGAAAGTGAATTTCACCTTAATTGAAATATCTGTACTACATCACTCGAGACCTATCTGATGGAGAGCTCACGCCCAAGTCAGTTATACCCCGGTCAGCGATTATTTTCACTTCCGCTCGGTTGCAACTGATAATTTTGTGCTTATTTTTTAAACTGGTTATAGTTAGTGTGCAGTATTTACCTTCATTAAATTAACAGGAACATTCTAGGTTTTGCTGTTAGTGTCGTTGTTGTTGTTGTTGCGTTGTAATGCTCGCTAAAACTGTGGCAAATCACGGCAACAAACCAATAAACGCTTTGGATCTGAGGTTTGCAGACCCGCAGAATCAGTAGCAGATAAACGAAGAGGCATGCAGCAAACTTATCATTACGGTAGGTAAGAGAGACCAAATGACAAAAATTGCAATATGATTTATCAGGATGCCATAACCGTGGCGGATGGGTTCCTGTATTTATCCACTAATTATAATTTAGGGTTTGTTCATGACAAGTTATTTTTGTATTTTCTTGATGTGTTTAAGAATGTATATTTATTATTTATTCCTTTTTCTCTTTTGTAATTGTTTCTACCTGTCTCGATTAGCTCTGCTATATTTGGGTGCGGTATAATTCTCTAAAGCTGATTACTGATTTGAATAAAGTTCGTTGATGCTGTAGTAGCTTTGAAAAAGGCCGATATAGCAGTCAATGCACGTGTCTTAGTAGGCAAAACGATATAGAGTCATAAGCAATACAGATGTTACTTTGTTACTCCTGTAGCTCCTAACACAAGAGCACACAAATTCACAACTGTAAGAAGTTCAAATTTCATTTTGCAAAATACTGATAAAGAAACAGCAACACAGTAAAGCAAGAATCGGATCAACAGCTTTCTTTTGAATGCCACACTTTAGGGATTCATTCACTTGATCAAAAGATAAATACACCTTGTACAGCATAATAAACAGAGGAAAGCACTGCTCTACGGCTTTCATTAAACACAAAAATGGTCACAGTTTAGGATTTCATCCACTGAGGCAAAGTTATAATCACATTCACAGCTCAACTTTGTCTGAGCTCAAAGCAACGAATCGATGCATTGATTACTCTACCAGTGATCCATCGTTTGTTTGGACGCAATCATGCTTTGAGAACGTAGGCTATTTCTCATGTTGCTGGCTATTAAAGGTTAAAGAAATGTTAATTTAACTATAGCAAGGAACCCAAAGTTGTGGATATATAAAGCATATGATCAAATTCGGAGAGTTCTTAGGAAATGTGAATTTTGTGAAGCTGACGAGTTGATGGGTTTGTTCAGTTCGCTGCCTGGGTCACTGTTCTGAAGGGCTATCTTTAGAAGATTCCCTGTTCTGTTAGTCTAGTCTTCGCTTCAGAACAGCTAACAGTCTCTTTTGTTTTCTTTTAAAATCAAAGTAGGAAAGACACTAATTAATGACTGCTAAATCTTACGAGTTTTGGATTGAAAAAATAACGGCGATCTCTACTTCTTTACTCCTAGCAAACCAACATGGCCGGTGGATGAACACTAATTGCTGTAGCCCTCAACATTTAACTGTTTCATCTAATTATTTTGGGCCAGTAGCTTTGATATCAATAGCACTATAGAGGTAACATTTGAAAGCGTCGTTTCTTTCAACCTACTCTTTCATCATTGAATTTGTTACCACGTCATTCACTCCGAAAAAGACCGTGGATTCAGTGCATACCACATTATTTGATTCGACATCGCTTTCCACTACCAGCTGAACGTTTGGAGCGGTGAATGGTTTATGAGCTGAAGTGTCTCACGACTATACTTACACGGGTAACTCTTTCATCAAATCGTAGCGATTGGTAATCATGTAAAACTCACAAAGTGCTGATGTTTTCATGTTTTTTTCTCTCTGCTATGGACAGGAATAGACGTATTCTCAACATATCTTTAGACAGCAGTAAGTCCAGTCTACGATTAGTTGCTCTTCGTTTTCGAACGAAAATGGCAGGTTACAACAAGAACAACAATAACTTTTCTGGAAAATGAAATAGAAAGATTTTTGCAAAAGTGTCAAATAAATCTCAGCTCATCCACAACGTTTCGGGGGTATATACCCTTCTGAGTATGATGTAATTGCGACTTGTTTTATTTAGAAATAGAGCGTAATAAAATTGTGCATGAACGCGCACAGTTCAGAGGAAATGATAACTGTTGTTCAGCCCATGCTGTTGCATGCATGGTGTCCGACCTGAAAATGTTTTCCATCTCAAGTTGCTACCTTCTGAGGCACGATCCGGTGCACAGCCTCTGTCCCGTGACGATGATGTCGGACAGTGAATAACCAGCAAAGTTTACATGCATCCTTGCGATTTCAACTTTTGGATTCATTCGTGTTTGTTACAGTGTCTAACATCCGAGCTTTTCTTCATCACCGATGTCTTTTTTGATTGTTCGCTTATTTGTTTGTTTTACTACGTTTTTCGAGGAAATCCAGAGAAGGACTACGTAGTCTCTCATTTTCAATTTCACCTTTACCTTCACAGAGATCCCTTACGTACTCTATGATCAACAGTCTTCCAGTTTCATAGATAATTTTTTTGTACTATTTTATAGCTTGGTAAAGTGTTTTTAATTTAGTTTTTCTTTTCAGGGTGATTTTGTTTATTATAAATTGTGATTCTAAGGGCCACAGGTTTGTTAGCTCTGCTAACAAGACTTAACTTAGTTAGTACTTAGTTCCAACATAACATCAGAAACAACATTAAATTTTAAAGCTGTGTTCATTGGCAATTAATGTAAACATGTTAGGAGTAAAAAATCATGCTTGGATTGACAGAATTAACTCTCAGTGCCACTAATGTCAGGTAATCCCAGGTAATACATGCAAACATCTTAGGTAAATCTCAGGTAATACAAACAATCGCTGTTTCGTCTGAAAGCATTGTTAACTCGTTTAGTTCCTCCTCATAACGCGATAATTTGTTCTCTTCAGATGTTTTTTTTTTCGGTAACTCTGATTTTCTCATCATGAAAAAAACAAAAAATGATTTATACCGGGGTTTATCTCTGATGCGCTCTATTTTAGCCTGACCTCAATTTCATAATCGAATGATATAACAGAGTTGCGTTGCAATTGCCTGCACAGTCGATGGGCTGACGAAATAAATAGGTCAATCTCGGCAACATATCTCCGTCTTAGAGGCTGCTTACTCTGTCTGCGGGTTATAAAACGTTTCCTTCCGCTTGATGTCTTACTGATTCATACAGGAACTGAATTTCATGGTCACGGCATATATAGATTAAAATAGAACACTCCGTACCGGAACAATCAAGGAAACGAATTTTTCTTTGTTCGTTGATAAGAACACTGCACTGAGAAAAATGTGAGCTATTTTGCTGGCATACACTTCCGCACAATTAGATCGTGTTCTGTCGGAATCTATCGATTTTCGATTAGTTGTGTTAGCTCGGTTCTATTGTATTACTGGGGAAACCGTTTTGTTTGATTCGGTCGGTTTGGTGTATCGCCTATTTCAACTGGCCCTCAAATCTTTTGTAACTGCTGAAGATATTGATCAAAACGTATCAACTGTTTTGAGCAAAAGCGGTTGAAAAATTGAGGGTGAAAAGGTAAGCCCTAAAAGCAGACGACTTTAGTTACTGAAATGAAGACACAGATAACTATGTGTCGTAAGTTTGTCAAGAGAGCTCAGACATTTTGTTGCTGTTAACCGTCAAGAGGCTATCTATAGGGGAGACCCCACCCGAAATGGTTACCATCTAGAATCTTGAAAGACGATCTGAAACCGAGCAGTGGTCAGTGGAAAGAGCAAGGCATTTTTCAGTTGCAAAATTTCTCTTGAGTATCAGACTCAAAAGATAGAACCACACAGCGTGAGGCAAGTTTTGACTCAACCATTAGTTTCATTTTAAAAATAGAATTTTTGAGTCATTTGCATGGCAGAGATTAACTTTATGTCTGGGTAATCAGACCTTTAAAACGAAGAGATGAAGAAACGCTGACATGTCTGACTGAAAATGTCAGATGACGATGAATATCGGTCCAAGTTTACAAATATCCCGAATGTCATTTTGCAATATTTTAATGAATACGCACCATCACTAGAAAGAGTTGCTTAGTATCTTTTACTTGAATGATCACACTGTAGGATTTCATCTACAGACTCAAAAGTTTAAACCACCTTGTACAGCATAATAAATGGTGCCAAAGGAAAGTACTGCTCAGTAGCTTCATTTGAATGGTCACACTTTAGGATTTCATCCACAGGCTCAAACGTTTGAACCACCTTGTACAACATAATAAACAGCACCACAGGAAAGTACTGCTCAGTAGCTTTAATTTGCTTGAAAAGTCACACTTCGGGATTTTATCCATAGACCGGCTTGAGGTTAGAACGGCCGAATTAACAACACCACGAACGTCCTGCTCAATAAAAAAGTCTTAATAGCTTTCATTTGAGTGGTTACACTTTAAGTTAAAATCTCTAGAGCTAGACTTAGGTTGAAAGGTTTTCACTCTAAGAGGGAAAACAATTCTAGTAGGTAACTGAAGATGATCAACAGTTGATGCAAGAACATCGAGAACTCTGATAGTGATACTCCTTTGATTTATTACGGCCAGTACAAAAGAAGCGCGGAAGGTTAAGTCAAGTACTGAAACTGCTTTGCTTAAATGAAGATTCTATAGTACTTATACAAAACCAATATAGCCTCTTGACATTACTGAGATAACCACACCAAGGGCTTAGGGTGTGGTTGATATGAAGTAACTAAAACATAGTCAGAACTAATCTTTCCTCTAAAAAATCATTCCTTTTGCACAGCTACCAGGCAGGCTGCAATTTGCAAACGCGGCATTTGAAATCTACGCATTGAGATGGGTGCAAGTTCAACGTGCATGGGTCAACATAAAATCGGCCTCTACGGTGATGTTTCAACCGGTAAGATTCAAGTTTGTCTAAACTACCCTTAATTGCTGGCTTCTGCTATCGGACGGACGTTGCCGGTGGATTATCCATTATTTCGTCTTAATCCTCATAGAGTAACAAAGTGATAATGTCACAAAAATATTTCAGAAATTTCAGAACCAGGGTAGCAGCTCAAAATAATGGATAGCGAACGCTTAGGTCCATTAGAGCCACTTTGTAACACTAATTTTGGAACATTACTGAAATCGATTATCAGTGCGTCAGAAAGTTGAGTTGGCAAGAAATTTTTACCAACTCAAAATAAATTTGATTAATGGCATCTACAGCTTTTCGGGACTCAGACATGAGATTCAGCGAAAAATGTTGACATCACTCTTTACACTTCTTTTGTCGAATTAATCTCTGACATTTCAACGGCGTTTTTTATTTTTATTTTTTTCATTTTTGGAAGAATTGTAAAGTAGAAATTTGGTTATTTCATGTAGTTTAAATCCTCTACTAATTGGAACGGGGAGGGGGAATACTTGTGCGCTCCCCAAAAGTCCCCACCTATTTCAGAAAAAAAAATTGATCTTCTACACATCCTGTTCTGCTCGGTACCCGAAAAATTTTTCATGTACCGAGTAGAGTTCGAGCAGAATAAGGATGTCTGAGCAAAATTTCGATCAGAATAAGGAGTTCTACGAGCACTGCCGGCAGAAGAATAAACTATTTTACGAGCAGAATTTATCCAACCCTAATGGTTAATATACCGCAGGAAAAAGGCTTTTTCATGAGTCGAGAGCCTGCAGCTTGTTAATCTGATCTAATTGAATTTCCTGGCATTACTATGGATGATCTCCCTTCATTCTCGCTGACAATAATAAACCAATCCAGACGAGCCAACAAGCACAGGAACACTCGATTGCATTCCGTTTGCCCTCCATCGCCTATCTGCTATTTTTATATCGCACAAGCTCTAACGTTGCACGGAATTAGATTAACAGAGTGAAACGAGCTAAAAGCTCTCCAAAAAGTGTTTTTCTTCTCAGATTTGAGGCAAGCGTAAATTAAATCACTTTTGACAGAACATCATGGCGTGTGTGGTCTCAGTTTTAAATCTTTCAGATCCGAATAGCGATATCGAAAATATTCTACTAATTCAATTGTGAAAGTGTTTGTTAACACAGATGCGCGTTTTCATTTTTCTCCGACATGCCAAAAAACAGCGCGCGTAAGTTGGCAGACTCGTGAGTTTGACCCTTGAGAAGAGTTTGCTTTTCGCCCATTTAGTTTTCATCGCAGATGAACAGCGGATAACAAGCTCGTGATTTATGGCTTTCACGCTCCTACAACGCCACAATATTACGAGCAATATCGGACATCATCAAAATCCCAAATCCGTGTAATGAAATTGTATCAATGCGTATTACACCAATCGCAGACCTTACAGTCTCTTTAGTAGCGTGTTAAATCTCAGTGACTCTATTAAAACTCTGAAGAGCGTTTAATCTTTCTTTTCCACACCGCGCCGTGGTAATCGTACACTGGCAAATTGTTTACCCAAGATCTAAGCCCTTAGCATAAACAGACCGAATCGCAAACAATTACCAATTAACGCGCGAATGAGACAATCGTGCAGTGCGGCTCCGGTCGCTGATGTGTCAAGTGATAGCTGTGGCGTCGGGACGGGGCCCCTTATCAGCTCTAATTACTTCAGACGTAATTAGATAATTGGACAGCTGACTTGACGTCTTGTTAGTCATCTTTGCTAGCCTGCCAGTGGCAAAGGGTCTAGGGTTTCTGTTAACAACTCGCATTGCTCTCCTAACGAGGCGCCTAAAGCTCGGAGCGTAATCAATCCTTGCATTCTGACGGAACGCTGGGCTGGTTTAAGCGCGCGTCGGGAGCGCTTCCTTTACTCATTCTAGCGTCCGTATCCACGGAGAGAGGGATTATGAATTTTCATCCTGCCTCGTTTAATCTCGTGTTGTCTGAAGGCGAACCCTATGCGCACGCAGGTAATGGCAATCTACGCTACTCGTGTGCGACAAGCGTCGGATCAGATGCAAATTTATTCCATTTTCCAGTCACTCTGGGCAGTTTAGCAGACTCAGGCTCCGACTCCGAAGTTGAGATAATCGAAGCAATAGGTATGCAAATTTAGACTTCTTCTTTCTAGTACTGTCTTGTCTTCCCCAACTGTAACAGTGTTGCATGTTTCGCTCGCGAAGCAGCCCTTGCTTAACCAAGTGACCAGTAAACAAATGAAAGTTTTTCTGTTCTTCATTTTTGTTCGCTTCGATGCAATACCAACAGAAATTCCCATCTTGCCCAAGAAACGGAGGAGCAGGACGAATTTTGATGCTTGGCAACTTGGCGAGCTAGAGAAGGTCTTCAAAAGAACACAGTATCCAGACGTTTTCACTAGAGAGGCTCTGGCGCTGAAACTCGATTTACTTGAGTCGAGGGTGCAGGTAAGACATAGATTTCTAACCTATAAACATTGGTATGCTTGCTTAATATTATTTGAACTTTCTTTCTGTGTTATGACTGTACACATGAAAGAAACTTTTCAGCCCTTGCAAATTTCTGCAATCGGTTCTTGCCTCGTTTGGTGGCAATCTAGAGATCTTTCTTCCTTAGTCCGAAAATAACGTGATTTAGAAAGTTCTGGATAGCCTTTGGCTAGGAAGCAAATCTTGTACAATACAATTTGTAACAGCTGCCCGGCGATAATTTTCTCACCTTTTCTGGTAGACTTCCATAGTTGTTTTCTCACACCAGTCAAGCAAACGATGAGCAGGCTCTTTCAGTGCAAACTTCGAAGACCTCCTAGGCCTAGAAAAGGGTCATTTGTTCAAAAAAGGACACAAAATCGGCAATTTAATTATCTTAATGTCACTTGCCATGCTTAAAATATCATGCAAATCGAATGAAAGAAAGTTTTGAAACAGAAGGTTGCTGTGTGTATCGAAGCGAAGTGACACCCTACGGAGTTAGTTTGTGATTTACACACCTAATTAAATTTAACCAGTTGTACGAGCGAACCACTTTTTGTCAATTAGGGGTTTAAATGATTCCTCTTTTTCCCCAATCAAAGACAGTTTTCTACCACAATTCCATTTCTTGTTTCCGCTAGGCCGTAGTGAAGCTTTGAATACACAGAGAAGTCATATTGAGATAGCGCTTCTGTTATCAACCAGTTACGAAGTCGCAATGGTGAAAATTTTACTGGCGTCTTAGAGTCGCCAGTGGCTTCCGTTTGAAGCGTCCGAGACTGGCTTCGTGCAGAGATTTTGTCTCGTTTTGCTAGCACTTTTCGAGCTTGAACTCCGAAAATATTGCGTAAAGAACGATAAGCGCACATTGAATCGGTAGACCTACCTTTCGTAGACGCGTAGAGGTGATTTATTTGTTTTCAAAGCGTTGGGTGTGATTTATGGTAGCATACGTGTTGCTATAGATGAGAAATTAACTTCTCTAGATGTTTTGCCACCTTGCCTGCTAATCAATAAATCACCCTTCCGACGGAGATTTTAAAAGTGTAAATTGCGTTAAATGGTTCTGAAGTTTGGTTTTCTGAAGGGCTTTATGGTTGTAAAGGAATGTTTGTGTTTCGCTTTGTTAGGAAATCGTTTCATCTCTTCTAATACTTTTAAACGGTGCTAAAGCGCGCCCTTAGAACCTCTAATTGACTAAGAAACCACACCACTCCGATGATTAATGTTGATGCCGATTTTGAAATATTTTTTGAACGACCAACGTTGCAAATATGCAAGCAAAAGTTGTATTAATGAGGAGACCATTTGTGTGCTTATCCGAAGACATATCTCTCCAAAACAAATATCCATTTTAACTGAGTGGGAGCTAAAAGTCGTTTTTGAAGACCACAGTGCCAAACATTTTCCAAACGAAAAGCTCCTTTTAGCAGGATTACTTCCTCAGTTTAACCTTGAAACTTTTCGCTTGTCAGAACATTATAAATTACACTAGACGGGTCACTAGGAATGATTAATGCGCTGTGGAAAGAGGAAACCATTCGTTTATCTCATTTGCATCAAGGGTTAAGTTTTCAAGCTTGCTCATGTTAATTCCGTAGAGCATATCTTGGAAATAATGATTTTATGCTTTCCTTTTTATTTTCCCAAAACTTTACATGTATTTGGAATTGATACGTAAACACCCTTGCGTTTGAAGCGATGAAAACGCTAGGTGTTGTTTACATTTTATGCCACAGTTATGTAGCTTAGTCTCGGGAGGTACCAAGAATGACGATTTATTGCAGTATAAATCATATGTGACTGAACTGTATTGTTATTGGGATAAAAAGTAATTAAAGAACAAATGAAATGTTTCGGAACTCTTGTCTTGTCACGATAGCTGAAAATGTGTCTTCGTGCGACACTTCGTTGGCTTTTTATGGACTTTGTTGGCTTTATGCTTGCACTGAAATGGGTTCTGTTGTACTATTTCAGGTATGGTTCCAAAATAGGAGAGCAAAACTGCGAAGAGAAGAGAAAACCAAAGCGAGACCAGGCAGAAGAGAGAAAAGTCAGGTTGAAAAGAGTGCTGTGACTTTAAAAATTCTCGAGGTCTTTGACAGGGATCTGACTTCGGAGAACAATACAGAAGAAACTCATCAGGCACCTTCGCCCCCAGTTGTGGAAAACAATGAACAGTCATCGCTATCGTCAAGTTCTTTTAGTATCGAGAGCATTTTGTCACGAAACGATCCTCCACAGACTGAAAAACAGCCATCTGTTTCCGAAAATGTTGGTAAAGGCTTTCGGATCGAAGAGCTTCTAGATGCGAAAAGAGAAAGCCAAAGCAAAGAGACCAAGAACAATTGTAACTCTATGGAGACTTCGCAGGATACGGCTAAGGCTTCAAAGTCAACTGTATATAAAACTACCGCTTCTGAAAGCAAGGAATCGGAAGAGGAAAAACTCCAGGAGAATGCAAAAGACATGTCGACTGGAATATCTACAAAGTTAGCGCCATTTTACGTTCCACTGGCAAGGCACTGTGGTTCACATCAGAGTTTACCTATGAGATATACCCACACCGAACCAGTCAGACCAAACAATGTAGAGATGTTCGAAAACTTTCGTAGTTCTAGTATTTTACGATTGAGAACGAAAGCACAAGAACATTTAAAACAGTTACGAGTTTCTTATGTGAGCTGATCATAAACCAAAAGAAAAAAAACCTTAATCACGAAAAGAAATTGCCGGACGTGTGGCAGAAGTGTCATGAGATTTTAAATTCTATTTCGTTTGGTGTTAAGAACTAGACATGCTTTTCATGTGCTTCCTATATAATATCAGTATTTAAATGCATTTTGTCATGTGCGTAGCTTATTTTGTATATTTGTATTTTTCATACACTCATGCAAAGATTTCACAATCAATAAAACTTTGTCCTCAAATAAATCTGGCTGTTCACAGGCTATCTTTTAGATTACGATCGAGTTTTTCAAAGTTATGTTTAAAATTCCTGTAGAGAAAAATTCATCTTGCACACTAAGAATTTTTTTGAAGCCTTTACCAAATATAAGTTCCAATTATGTCAAATTTTTAATGCTCTTTCAACTCGACTCGTATCTATCTTGGCAGATGGAATTCTCCTGACATCTGATAACTTTAAGTGATAAATTATCCGATTTCGTGACTTCACGGTTGTCAAATAACTGTCTAGTTAGGGGCTACTAAAAGCCGATAGATGATAGTATATTGTTAGGCTATGAAGTCCTTTCGGGTTTCTGTAACTGAACCCCTCGTACGGTCTGCTTCTGTTACCGTAAATGCGTAAATTCTTATTTATGCTTTTAATATGTTTTTTATTCGAACAATTTTCTAACAGGGCATAAAACCTTGTTTACTTTTAATTAAATTGTAATCGATACGTGATGCCTCCTTTGAGAGATTTTCAAGAAGTCTTTAAAGATAAACCTCCGTGTTGGTTTGCTTTGACTTACTTATTTATTTTCTTTTTCGTGATCATCGTGGCGGATTACAAAAAAGAAATTCCCTCTGTTTTTTGTCCCCCCTTATCAAAATATTCCATGTCAATTCAATTTTCATGTAGGGCGTTAACCCACACCCACGAAAGCAAAAACGTGCTAGTTTCATTGCCTTTCTTAAACCAGGAAAAAGATGCTAAAATTCATTGAAAGATACGTGTGGCTAGAAACCTCGACCTTTCTTTATTTGTACAGAAAATGATCCCTATAGAATCAACAATTTATATATCTCTTATCAAGACCCAAGCCACTAAGGTTATCGGTTACCGCTAAATCACCCCTTGTTTCTGAAGAAAGTACTTATTGCGTCTAATCCCTACAATAGCAGTTCCTTGGATGACATATTTTGGCCACCATCCAGCCCTGAAGATTAACACATTTACTAGTATGTGTTAATGTTTTGAAAACAATGTTTCTCAGTTGTTAGGTCATGTAAAAGTTTTGTTGCGTGATATGTGTCGACGATCAAACAAAACAAAAGGCAAATTGATTCGAATAGCCATCTAAAATCTACGGAGCAAAGCGAAGCCAGTTAATGCAGAAATGGATGGCTTGATTTGCTAGTCCAGGAAATGTTTAACAAAAGAATGCTCAACTGGGAATTGGGTTAGAAATCGCGGTTTATAGTGTGCCACGCCCCGGGTCGTGGCATTGAAGATATAATCAACAGTTTAAATACCGGTACAATGGTCGTCTTTGTTTCCTTCCCTTGTTAACAACGACTAATTTGACACTCTCAGAAACCCAAATATTTAGAGAACGCTAAATTTACCGGTGTACGCGGTGAGCGAGAGGTTTAAGTTGTTTTGACAGAGATAAAATCAGGATTCTTTACATTGGTAATTTGTGTCAAAGTAATTGTAACTTGAAATATCTGCAAACGTTTAGTTTTCATTTTTAAGTTCTGTTAAAAGAATGCTTCTCTTTTACAAATTGACTCAGATTACGGACACCTGTCTGGGGTTCATTTCCTGAATTTTGAATTATTTATAAATCTCTTCAAAACACCTGCGGCCCGGATCGGAGTATAAAAACAGTTATAAGATTACATTCAGTATTGTGGGGGAAGGGGGGAGGGGAATAATGGAACAGGAACCCGGAGGGAATAGCAGTATTTCACTTACAACAGCACAGGCACAAGAGTTGGGCGGGAGCGGGGCAAAGCGTAAGAGTAGCGGGAATTTCAGATCCCCCTCTCTCTAGCTACTGCTCGATATTGTATTTCGGTATTCTTCTTCTGAGGGCCTACAAGCCCAATTGATCAGCATTTTAATTCTCCTTACAGTATCAGTCTTTTGCCAAGCAAGATGGTGGAGATACAGTCAATACTGATTTAAAATTTTTATCATTTAGCTTTAGAGTTTGTCTAATGGCATTTCCACGAATCCGACTAGGTGGAAAAAAAACCATGATCCTCTTAACTAAACCGACAAACAAGTTAAGCCCAAAGTCACTGCGATCTTTCCATTTTAGCAATCTTAGTGCATTACATGGCTGTGGTCATATCCTTACATTCCTGCACTTCACTATGAAAGAAGTTCAACAACAATAGTTGCGGATGTAGTGGAGGGGCTTCCTTTACCTAGAGTTAAAAATATAACACCCGAAAAGGAGAATTTTCTTTAAAAGTTTCAGCATTTTTACTCCATCCTACGCCACTTAGGACTGAATAGGACTGTGGAATAGGACTGAATAGGACTGACTCCATCCTCCCCTTACACCACTTAGGACTGTGCATGCGGGAACCTGCCACTTTGACGGCTTCTGCCCATGCCACATTCTCCTTTTTCATTCCACAATTCTTCCAATTTATTTCGCTTTCCGCTGCCCCACAAATGTCTCTTTTTCTTTCCCGATTTCCAGCCCCTTCCCGTTCTCTGACGAATACGATTAGGTACGACACAACGCGATACGAAACGGACTTAATCTAACGAGATAGAACACTTGTCTTCCTGATTCCCTACCTCATTCCCTCTCCGCCCCCTGGTCCCAGTTTATTAATCCAGAGGAAACTCTTCTTCCGTTTCCAATTGCTTTTTCCATTAGTAGCATTCTTAAATTGTTATAAACTCGAGCCTCTGTGCTCCAGCATTTAATAATCACGAGTTGGCTAATAGAACCCTTTGAATTACTTACTTACTATTATCATCACCTTTTTATTCATTTTGTTTTTGTTTTAGCATTTGGTCGTGTTTGTCTCGTTTGTTGTATAAGTACTGAAATCTTCAAGTTGAGGTAAAGTCAATAAAGTTGGTGTAAATATTTGTATAAAGTCCACGTAATAGATCTTTAAAAACGTCCCCAAAGTCCTCACAGAAAATTATTGTTTTCAGGCAGAAGGGAGCTGCAAATGTCGTAATATTCCAAGTTACTCAAAGTTTGTTTATAGCATAAGGGGCAATCGAGTGACGGTACTAGGAGGGGAACTTGATTGCAATATCAGTATCTTCACAGGAAGCCGCACTCACTAAGGTGGTTTTCAGAGAGGTCTTGTGAGAAATACGTTTAATGCTATATGTGCAGACTAATAACAAAGAAGGACTAAAAGTAATGTTTCGTGCTCAAGATGCTTAGAAGACTTCGCCCCTTTTTTGTTATGTTTTGTTTTTCACTTTACTTCAACGCTTAGAATAGCATACGGAAGCCTGTTGTTTGCATAACCAGGTGAAACCACAAGTACATTTTTCTATAACTGAGTCATAATGTTTTAGTTCCTCAAATTTTATTTATATCATAACGAAAACCGTGTGGTAATAGAGGGGAAATAAGAAGTAATAATAGTGCTCAATAATTTTTCAGACAATCACATAGTGAAGCTCAGAAGATTGTATTGGATGACAGGAGACTAAACATGTTACTTCCGATGTGGAAAATATTTCAAATTGTTGCAGTAATCTGTTTTTGTTTGTTTCCCTGAAATTGTTTCTCATTCATCGATTTCGTTCAGCCCCTTGGACAAAGGTAACAACATAATAATGTTTTGGGAAATTCTGATTATAAAAACTGCTACCTACACCACTCGCCGGAGGCTACTACTCAGAGTAACTTTCGTTTTCTAGATTTGGTCACACTTTAAGATCGCATTCCCGGTAGAAAGTTAAAACCATCTTGTTCAACATAATAAACAGTTCGACAGGAAAGTACTACATCTTCAGAGTGGTAAAATACAAGGATATTTTTCACAGAGGTATAATAATAATAACTTTGTTTAAGGATGGTGCCTCCTCGTACAGATAAAAAGGAAAAAGGGAAAAGTAGATCTTATCAAGGGTTATTGGAATCCAAAAAGAAAAATGTGGGTAACCACGCATTTTTCAGAGACAAGTTAGGAACCATAATTCTAAAACATCGTTCAAATACAAAACTATGTATGGCAATTTCTTTCTAAATTTAAGCTCCATTATCTCTGAAAATGCGTGGCCACCCCCAATTTTCTTTTGGGATTCTGATAGCCCTTGCTGAGATCTGCTTTTGCACATAGCCATAAACCGCGCAAAAATGTTGTTGTATAAGCGGGTAAATTCCTTCAGAAAACCGAATATCCTGAGATGCGCAGAACGTATGTGCAGTAACAAAAGGAGGCACCGTCCTTAAGTGTCGGAGTATTTAGCAGGGCAGTGCTAACTGGGGACACTGTAAATGAGAGAAAGTGACATGACAAGTGGAACATGCACGTTTTTTAAAAACCCCAACTGGTGGGAGGCAGCCTAGTACCCAGGCATTCTCTTCTCGCTCACTGGACTTGGTGCGAAATTTCGTTGGTGACGTCACGACATTTCGCACCAAGTCGAGTCGATTGAGCGGAAGGAAAACGCCTGGGTACTAAGCTGGGTGGGAGGCTTACCAGTTGGCTATTCACTCCACCGCGGTCAAACGTCCGAGGCAGTTTTTCGTTTTAATTCGTAAGATTCATTCACGATGCAGTCGAAACATGAGCAAGGATACAGTGGAAACCCGATTTTTTGAAACCCCGATTTTTCGAATCTCCCGATATTTCGAACCAATTCTTGCCTCCCATGGAAGAAGTTTATAAGAAATTTACCTTCGATTTCTCGCACCCACAGGAAAGCACTACTGCGTGGGCTTTCATTTGAATGGCCACACGCCAGGAATTCATTCTCAGACTCAAAAGGTAGAACCACTTTCAGTCGAATGGTCACTCATTACGCTTGGCTCTCCTGTAGGTGCTGTTTGTTGTGTACAAGGTGGTTCTAACTTTTGAGTAAAATTCTAACGTGTGACCATTCAAATGAAAGCTGAAAACTGTAAAAGAGTGCCATGGTATTTCTGTTTGATTTCCTGGTTGTTATAACACAACACCTCGTAAATCGAACGCGATTTCCTGCCACCTTCGATTTTTCGAGCCAATTTCCGTTTACTTAGGAGATTCGAAAAATCGGGATTCCACTGTATATAAATCAGTGGGAGAGTGTAAATATATTTTCATTTCTCTCAAATAAACGAGTTTCTTTGCCTATAAACGTTCCGCACCTGAACAAAATTACTCTTAGAAATGGCGCCGACGCCTATTTCCCTTTCGCAAACGGTCGTTGCCATTTCTACCATCATTGGTAACCAAGCCTTTAGTTATGGTAACTGTAATATATGCTCTGGATTAAGTTACAATAAGTAGGGTTCGTACGCGTCTTGAAAACCCTTGAAAACCCTTGAATTTCAGAAGTCCGATTTCAAGGCCTTGAAAGTACTTGAAATTGATTTTGGTCCTTGAAAGTCCTTGACTTTTTATTGAAGAAGATCGAGAAATATTAATACTTTAAGGTTTTAAAGTAAATGAAAGCCAGTCTTTCTTGAATATGGCAGCATATTTGCATTAAGGTCGCCAAGAAACACGAAATCACCTTTATCCAGGTTAACTTTCGCTATTGATATCTCCAAGTTTGAAATAAAGTTCGCAAAGTCAAAAACGGGAGCTCTATCTCAGGTGGATTAAGGAATGGCTCCTCAAAAAATATCACCTTTTTTCGAAATTTTTGTAGAAGCGTTGCTATTCAAGACAAAATGGCTTATAATTGTGTAATAAGAGACAAATCAACTTTTTGGATAAATTAGTGTGTTTGCTGCGATCACATGATCGGCCACGTCCTAGTTTATGCAAAATTTGCAATAGTTCTATTACAACATGATAATGAACTTTACAACTACCCATCTTTCTTCCAAAACCTCCACATTGTGGAAAGGTAGATTAAATTAAACGGGGTTTTCTGAAAACGTTAACTGTTACGTAGCTATTTATTGTTTTTCTCTAGTCCCAGTCACTCTCCAAAATTAAAGCGTCATAGTTTAAAGAAAGTAGCTAAATTCTCAAAACCCCAATTAGTTCCCTAAACCTTTTGCCTCGAGTCATTGATAAAAGGCAAACTTAATGGGAATTCGTTTTCTTAAAATATTGTAAATTTCAATCAAAATAAATTGTAAAAATTGGGCGTGGTATGTCACGTGACGTAAAAACAAAGTTCACTAAGACAAAAATTAAATACTTCAAGGAAATGCTCGACTCTGCCAAACTTTCTAATCAGTGCCTTGAAAGTATTCTAAACTAGACCACCCTCCTCCAAATCTGCGGAGACCCTTTCCTTAATTCACTTGAGATATGCACAACAAATCAAAATTGGGCGACATTTAGTGCGCGTTAGCTCAATCCATAGGCATTCATTTGTGGCTGAGTGAAGATCATTCCTAACACGAAACGACAAGCCTTCCTTTACATAGATTGCTACTCCACCATATCCTTCCTTGGCTCCAGACCTATCCAGGCGAATGCATTTGTATCCTGGAATAGTAACATAAGAATCTTCATCTAGCCAAGTTTCACTGAGTGTAAGAATATCGATCGTTCTGTTATCCAAACCCTCCAGGCGTAGCGAGTCTGATTTGTTCCTCAGGCTTCGAATATTTAGATGAGCAATCCTTAGTCCTCGTGAACTCCTAACATCCTCCAAACTCCTATATCCAGGGTTGAGTTCAACATCTCCGGCGAGTGCTATTAGAGCCAAGGCTAGAGAGGCATGAAGTAGAAGCTTGCACGTAATAAAGCCTTTCAGGAAAGCTCCGACTGCTTGGTGTTTTGCCGGTCGTCGTGCCAGAGAGTGAAAAGATTGAATTTCAACTCTACAAGCTTCTTGAGAAGCGAAATATAGGTTGCTACTATTGCTTAGTGGCTTCATTAGTGTTTTATCTTGTTTTATGCCGTTTAAGATAAGAAGCAGGCAGAGCAGAAGGCCAAAATTAACGGACATCGTGGTTACGCGTCCAGCCATATTCAAACAGCCATATTGAAACAGACCACTGTCGAATTAAGTTTTTTTTTTTTATCCTTGTAGTGTATATGTTGTAATTATTTATATATTTCGGTTTTAGCTCTAATTTATAGATTTTAATTGTATCATTATATAATATATATCTAGTGTTAGGACCTCTATGTAAACCACTTTTAGTGATGGAGCTTCCTAATAAAAGATTGTTATTATTATTATTATTAGTGAAAACAAATGTTCAGGTAAACAAAGTATAACATCCTCGAAATGCTCACAAAATGCCTGAAAACGCTTGTTTTCGTTCTCAATGCTCTCTCGTTAGGTTTAAAGGCAAACATTTTGCTTGGTTTGTGGTAAATTCTTACTAAAAAAAAGTCCTTGAAATTTCGAAGCAGGGTCCTGGAAAGTCCTTGAAAAGTCCTTGAATTTTTTGCCTGAAAAAGTGTACGAACCCTGAATAAGGCAACAAATACATTTTTAAATAGTCTGAGAAAGAACAAAGTTAAACTTTAAGCCCACGTTGAATTTTAGGTTAGAAGTTTGGGAAAGGGCTAGGGTCACCTATTATAGATGTATCAGTTATGAAAGACAGTTAATTATAATCTATACTTTAATTTTTCAGAATTGTGGCGGATTGGCGTGGTAGTGTAGTGGTAAGGTAGAGGGATTAGCATACGAAAGGACCAGGTTCGATTCTGGGTTGTGAATGTCTTTCTTTTTAGTAGAAAACTTTCAATAACAGTTCAAAAATTTTCTAAGTGTCTAAAAATGGCAACGACCGTTTACGAAAGGGAAATTTGCGGCGCCGACAAGTCCGTTGACCGTTTTCAACACTTACAACTTTTTTTAACAAATTTCGAAACAGTTTAGTAAATCAACAGGATACTGGTGCAGTATCAAATTTTAAACAGTGAAAATAATTCTCTTATCTTTGAAGTACTTTTCTTATTTTTCTCGTTTGACCGCGGTGAAGGCTGTTCACAAGCGTGGCTGGGGATTTGAACATGGGGCTACCGTGAAACAAATCCAAGCGGTCTGAGAGGAAGCTTGAACCTGGGACCTCCGGATTACAAGTCCAGCGCCCTAACCACTCGGCCAGGCCGCCTCCCTCATAACATACCAGAAGTGAAGAGTCAAACTGACTTTCCGTACCGCCTACTCAAACATTGAATTGTATTATGTTTAAGTGTAACTTTTGGAGGCTATGGATGAAATCCTAAAGTGGAACCATTCAAGTGAAGGCTGCTGCATGAGCAATACTTTCCTGCGCTTTTTTATTGTGATATACAAGGTAGTTTTGACTTCTGAGCCTGTGAATTACATTTTCAAATGGTGTTGGAAAACTGAGCAGACCCTGGAGACGAGGTTGGAAAATTCCCGCCTTTTTGCAGCAGTCACGTGACATTTTCGCTTTGTGCTCGCTGTGGCGCCATGTTTGAATGCACTGGCGACCGAAGCCTTCATGGCAGTTCTTGCAGGTAAGCGTTCGTCAAGTTTAAGCGTTTGGCAATGCACGAATTCAGACAGACTAAAGAAACCACAGCATGGCTGGCCTTGGCAAAGAGCCCCACGGCTATGAAAGATTTAAAAGGTAAGCAAAACAAGCAGGTAGACTGGGTTTACCCCGCCGCAGAGAATCTGACCAGGGTTTGTTTTGTTTTGTAAGCTATTCTTTTCAATGTTTCGCTGCAGTATGCGGTTTCAACCTTGTCGTTTTCTTTGATCTACGCCCCAACTTCTACGTCATCCGTGAGTTTGACAGGTTCTTACACGGAGTTAAAACTCATATTTGTTTGCAGTAAGCCTGACTGAAACTCTTCCCTTCTTCAATAAGGCTTATATTTTAACTTGCTTGTTGGTGTTGCATTTAAGCTTATCAGTTTAAGTTTAAGGTTACTTCATGTGAGGTACAGAGTTAAGCGTACGCTTATGACGGATGTAAGTGCTTTGAGATAGCCTGCTTGTTATTTGGAAGTAGTTTGCCATTTTCGCCGAACTTGTCACATTGCGTGCATGTCAGCGTGGGTTTTGCAGTGCTTTAAACTATTGAATCCGGGCGGCTGTCACGGATACATGTAGCGAACGGAACTTTGTTTAATATTGTATTTTGCCCATGAAGTTTTGTTCATGTTGCCGAGTTGTATAAGTTGCAGCATTCATTTCAAAGGTGATTAGGGCTCAACTAAATTATATAGATGTGTAATTTTAAAGAACTTGTTAAGTGCTATTGGACAGCGATAGAAATAGCGCTATGTAAATAAAGTATTATTATTATTAAAGCAGTGATGGATATTGTCGAGGAAAGTTCAAATACTCAGTAACAGCGGCTGAGTAACCTGTAAATATTTTTGAACTACAGCAGCTCGTAACTTTGTTCAACCATTAGCTTATTACCGAATACTCTGGCAACTATTAGTGAGGTAAAATCAGGAGTACTGACCTACGAATCCTCTTATTCACATGAAACCCTATTAAAAAATTCGCCACCGCCACTCAAATGACAGCTGTCTAACATCAGGGGATGAGGAGAAATAATGCAGTGTTCACTATTCCATTATCCCTGCTCCAAAAGCAAAACTACATTGTTAGTGGGGAAGCGTAACCGTCGATGATTATTCCAGGAGAAATCGTTATTCCATTATCCCTGAAAACCAAGGCCATTGTTCCACTGCAAAAAGGCCATTATTCCACTTCAAGAAATTTCCGTTATTCTCATTCCGTTATTCCTCTTCACCTCCCGAATCTAGCATTGCTTTCCTGTAGCACCGTTTATTTTGCTGTACAAGGAGATGCTAACTTTTGAGTCTGTGAATAAAGCCCTCAAGGAATTGTTTATTATGTTGTGCAGGACGGTGCTATACCTTTTAAGTCGGTGAATATTATAAAACCTAGGAAATGGCCATTCAAATAAAAGCATTTCTGAGCAGTAATCACCTACATATATATAGCGTAGTTTGTTTTCATACTGTACTATCGAGGCTGTGTCCGTTGAAGTGAAAACTACTGAGCGTACTGTTTATTATGCTGTACAAGGTGCGGATAACTTTTGAGACTGTGGATGAATTCCGAAAGTGTGGCTACATGTATCAGTTTCAAATGAAAGCTATTGAGCTATCTTCTGGAAGTGTTTGTTATCTTGTGCAGGATGGTGCTAACTTTTGAGTCGATAAATGAAATATCCTAAAGAGTGACCATTCAAAAGAAAGCTACCGAGTAGTACCGTCCTATACCAGTACTTTCCAGTGATGCTGTTCATTATTCTGTACAAAGTGGTTTTCCCTTTTGAGTCTGTGGATGAAATCCTAAAGTGTGACCACTCAAATGAAAGTTATTGAGAAGTACTTTCCAGTGGTGCTGTTCATTATGCTGAGAGGGTAATGCTACCTTTTGAGTCTGTGGAGTAAATCCTAAAGTGTGACCATTCACGTGAAAGCTACTGAGCAGTAATCGTCTCTGAAAATAAATTTGTTTTCATTAAGTTTCATTTAGGTTAATGGCGAACTTTTGAAGACTCATTAAACTGTCGACACGCCCGACAGCTCATAACTCATCCTGAAATATTTGTGACACCGTTGTTAAGTGCAGCAAGTTCACACGATGATTTAGCGATGACAATTCTACTATCAAGTATTTAGTTTTACTTTTTTGCCAGTCTGTGTTTTGATAAAGAGGATTTCTAAAGTTCGACTTGGTCTTCTGTTCGATATATTCTGGCCAAGGAAACAAGGGGAGGGTTGGAATGAACCCCATTCGATGCATTTATGTTTCAAGGATAAAAGTGGTTTTCAAACGAAAAAAATAGACGAGTTATTTAATACGCAATTTGCTATCTGCTTCAAACTTACATTTAGAAGGTACTTCTTTTCCCATGCTTTAATGTATCATAACCTAAAGTAGCTGCTACACTTAGAAATTGCAGCTGTAAAAACAGCAGCCATCGAGATTTTTTCAGTATCAAGGACGTACTATTTGACTTGCTGTACAAGATAAGTGCTTCAGTAGAAAATCTTTCGTCTGTAACGATGTATTAACCGATGACATATTTTATGAAGCACATGCAATATTGCCACAGCTTTCTTCATAGTTTTCATTAAAAAATTCACTTAACTCTGAGTAGCGTTCAAAACTTGGCCCGGTTGATGGCATAAGAAGTGTAAACCTGTTAAAATATTTGTCTTGGTTAGAACCTGACTTAATGTGTTAAATTTAAAATTTTCTTTTTCCGGGTGGCTTAAACTTCTGTTCTACCGGTGAAACATTGTCTATGTTTTTGTAATTCTTAGTTTTCTCCAAAATTGGGTCATCTTGGTATTTTAAGATATTCTCTGTAGGTTGTCTATATAACAATTAAAATTGCAAGACCTTCAAACTTTTTGTTCTTACTGTACCACTGTTTGATTTCTTTTCACCGATGAGTGTTTTCTAAGTAACGTTTATTAGTCTGTAGTTTAAGACCATTAAACACGGTTGAGTTATTTACGTTTTGTTTAAACACTCACCAAACACATCAACGTATTTTTTTAGAAGCGTTTAAAAATGGTTTATCAAAAGCATAAAAATTGAGCTTTTTAAGAAAAGTTAGCCTTCCGCAATTGATAAGTTCAAATCACTAAAGAAATAAATACGAAACGCTTTTTATGAGGAGAAGATAGGGGTAATATGTTAAGTTGAAATAACGAATTAACCCTTCCCTTAGCTCTACTTTGATAAAAAGCTTACTTCGTGTTACTGGCTAATTAGTCTCAAACGAACACAGTCCAGCTGATTATGCATTGTCAGCTCTCCCTCTTGCTTACATGGCTGTATTCGGCGCTTTTCTTGCTAGTGAAACGAAATCGTCTTACAGCAGGTGCGGACCTGCCTTAAAACCAAGAAGAACAGGCTTTCCGAAATGGTCTAAAAAAACATACGGAAACGATCCGACAGACAGGATAGCGAGTAGCCAGGAAATTTAAACGTTTAGTTGAACGAAATAGAGCACGTTCGACTGGAGCAAAAACCATGACACTAGCTGAAACTTAGGGCTTTATAATTTTATTCCGTGTATCTTAACGTCACCGCCATTCTTGCTATACAAACCACAACCGGGCACTCGGTTTGTTAATTCAAACTCAAGACATGCCAGACAGCTGAGAACTCGTCCCTTTGCCACAAGTTCACTTGTACGTGACGCAGGTCAGCGATGACAATTCCAGCAGCAAATACTTAGTTTCACTTTACATATATCGTTTTATTTCGGTCTTTTTGTTAGTACGGACGATTTCAAAGTTAAACTCAACTTCTGTTCCGTATGTTCTGGGAAAGGAGCAGTACCCTGTAAACCCAGTTCCCACTCCATTTTTGATTTTTGCTGCATGGGTTCCCGCGCAGCTTTGCCCTTTTTCGATCGTAAAATATTACACAGTGTGGTGTACGTTTTCCTATTCTCCCTCATTTCCGCCTTCTCTTTCCCGCTTAATTCCATACACTTCCCGCCCCCTATTCTCCCGCGGGCAAGCAAGACGCATCTCTCTTCCCCTTCCACAAGCAAGGAAAGGGTCTTGGGAAAGACCTAATTCTATGCGGGTAACACAATTTCCTATCTTGCTTCCAACTTACATTTATAGTTTACTTTTTATCGGACGCTTCCATGGCGTTTTTTATGCATTGGGCCATTTTTTTTTTGTTTCTTCCTTTGGAAGTTTTTAGGGATTAAAATGATTTGGCGATAAAATCTGGTCAGGATTTTACGCACACACGTTACATTAATGTGGCCTCGTTACAATTTAGCCAAAGGCGCGCCACTTCTTGAGTGCCGTCCTTTTCCTGACAAAGGTATTGTACTGCTGAAAACGTTTATGAAAACACTCTAAAACAAAAATTATTCATCAAACAATTTTCGACGTTTTTTGGCTAATCGCTTAATTTAAATTTAAGTGGCGATCATTAAAAATGGTTTGTTAGGCAATGAAAAGTGCTGGGATAAGCATCACCGCGGGAGAGCTTCATAAAGGTTGTGAAAACGAAAAAAGCTTGTTAGCTGCTGAATGGAATGCACTTTTACAACAAATTGAATTTGAGTTGTGGCCGTCTCACTTTAAAGCCGGATCTACAAAATCGTCTTTTTAGGACATTTTTGTAACTCATCATGGCACTGACGCCCAGATGGAAGTTTGAAGTCTTTAGGTTGTTAAATCAGTGGACAAAAGTTGACTTTACAGTGAGAAAATATAAACACATAAAGTCCTTGTATTAGAGGAATACCTCCCTCAGTAATCAGCCGGTAATGGTGAATTCTGGCCGGGTTGAAAATCATACGTTAATTGCAAAGTTTGGGATGTGAATAAACTGAAAACTACAGCTCATCGATCATCTTGGCAATCCACAGCACAAGACACCTATCAATGAAAGTTTCAGTGCATTAATGTAGCAACTACGCCATTGCTTTTTGGTTTAATTTCCACTGATGCAAACAATGTAAACATGTCTTTTGGCTTTCGAAAGTGCTACAATAGCAATCAAGTGAATCGACTGTAAATATCCGCTTCAAAGGCAAATATCGCGGTGACAACTTAAAACCTGCTGAAATTATCATCTTGGCTTTAAATTCTGCTTTTAGTAACAATCATTAAATTTATTCACAAATTTCTTGGAGTAGTTTTACCCCTTTTTTGCTGTCAGTATAATCTATATCATTGCTATATCAGTGTATATCATTTTGATATTTTAAAGATATTCGACAAGTTGTTAAGTGCAAACCCTTCAAACTATTTGTCTTTACTTAACCGCTGTTTGATTTGTTTTCACCGACGAGTGTGTTGTAAATAGCGTTTGTTAGTCTGTAGTTTTAAGACCATTAAGCTGGGTTTGGTTAAGTAAGCTTCGTCAAAACACTGCCCATTATAATTATCACACTTCTCAGAAGCTTTAACAATGATTTATTAAAAGCATTAAAAAAAAACTCGAGCTTGTTATCCTTAGCTTTTTGCATTTAGGTAAGACCAGATTACCAAGGAAATCAAACATTTTTCAGGAGAGGATGAGATATAAGTCTATCTGTTAAGTTGTAATTTCGAAAGTAAAACCCTTTTGAAAGCGACGCTTTCCCTTGCTTTAACCGTGATGAGAAGTTACTTTATATTATTGACTCATTGGTCTTTAACAACAACAGAACAGCTGATCAAGCAAAGTCAACTTGCCCTTTTGTTTACAATGTACTCAGCTCCTTCACTTAGTATTCTAACAAACCCCGCCTTAAAGCAGTGGCGTCGCTGCCTTTCAACCAATAAGCACAGGTTTACAAGTGGGTCTCCTTAAATATTCAGTTTGAATAGATCTGATAGACAGGATGGCTAGTATTTGGTTCAACCAAGGAGAAACGCTAGCTTTCTAGACTCTCCAGTGGGCTAATCCACAGCTCACACTACACCTCAGTACAACACCACGCAACTGCTACACGCCAGCTGCAATCTCCGAACGCTTTTTTTGTTTACGCCCAACATGGTTATCGGTGAAATAAGTTACCCTCTCTTTTTCCTTTGATGCACAAATGCAGAGACGTGATAATCAATTGACAAGAAACCCTGTGTGACTCGTGAAGTTTGCTCCAATGCAAAAGAAAAAAAAAAGACAACAACAACAGACAACTAGTGTTCGAATTATTGCAACTTGTCTTCGACCCCTAACCACATCCTAACTCCACCATCACCACCACCAAAATAACACCCCTGTACAGATTTTGACAGAGATAGACTTGCTAGACAAGTCCATTAGACGGGCCGCTTTTGAGAGAGAGACTTGGGAAGTGGAGGGGTTACTCCGAAAAAAATAACACACTCACAGAGATTAGTAGGTGATGTTGGAAAATAACTGTTGTAGTTTTAGTTTGTTAACCATCAAAACATGAAACAAATACACCCTTTGAAGAAACTAAATGTGCCGTTTTTCCTTTGGTTTGTGAGTTAAGAGATAAAACACTTTGATTCAGTACAAAAAAAATTAGAGATTAATGGTAGCAGTTAAGCGTCTTTATATGTCCTTTTTAAAAATATGTCGACGTGTAGAAATTACGCTTTAAAAATGTTTTTTCTTGCATCCAAGAAACACTGCATTCCTGCTCGTTCATTGGCCTCACTGCGTTCATGTACTCTCCCAACCGCTCACAATTCTAATGAGAACGAAGCCTATTGTCCTAAACGTTTCGGCCATGATTGAACGCAGTCTAGGGATACGGTTAGAGAAAGTTATGATTGGTTAACTTATGCAAGAAGTATTCAAAGAATTCTTTTAGCATTTCGATGCCAACGTTAAATTTAAATGGTGAACTAGAACTCTTTACACTTTCTGAGAAGAAGCTTGAGTATGTGAGTGCGGGACAACCTCCTCAAGACAACGATGAAAATTAATGAATACAATCTATTTGCAGCATATCTCTTAAGGATCAGTTAGCGAAATTTGGGCCCGTTGCGTTTTCTGGCGTCGAAGTATAACTTTTACTCACTTTCAGTTTGATTAACGCCTTGAATCTGTTGATTTGGACCTGGTAACTTCTGCGTTTGTGAATGTAATCGTAAAGTGCGCCTAGTAACATACACGGAATAGTTTGCGTTGGTGCTGTTTGGTTTACAGTTTCTCTCAAACAAATCTGGGAACTGATGTTGTCTAGTTTTCATTTTTATGCCTTTGGGTGTGGTAGGGTTAAAAGTACCTTTTTGAAATCTAATGTTGATTGGAGCAGCTTAGTAGCTCTTCGAATGAAAGCTTATCTTCTGTTTATAAAAATCAAGAGTGTCGAAGAGAAGTGACCCCTTCCCCCTGGATAACAAGATATTTCATCACAAGGCGACAATTCCTAAGAACGAGGCACTAATTGATTCGTTGCTCAATTTAAGAAACAGCGAAAGCATGGAAAACTTAATTTCACCTTTAAAATGCTTTGAATCAAAGGCAAACGCAGCTTTCCTGCAACACTCTTGACTTCGTTATTAAATAGTTCGGTGATAATTAATAAATCTGGTATTTTAGGCACACGACTGATACGTGTGATCGGCAGCCAACCCAACTGATCTCTTTCTTTGTTTCAAATGAAAACACGAGGCAACTGTGCAAAGGTTTGTAAATTATCGTAGATTATTTAAAACTTTTACAAAGATGTGATCGTGCCAATAAAAATAAATAAAATAGGGCTGGGTAATTCTATTGGAGCGAGAAGTTAAAGTCCATCTAGATATAACTTGAGCTATAATTGCTTTGTCAAAATTTATGATTAGTCAAGCTAAATTAAAGTAAATGTTTTGGAGCCTGATTAATCAGTGGATCTTCCTTTATCCATTTTTGCTTTTTCTTTTCTTACCCCTTTCTTTAAAATGTATAAAAGTTATCGTGTTAGATTTCGGCGATTATAAACAGAAAAACTAAATCACCATCTTTGGTCATTTGGAAATTTTATGTTATCGCTCTTTAACTCTGAAAGCAACATTAAGAGGTAGTTTGGCTGCAAATAAAACGGTTAATATTTCAGTTACCATCTAATTTCGAAACGAAAGACTTTTTCACATCACGACGAAATTAATTTTCCTGAACACCCCGAGTTTACCCAGGTTCCAAGAAAGCCCATTAGAGCGGTCGTGGGTATTATTAGTATTTGCACATGCATTTATTGAGCTTGTACACCACTTAAAACGGATTTAAAGTCAATTAGTAAATAAATAAAGAGCAGCCAGCGATCTTTTCAGCTGCACCTTCAACTTATTACAACACTTTTTGTTCATTAGTAAAACATTTCGTTGTTTTTCGTTGAGCCCGAAATGCATATAAATGAATATAATGAAATTTCAATTATATTTTCGCATGTACCTACTGGATTTTGCTTTTGAGCTGTTGTATAAATGGCCATAATACAAGACGCGAAATTTTATTTCTTTATAGTTTTACATTAGTGTACTTCATACTATTTAAAAGTTTGAAACTTTTTCCTTGAGTAAATCAGAGGCTAAGAGCTTGAAAAGCCGTCAGCTTGTATCTTTGGCTAGTTTGCCTTTGATCGGCCCGTCTTTAAGGCAGATGTACAAATATGCCTGTTATTATACTTGGTGCTCCATTGCAATTAAAGCTAATACAGCATTTATTAACCAAAGGAATAAATTCCTTGTTTTCTCTCCTTTTATCATTCCATACAACCATGGAGCAATATTTCCGCCATAACAGAACAAACCTTTATCAGGTAATGTTAGAGTATTGTTAAGTTTAAAGAAACTTTTACTGAAGTCTCTATTTTAACCTTTTGTACGAGCTTTCTTGAACATTACAGTGCTTCAGACCTAATCTCTTCTCATGACCAATATCAAAATTTACATTTTCAGTTATTCTTTCTTGGTATAACCATAAAATCCCACTGAATTTCAGCTTGGAAAATGATGAAAAACAAACGAAAAATGAATCGCTACATTTCAAGTTTCCCTCCACAGACTCAAAAGTTAAAACCACTTTGCAAACCGTACCACAGGGACTTACTGCCCTACGGCTCTCATTGAAATGGCCACACTCTGGTCACACTTAAGTTTTGAACCACATTAATTTTCTTAACGTTTGGAGATTAGGCTCTGTAATAGCCTGCTCATGTTCAATAATACGAGCAGGAGCATTCCTTTCATAGCTTTTTTGTTTTCTTTTGTCATATTCTTTTATACGATTGCCAAGAACGGTCTCTTCAGTGATTGCCAAATCACCGAGAGTTGTTACAAAACCTGCCTTCAGTTCCTGTGATGAATTAAACAGTGATTTCCCGGCGTACTGTAACTAAAGTATGAGTTTCGTGTGTGCGGTGTAAAAGTTCTCCAACCAGTGTGTGACCTGCCAGGAATTGAACGTGGCAGCCGTGAACGTGTTGTTATTTCGGTCCATTCAAGTTTTTTCACTCCAAGTCAGCGCGGTTTACGTCTCACAGCATATGTTCTTCGTACTCAGCCAGTTTTATTTCCCTGTTTTGCCATTAACAGAGCGTATATAGAATAAACAAGTTTCTCGAATGCGATGGCTGTTTCGTGAATTGAGTTAAATAAACCTCGTTTCGTGTCAATAAAAGCCTAGATACATTTGGTACCTATAGTATAAATAACAGAAATATTTTACGTCGCCCGAAGGAGAAAACTAAGACCAAAGATAGTTCAAAATAAAGTGAATCGAATTCTGCCGAAGAAGTCATTTATAGTGAATTGGTATTTCAGAAGTTCATATAGTTTAGTTAATGTCCACCAAATCATGAATTGGCTTTTGCCTGGTTAAATCAAGAGGTTGACTTTAGGAAGATAGCCAAAGAATGACCGACAAATACACAAATTTATTTATGCTGTTTTGATGGACTGCGTAACAAGAAACTTCGAAGTGAGGGGAGCTAGCAACGGAGTGTGCACTAACCGACAATTTAGCAATATCACATGTGAAATCCCCGTCATTATCAAAATACATTGTTCTTTTGTTCTCTTAAATGCTGTTACGATAAACAACTAGCAGTATAGAGCAGCTTAGACACGAGATGGTTAGATAACAAGACAAATTCACTAGAAGAACTGCATCGAAAGTTAAACTTAAAATACTTTTCTTCATCTTTGAAACTGACCTCCCGGGCAAATGCATTTCAGCGGATTATATCTTTAAAGTTTTTCAAACGTTAATAAGATATTACAGAGGTAGGCAGTATCTAAAAGCTTGTAAACTGATAAAACTCGAAATTTTAGCCAAATGATGAAAAAATTTTCCGGGGGGACTTAAAAATGTGAACAAAATAATAATCACTATAATAATTAATTCAAGTTAAGAAAAAATGACTTGACTTGAGATCAGGCGTCCATTCCTTTAAATTCCTGAGTGAAAAACGACGGAAATCTAAGATCACACAATAGCACGAAAATATTCTTCAAACTTTCTAAAATTCTTCTAACCAACCCAAATCAAGAAGACAAAAGCTAAGTTTAAAGCGGTTTGTATATCTCTAAAATGCGGTCGATCAGCATGAAGTGGCGTTGCCAGGTGTGCACTGGATGTCATACATTTCGTGTGCATCTTTTTGCGGGGCTTAGCCAATTTCCTTGAAAAATCATGCAAGATTGGCCAGTAGAATTTTACGCGATATTCGATGAGATACGTACAAAAATGACAAAAGTACAAAAGCTTCCAGTCCAAAAATTAGTGTCTTGTTGTTCAGGACCTGTAAACATAGGGTTGGGCATAATTTTACCCCACATTACGGCAAGCAAGGGAGTAGTTCCTTTAATTTTGGTGGGCTCGATTTTCGCGAACCGTAAACGATAAGCTGAAATTAAACAAAAAAACAAAAAACAAAAACGATAAAAATAAAAGGCTTAGAAGGGTAACATATTGTCACTTATTTTCGCAGGTTCTAATTGTCACGATTTTCATGATGTATAGAAAATAAAGGCGAAAAATTTGCAATCCTTCCAGCCGTCTCTCACGTGAAATCGCGAAATACTGAAAGCGTTACGAAATACGGGTACTTCATGCAGTTTCGCGCAATTAAGTACCTGCGAGGTAATAGATAGCTGGTGGATATATTCAAACAGACCACCAGCAAATACGTGCTGTGTTAGACAGGGTGATGAAACTGTTTCTATTGATCACGGGACAAGAAACCATTAGACGAAGCCTTCCCGTGGGAATTTCTGCTCTCTAAAACAAAAAAAATGAACAGTAATGTTTTAAGTTCATGGAGCGGTAATAGAACGAGCCTGCAGATGCAGTGATACCTAGAACAAAAGGAGCACATGTCATGCAGTGAAAAAATGCGCGTAACTTTCGTGGGACTGGCCGTCAAACCGTTTAAAGTATAAAAAATGGCTTAAAGTGTGGGTTATCGCTCTCTTTACTTTTAAGATGATAAGGTTAGTACTAAGTTTTTTTTTTTGTTCGTCAAAATGTCCAAAGTCGACGATCGAAAGTTTCCAGTATTCTTAAGACGCACTTTCAAGTGCCGATTTGCGTGGTAGTTTTCGAGGTAGCCTACTTGCAATAGGTTTAATAAGATGTCCCTTTCCAAGTTAAAGTTTAAACTTGAGATTGCCATATCTTGGGGTTTAATTCAATACAGCACAGTGATTTAATTGACACTTTGTCAGTATGGACAACAAAAATACTACAAGTATGGACAACAAAAACACCACAAGTATAATTGTACCACAAGCAAAACTAATGAGATGCACTCTCCATGTCGACACTGTAGCTTTTAAATTTACCAAGCCCTTTCTTTTTTTTACGTCGGTGTATGCATACCCAAATGCATCGGCACTAAAAAACATGTTTAAGTCTTCTTCAAACAGAACTAAAATTTGCACCCTACAGAACAAGCCAAAGGATTCGAATATCTTCATATGTTTGTTGTATATATTTAGTTTTAGAACTGAAGATGTGTTCTTGTGGCTGGCAACAAATTAGAAAATGTTTAAGCTTAATGGCTAAAATCTTCGACCACGAACAGGTGTAAAGAAATTAGTTTATGATTACAACTGGCCCTGTTAAACTTGCTCAGTTCTAAAGCTAAGTTGAACTGAAAATCATCTGAGCTTAATTTAGACTGCCGCTAAATTTAAAAGCGGCAACAAAGTTGGGGATTTGTTGCAAAACCTAAATGATATACCTTATTGTAAACTTTTGTTGTTTTTTGTTGTTTCATTCAATTTGATCCTTTGTCTCTCAGGAGGTGTACCACACTTTAAGTTTTCATTCACAAACTCAAAAGTTAACTTTGTACAACATAATAAACAGTACGGCAGAAAAATGCTACTTACGAACTTTCAATTGGATAGTCACGCCTTTGGATGCCATCTAGAAACTCAAAAGTCAGTACTGCATTTACGTATCCGGCTTAATAAACCACCACAGAGAAAAAAAGTCCTGCATGCTCAGCATAGCTTCCATTCGAATGATTACACTTTAACAAAACATAACAAAAATATAAACTTTACTTTAACTCGAAATTAAGATTTATACCCATAGGCTAAAAAGTTAGAACCGCTTTTACAAAATACTAAACAAATTACTACCGAAAAGCACTTCTCAATAGAATTAAGGCAACAGAATGATCCTTCGAGAAAACAAGCTTTCCTCATATATACTTGCAAGAAAATAAAGAGAAGCTTGCTTGCAATTCTCTTGCTAAAAGCAATTAATTCCTTTAAAGGGAGCCTAGAACTTAAATTGTTAATCGGCGCAAGTTAACGAAATTGAAGTTGAGGTTTGTGTAAGTTTCTTTCTCTCTCTCTCTCTCTCTTTTTATTTTTTGCACTTGACCCTGAAGTAAGAAGTTCCATAGAGAGACTTTGAACAACGGCAACAAAAATTATTTCTCGTTGTTTTCTGACTCCCACAAACCAACCGTCAGTCGCGTATAGGGATTCTAAACTTTGGGACTTCCATTTAAATGGAAGCTCTTTGGGAGGGCTTTCCTATTTGGCTATTTGTTTGTTTGTTTGTTTTTTTTTATTATGTATTTTACAAAATAAAACTAGGGATTATTTTTATTTGGGCGTCCGTGTAAGACACTCTCTCTTCACTACATTCTATTTATCATTTTGTGTAACGGGTACCATTCACTAGTTATCCCTCACTGGACTTGTTTAAAAACGTGTTTTCTGAATACGCCACCGGTTTGGATGACGTCATGCAACCTACTGTTCGGTGGAGAACTGAAAACCACGCTGTTCCCACCCCTGTGTTAATTTGAAGGCTTTTTTCGTTGCCTAGACTGCGAACATTTTCCCACCGGCCGCTTTCAGCCAATTAACACGACTGAAAAATAAACTAATCAATCCCTCCCAAGACCAAACTCCGTAACAAGTCAATACCGATTAGTTATTTTCCTCGGCTTTAATGGTCCGCTGTTTCTATATTTGAATTTTCTTTGGTTCCCTGTAAACATCTTTTTTGCTTCGCCAAAACGTTACGCTGCAAACTGATATTCAGGTCTAAATTACTTCGCCCATACTGAATTCACCTAAATTTTGATAGAAATATATAGTTTTTGTTTAACCATTTTAAGACCAGAAGAACTGTTCGATTATCTTGATATAAAAAATAAAATTTTCGAAGATAGATAGAGTAAGGATTTATTTTAAACAAATCTCAGTTTCTGTACTCAGTCACTGTATACTTGCTCTTTCACTCTTTCGAAACTATGGGTGAATTCGAAAATGTTTTAGTCTTCGGACTATACCGTTGCTTTTTTTTTTGAAACGGTGGTCTCTTTCATCTTTCAAATGTCTACCGTTTCGCCCCGGCTACGAAAAGACCCTTCTTTGACTGCATTAGAATAAGGTACGGGAGTAGTAATTTTTTAACGCAGTGCTTCTTATAAATTGATTGAAGTTTTAGGTGTAAAATTTCTTGTGGTCTTTTTTAAGGAAACCGCACAACTGTGGGGTTTTCTTTAAGCTTAGAAAGCAGCTTGTTTTGTACAAAATACACACGCGGTTGGTCGCGTGAATCACACAAAAACTCAATAAAACAATAACTAAACTGTTCCTTGTTTTTGTTGTGCGGGGATGCCAAAGCGCTCCAAAAGTATGCATTCACAGAAAAGAGGCAAATTGAAATTCTGGTTGTTCAAAATCAAATGATTTTCATATGAACAGATCGGGTGCCACAAATAAGAAGGACAACAGAAAGCATTATTGTCGAGTCTGCTCTGTTGTCCTATTGAAATTGTTTTATAATGGATGCGAGCACGTTTTCACACTCATCTTTTCAAAACTGAGTCAAAGCGGAATTCAAAAAAATATATCAAATATGTAGCAGCATGTTATTCAGCTAGCAAGATAGTAACAAACACATGTACAGTCAAGAGCTTTTTCATCAGTACTCTTTGCTCCTATCCGTTTTTGCGTCTGTATGTGAAATCCTAAGCTGAGACCAATTAAATCAAAGATATACTGTTTTTTCCTGTGTCGCTGTTTATTATACACTGTACAAGATGGTTTAACATTTCAGTCTGTGGATGAGATCGCAATGTGTGATCATTCAAATGAAAGCTACGTACTGAGCAGTACTTTCCTGTGGTGCTGTAAACTTAATAGGCTACATGGATGGCTTCAACTTGGGTCTGTGCATCAAAACCTAAGTGTAACCACTTAAATGAAACCTGCATTCAGTTGTTCTCCCCTTACGATTGTTTGCTTTTCTTTATTTTCCCAGTGAAAATTACAAAAAAAAAAAAATTTGTTCCGTAGCAGCCGTATCAGAAAAAGCTACCCACGCAAAAAAGACAAAATGCAAATCAAGCAAAATTAGTGCCAAAATGCAATTGTTTTAAAAGAAAAGCACACTAAAAAGGATTAAAAGGTTGTTTTGATACCTGCTACAGTGGTTTAACTCCTTTTATTTGACCGAGGGTAGCGGGCTGCATTGATATCTAATTAAGGTCTTTAAATATACAGCTTTATTCTGTAACTAAGAGATACATCGCACTAGTAAGTAGAGCTCAAAGAGATACTTCGAAAGAAACAGAGGCGACATTTCTGAATAACTTAGCGTATTGGTTGTTGCTTCGGTTTCCGCGGTCAATATGTTTGTTATTCAACGGTAAATAACCAAGAAAAACGTTTATCTGTAGCCCAGAAGTATGTTGCGAAGTTATTACTTGTAGTTTGAATCAGAAAATATGGCAGAACCAAATTACGACGTAATAATTACTGCGATAAGGTTACGTAATACTAGGTTGAGCATGGAGTAAGTACTTAATGACTTTCTTTAGGTGCACCTTGATAGTCCAAAATGTTCACATTCTGAAAAAAAAAACCGTCTTCCAAGAAAGCTATCATTAAGGATTCTTTTAATCAAGAGATAGTAAAAATTATTGTAGTCTTCTCAGTTTTTTATTTTCCGTTTTTTCCCTACTTCTTCTTATATATATATATATATTATCTTCAGGCTCTTTGATAGTGTGGAATAACCGATCAATTGAACCGCGAGCTGCATAAATAAACGACTGACTAACGACGGTTTTAAGTTTATTCTTATCCTTTCAGTATCAGTGGAAGTTTAACCTTGAAAACTAGCGAAATAAAAAACCAGGTTTTAACTTTTTATTAAAAGCCATTTTATTCGGTCTCTCGTCGGCACCTTTTTCAAAGATCATTAACGTTGATACAATTTACAATAACACTGAGTTAACTCGTAATTATACCTGTTGTAAAAGAAACAAGATTTTCGTTCAGCTGTCGCTAAAATATTCCGTAGTTCTTTCGCCTCCTAGGAGATGACAACCGAAGGAGTGTAGCTTTGATTTCAAACTTTTTCCAATATGGATTTTTTGCTGCCGGAATCCAGCCGTTGTAACGTATTTTTCCGAAAATTGACGAATTCTGAGTAACTTGATAAGGATAACGAATTTGGTTTCATTTGCAGTGGACGCAGATGTTTCCTTGCCCTGCCAAAGAAACAAAACAAATCTCGAAAACTGAGAAAGGTGAATGGAGGATTGGGGATATCAGATTCCTGTTTGTGAAGTCCACTAAGAAATTTAAACTGGTTCGGTGACATGTGCCGGATCTGTTGACTCGGCTCGGACTGTTAGCAAAATTAGAAGATAGTTGACAACAAAAAATGAGGCGCGTGGGTGAGGCGTTTAACAGGTTTTGTCGCCTTCCCTATCCTTAATACCCTCGTTACTACACACTTTTGAAACCTTTTCTTTACTGTCACCGACTGGAGTGTTTTTAAAAGCGTTTTCATAAAGCAGTTTACACGTGCGGTCACGTGATTGCAGCTTAAAGACAATGGAAGTGGAATATTTGGTCAATGCCCACAAATTTGAATACCAGATTACTCAGCTGAAGTGAATGCGTCTAAAACCTTTATTTTTTTTTTATTTTTTTGTTGAAAAGGAAATCTGAAAAATCTAAATTAACCAAAATACTAGTTTCAAGTTACGCAGCATTGTTTGACTAGACTACCGTTTCGAATTTGATCTTCATTGTTTCTTGTTAATTCAATCCCTTGAATCTTTTTCCTTTCCTTCTAGCTGAAAACTTGTATTTTACAAACAGTCATAACGAATCAGGGCACGCATCAGCGAAAACCAGAAATCTCCGCTTAGACTGAAAACAAACTGCATTTGTATGGTCTCTGGTTTTGCTACATAAACATCAAGGCTCCACGAAAAATATATTCATAGCCGACTATATTAAAAAAAAAAATGAAATAAAATAAAATAAAAAGTTCAGTATTTCTTCAGCTAATTTTTTGCCCAGCACTTAGAAACAGAAGGTTTACAGAGTACTGAAAAAATAGCAAAAAAAAAATGCTTCTTTTTTTTGAAAACACTCCCTGGCCATCTGCTGTTCTAAATTGTGTTCTTAAGATGTTTACAGCTCGGTCAGTTTTACTCTCAGTGCTCTTTTTGTCTGCGGTCACCCACTGCCGATAAAGATCTGCATATACCAGTCTTTGATTAAAGTGTGCCTTAGAAAGGTTGTCGCAAATAATAAAACACGACAGTTGTTTAAGATGTTTTGGTGAGCGGTTTAATTAAAGCCTAAAGACATTGGACATACCCAATACAAACAAAACAACCTAAACTTGCTGTTTGAGTTCAGTCAGCAAAACGAGCGGTGAAAAAAACACACGTAAAGAAGGCGATACTTCAAGATAACAACCGGAAGTGTCGAACTTTTAAGCGGCTATTTAGCTGATAATTACTGAAAAGAGTTTTTTGATTTGCCTTCTTTTGTAGCGTTAAAATGTGTGATCACCTTAAATGAAGAATTTACTGCAATTATTTCTCGTCGTACCTAGCGATCCTAATGAAAGGCTGTAAATTAATTAATCATTACTCGTGTTGTTGTTCTCTTCTTTGAACAAGGCAAACGTACTTGACTCAAAATGACAATTTGACAACAAGCCGATATCAAACGCAAAATATCAATTTATAGTATTCCAATTTGCCTACTGTTTCTCTCGCGTCATTATTACTTTGGCTTCTCGATACCTGTGACCATTACGTTAAGCCGGCTTTGTTCAGGCGATCAAAAATTTCTCATTCTTGGAGAGGCTCGAAAGAGCAGTTGACGAGTTTTTTTTGCCTCTAATTTAACGTCTTCTTATTACTTGGGGAATAATTCATTAAACTATCACCCGTGATCCTATTAGCTCAGAGCTCGATACCAGCTGTGCACACTAAGGGCAGGTGAATTTTTAGGACCTCCCCCAGTTCAAATAGTAACATGAAGTATTTGCCTCTAAAATGGCAAGCGATTCGAATCCACATTGAAGCCATGACAGCTCGGCAGTCCTAACTAGTTCACGCCAAACTCACTTCACGGATAGAATCTTGGGAACATATCTGTGGCTTGCTAGTTGTGCGTTATTATATGGGTTAATTCAATGTTCCCCTCGTTAATTAGTCAAACGAATTTCCCAGTCCCGAGCCTTTGACGCACGATTGAAACTTGGTGACGGTCAGAGGCAACCAACCAATAGCGAGCCAGAAAACAAAATGTAGCCACTCTTAAAGGCCTTTGTATTATATTATGACCGGTTGATTGAATAGTTATTTGATTTACAAACTTCAGGATGAGCAAAGAATACACTTCAGAATTCATTGTATAATTCCATTAGCAAAAAATAATAGGCAGGCTTTAAATATCACCGTAATTTTACATTTGGACACAGCCATTTGACCGCGCACCTCTTCAAGCCAACAACAAGTAAAGCGTCCGTTTTAGCAATCGTGAACCGCGCTGCCGAAAATCATTAGCTGGCCATTTTATAAATAATGGAGAGTAACTTACAAGGACATCGTACATATTTTCAGTCGCCGTTCTACGCCATGATGTCTTCCCGTGGCCAGTCCATTCGTAGCACCAGCAGTCTGCCTTACGCTGAATCTTGCTGCACTGTTCCAGGCTATTTTCCGTACCACACGTACGCAAGCCCTCCTTATGAAGTCCCGTGCATTTATCACCCGAGTTCCTACGTGGATCCTCAACTCGCCGCATTTCAGGGTAAGAAGATTGAAAACTTTTTAATCGCAAAGTAATTCTTCTATATTGCGTGAACGGCTTCTGAAGCTTGAAGTTTATTTTTTTGATACATTTGTCTTTGATTGAGTTCGCATCATTAGGTAATCGTTCATGTCGCTGAAAATCGTATTAACTAATTTGCTCTGACATTTTTGGGACCGATAACACGTTGTTAAAAACTATGAATGTACCTGCGATCAGATACAAAAAGAATACAGTAACCAAACACTGTGATTTTTACAAAGGATTATCTTTCGTGATAACGGAGATTTGAGGATATACCAAGAGATAACTGTTAAGCTGGCTCTGTTGTCGAGATTTTCTTTCTGTACATTGCCGCTTCATGGTAACGAAGAGATAGAGGAAATATTTCACAAGTAGAATATTAACAGGTCATTTAAACGAACACAGAATAAAATAGAAATACTGCTTTAATGTACTCAGTTTTTTGCCACACGAGCATCAAGCAAGTTCTTTGTTCCCGCAGAAAATATTTCGTTTAGAGAAACCATATAGCCAGTTAACAAGAAAATAGTTATTCCGAAAGAACAAGTGTTTCAGTGTGATAAGAATTTAGTGTTAACAAACTTTAATTATGCACATCGCTTATTCATTTAAAAGTTGGAATATTCTTTCAGTAAAATTCTACGTCTAACTTAATTCGAATACGTAATGTATATACGCAACAATTTTTTGTCAGTTATCGCCTTTACAAGATTATCTTTACAGTCGCAAAAGATAAAAAGCTAATTTCCTTAATTTTGGCCGGGTGACTGGTAAGCGATTCGATATTATCTCATTTCGTAATCTCGGGAACAGCGGAAAAATCAAAGGCAGAGAAAAATTGAGATTCTTTTCTTCTGTTCACGGATCGAAAATCATCTCGCAACGCACGTTCCGAACTTTTGATTAGTCACACCCTTAAATAAGAAAGCTAATTGAAAAACACAGTAACAATCACTATTTATATAAAATCTTGTTACTTTTTCTCTTCCTTATAGGTCAGAGGTTTTTGGACCATTTGAGACCACATAAACCTCGAAGGATGCGAGTTCGAACAAACTTTAGCCCATGGCAATTGGAGCAGCTTGAGCGAGCATTCGAGACAACTCATTACCCAGATGTCTTCATGCGCGAAGCTCTCGCATTAAGACTTGACCTCACAGAAGCAAGAGTCCAGGTATGCTAAAATTTTTCTTTGCCTCTGGCAGTTAAAAGGATCCCCTCTATTATTATACGTAAATATATTCTTAAAAGAAACACTTGGCACTCTCCGGATCTTCTAACTTGGTGTGTTCTGCGCTACTTCTTGTGTACGGAAAAATTTCTTTCCCTTCGGTTGCTGTGTGGATTTTAGTCAACATAAAACAGTACTCTTTTCTGGATCAGCCTTTGATTTTTTGAGATACTGTGAAAGTTTTGAGGAGGTTTAGATTTCTCATGCCGGGATCATGCGAGTCCAGTGTTAAAATAAATTAAACGTTGAAAGTTTAAAAGTTGAAAGTAAACTTGTTTTCCCGGTACAGCATCCTCGCAGCTTAAACAATCCCTTCCGTTTAAATACAGCATCAGATCACAAAATAAATACACTCGTCCCAAAATTTAATATATCCGTTCAAGAAATTGAAGAATCTCAGTCTTTTCATGGCGTTTGCTGCTGGGCATTTAACTTAACATCAGTTTATTTTAAAGTAAGTCAAGATAGAGAAAGAAAGTTAAATAACATCCAAATAACGCAAAGTTTTCATCGTTTCTTGGTTGATTCAGACAAAAAGAGGAATTATGATGAGAATATTTGACAAGAACGGATAAAAAATGTTTCTCTGGTCGAGAAAATAACGGACAAGAACATTCTGTTTACTAATTCTGACGGCGCGTCATTCAGTTTCTGCTGAACTGTTTCAATGTGTTGTTCTGTTATTTAGACACGCTATCCGTTAATATCTTTTTCGCTTACATTGATACGACAGGTGGGAGGAGTAGCGAGCGCCAAAGGAAAAAAGCGCAACTAAAATTCAATATTGAACGTAGCGTTCTCAACAAAAACATGTTTGATGGCTGTCTCTTTGCATTGGGACAAGCGTGTCTCCATCATCACTGAAAACAGAGAATTGTATTGAATGTTAAACGAGAGAAAACATTAAAATTCGTGAATTAAAACTCCATAAAACGAACACAGTAATACGCTTTTAACCACAGCAGTTGGCACTTTTCAATTTCAGCGTTGACACGAGCGACGGTTTAAGAAAGAAGTAATTATTTTGTGTTTTTTCGAGGAAACAATCTTTGTCTGTAATGAGCGCCATTGTCTTCGGTGAACATTTATCCGATGCTTGCAGCATTTATTTCTTGTCTTACTGTTTTGAATTTCAAAGCCTGCCACGCTTCATTCATTTTCTCCTTTATTTTCTTTTAATTGGAAATTTTTAATCAAATGGATTGAAATAAGGTACCAAATGTCACTCTCTCACCCGCAAAGTGTTATCGTCACCGAAATTCGAGTAAAAGCCTCGTTAAACAGAAAACGGTATTTACAAACTTTCAACACCTTTTAATTCGTAGTTTTTCTCCTTGGGAATTATCCTCAACAAACAGTTACATCTTTAAACAGCCATGGATGAATGTTATCTGAACCAAAATTGACAACGGATGAGTTAAAAATGCAAATTCTGTTGTTCTAATCGAGCAAGTGTCGCTGTGTATTGTTTTACTTCACAGCGGCCATTTACTCATAAGAAAAGGATAATTACTTTCTAATATTTTATTTATCTCATCTTGCCACATGAAAAAGGATTTAATGAAAGCGTAGAGTTTTGTCTTGATGTATCAAAACATTTGCTAAACGAGAGTCTAATAACTTTTATGAAGGCCGCACACAAAGAAATATTAAGAAGAAGAACTTAAAAGGTCATTAAGCTTGCAATAAAATGATTCAGTATTTAAAAAATATCCTGTGTAAGAGGCCGTTTTTAGGTGCAGTTTTTGATGGGAATTAATGTAATACAGGTTATTGTATACTACCACATGCTGCTAGAAAACAATGCTATTAAAACCGACAGCGACTTCTTCGGAGTAATGTTTTTAAATTCTCCCTTTTTATTTCTCCAGGTATGGTTCCAAAACCGACGAGCGAAATGGCGAAAACGAGAGAAAACGAAAGACGGTGAAGATACCGAGAAAGATTCTGTGAACAACGATGACACCGAGGTGAACGAGAAAACGGTAGAAGAGAACGGAGAGGAAGACGAAGACCCGACGATTAAAAAGGAAGAAAGATGCAGCGTGGAGTTCGAGAACCATGTTACAGCGTACGATGAAGACAACTCGGAGGAACAGCAAAGAGGAATAACCCACAAGGTTAAAGAGGAATTCCCGGATCGCTACGCCGGGCGGTTTAAGGGATATGGACATGCGGTCTTCGACAAAGAGCGTGGCTCAAGAAATTTCGACCATTTCGAAAATATCAGAACCTCGAGTATCGCTGCGCTCAGAAGAAGAGCTAAAGAGCACGAGGTTTTGCTTACTTCGCAGAATTCTGCAATTTAGATTAAATGATAAGCTGATAAGGAGAAACGTATTTTCATTTGTGATTGCCCATGGCATTGCCAAAAGATTCCTTTGTTCGGAGTCTGTTTCTTCCTGATAAGTATTAGCATTGTAAGTGTAAATAGGTCGGGCGATGCGAATTGTGTCTATGTCGTCTCTAAAGAATTGACCAGGTTTTGGTTATAACTAATGACCGTCTTCTGTGTTGAATATTGATTAATGAAGATATGTGAAGCTCAGCTCACAGAACTAACTGCCACGTTCATGCCAAAAACTCAACAGAGTAAGCTGTCATGACGCTTTGTTTGGTGACAGAATAACTAAACAAATGTTAACTCAACTCGACAACCTGATTACCGGTCGTAAACGCAATTATAAGTCGCATAAGAAAATCATTTTATTTCTCGAGGTTTTCGCAAGCGGGTCTTGGGTCGAAAACGGTGACAAACGCCGGTCTGTAACTTGACTTATAAAAAAGTCTTACTCGCTGGCTCTCAATATTCTTAGCTATCTTCAACTAATTTTACCTAGACACTGATAATTAAAAGACAAGAAGCAGTAGTGTTTTGTAAGTACAAGATTGACGTGCGGAAGGTTTTAACTCAACGACAAGAATATGACTTCCATATTCACAACGAAACGCCTTATTTCGGGGAAATCAGTTGTAGAAACCGAGTTGATTGTAATTATTTTAAGTGAAAATCGTGTAATTTTGTCCTAATCGAATAAAATAAACATAAGATGTGTATCTGAATTTACAGAAAAATTATTATGCATTACTGAAAATGTAAAATATAGAAATGTAGTAAATGTGTACTATTTGGTCGCCTTGACCAAGTTTTTGGAATAAAGCAAAGAACTAAATCTATCATAACATTGTTTTAATTTGATGATTCTTTAGTGAATGCGTCCTACCATAACAATATGCTATGTTTCCCCGTTTTAACCAAGTTTAAACAACCTTAACAAGCTGTTAACAAAAAATCAACTTGACATAGAGTCATCAGATTCACTCAGCATCGCAAAAAAATTAGCCAAAGTTTTAAGCGTTTCAAATTTTGAGTTAATTCCTCGCTGACGTTTTTACATGCGCCTCAATTAAATTGCGTTGAAAACAAATAGATACTCTAAACAAAAGAAATAACTCTTCCGACACATATCTTTTTCCCCCGAGGTTCTGTTAGTTTTAAGTTAACTTGTAATGCATCGCCTTGATTTACTTTACAGTCAAGCAAACATGCTCACAAAATTACACAGCTCTAATTTTCAGAACCTTAAGTATTTAACTTTTTTTTCGGTTACTTCGGTTACACCATCAACTTATTTGACGATATTTTGAAATGCAATGACTTCTTTCAATTTTTCTCAGTTCTTTCAGATTCTCCCTCTCGTAAGAACCGTATCTTATTTCTTCGTTACGAAGACACATTTACGTTCGTATTTTTAAAAATCTGAACATTTTCTTTGGATTTCTCAGTTTTTACTTCGATTACGCAATGGGCATAGAGAATAAAATTTTTACGTAGACAGCTAACATTTGTGTTTTAAACGTCGGAGGCCGACATAATTTCAAAGTTAAGTTTATCAACATCATTTTGTCTGCAAGTCACGGATGTTTAATCTTCCTCAGCTAAGCTGTTGGCCGGATTTTCGCAAATGACAAGTGAAAGAAACAAAAACGCAGACAATTTGTACAGAAAACGCGGATTTGGCTGAACATGCTCATAAGCAAACATGCTCACAAAATTACACAGCTCTAATTTTCAGAACCTTACGTATTTAATTTTTTTCGGTTACTTCGGTTACACAATCAACTTGTTTGACGATATTTTGAAATGCAATGACTTCTTTCAATTTTTCTCAGTTCTTTCAGATTCTCCCTCTCGTAAGAACCGTATCTTATTTCTTGTTTCGAAGACACATTTACGTTCGTATTTTTAAAAATCTGAAAATTTTCTTTGGATTTTTCAGTTTTTACCTCGATTACGCAATGGGCATAGAGAATAAAATTTTTACGTAGACAGCTAACATTTGTGTTTTAAAGGTCGGAGGCCGACATAATTTCAAATTAACTTTATCAACATCATTTTGTCTGCAATTCACGGATGTTTAATCTACCTCAGCTAAGCTGTTTGCCGGATTTTCGCAAATGATAAGTGAAAGAAACTAAACCGCAGACAGTTTATACAGAAAACGCGGATTTGGCTGAGATATTTAACAATATTCAGTTTACGGCAGAAAATAGTCTACGCTTTTCTGAGTAAAATATGGTACAGTTTCAAATGTTGAAGGCGAACCATTTAAAGTCTGAGGCGCTGAAAGAATTTCTGTTTACTTTCTTTTCGGTTATTCTCGAAATATAATCACGAGTCAGGGAAATTCATTTTAATTCTAAACACGTACTACTTCGATCTATTTTCGTCTCCTTTAGAAGTAAGTAAAAAATATCAACTACTGGCCTCATAACAAGCTTTTCACGTGTAGTTATTAAATATTCTTCTAAACTGTTGATGAATTCGGAACTTGGCGTAATTCCAACAAATTAGTCATCATTTTCGTGCGTTATTTGAGGTTCATTAGACTATTTTAAGTATCCGTCAAAATTTGCGGTGTAACAGCTGATAAATCAACAAAAATTTCGTTTCTGAAATTAGATCAATTTTAATTTGCAAGAACTTCAAAAGGTCAGCTATTTTGAAGATTAAATAGATTTTTTTCTTCGAAGAAAAAATAATTCGGTTTAATTCGTGTTTTAAACTCTCGTAAATCAATTTGTGACATACTAAGCCGGCATTAATTTTCCATAATATCTTGCCGTTAAAAAGAAAAAATGAAGGCCCTAAAATTAAAATTTTTTTAACGTGAAAAAGTAAAAAACACGCATGGGATTAACTAACACAAACGAAAATCACGGTTCTGTTGTGTTTTTGAGCTACTTGAAACTAGGCAAGAAGACCCAACCATACTGGTCTGTTTTCGACATCAGCATTTATTAAAAAGTGTGTTTAAGTTAACCTTTTCTTTGTCACGCCTGAACTTTTATCAGTGAATTTAATTGTTTCGCGAACGATAAGTTTCAATGGCATGACCCTCGAACGCAAACTATATGTTAAATGTAGAATAAATTATCTTCGAAACAGTGATTTTTTACGGTTACAGTGCCCTCAAAAGTTTACTCCTGATTACGGTTGGGAATTAAATTATTTCCGACTGGTTTTTCACCCAGTCTGGGTAAGCCATGCCTTAATCTACTAAATGGCCTCGTAAAACAGTCATTACGGAAGCGCCAACTGAGCATAAGAACACAAAACCACTTTCATTTGTTTAGATTGTAATTTATTCGTGGGAATTTTTTTCCAGGGAAATAATACAACGACCAAATGAACACAAGATATCCCATTGTGGGACTCTCCTAAATCGGAGGTCAAATTTGAAACGCAAACTTGAGCCACTAAGCACTAGCAACACACCAGATCAATGAAATTGCCGTAAACTCGCGGAAATTGGCGCTCTAGACACATGTTTGGTTCTCATAATTATTATCACATTTTGAAAATCGAATTACTCGCTGGTTTGAAGCCTACAAAATGGATTTTGTTCGGCGTAAATGAAAAAGGATTAATTGAAAATTATTAATTGGTTACTCACACCGTCCGATTTAGGAATAACTATTTTGTGGGAAAATCGTGCTCTGTGTCAAACGGTGTTAAAGATTTTTGAAAAAAAAATTAAAAGGAGGTGATAATTTTCAGCCTTAGTGACACCAATATTCTCATGATTTTTCTTTTATTATCTATTCCCTTTTGGTTCGTTACAAAAAACTCTTAATCTTCACTTATTTACCATCTGAGAGCCGATAAAAATATGAATTTACAAATTTCCTTTCATTCTCACTAACAAAAAGTGAATTAAGAACGAAAAAACTCCTGGACAGCATCATCAAAGGATAACACTTCTGAAACACAGTTACGAAGGACACTTTGCGACAAATAAATCGGCTCAAAAAACAAAGGGAAATTGGACCGTGTTCAGAGTTATTCGATCTCTCACAACCACGGATTATTTTCATGTTTGTCCTAGCTGGTAATTTCCCTGGAAGATCGCCTTTGAATTTTTTTACCACACGCACCTGGGTCAACAAAACTCTAAAAGTTGCCCCCGAGTGTATTTACTTGCAACAAAACAAGGTGATCAGTATCAAATTTGTCAAGTAATTTAACACGTAGACGTTCGACGTTCATTTGAATTTGGACGAGTTTATAGGTTTACTTTACCGGGATGTTTAACAAATGACTACTAACCTAGGCTTAAAAACTGGAAATCAGTGAGTCAAAAGGTGGTAATAAATTGTTATTTTTCTTCATATATTTACCGGCAACGTCAGTGCAAATATTCGTTGCTAAATGATATAAAAGCTACCTTCGTTTCAATATTGTTCAATTCGCAGTGATATGACACTGACAAGTTTTGCAAGTTTCAATTTCCACTTTTAGATTTTGTAAATGGCACCGACTTTACTTTTGTCTTGGAGGAATAGTTAATATATATCTTTTAAGACTGCAGTAATAGATTAACAACCACAAAACAGGCTTGATAGATTCTTGGTTAGCCGTAAGGCAAAATATAATTAGGTTTCGAAATATTTCCACCTACGCAAACTTGATACTACTCAAAATAGTAAAAATAGATTGGTCTCGTTGGCGTGTATTATTGCAAAATACCGTTATTGCGAAAGCGAACAATGTTTTTTTAATCGGTCGATTTTTTTTGGAGACACGTTATTCTTGACGCACGAAGTCAAGAGAGGGGCACAAAACGGAATATTGCGTCTTGAATCCGTCCCTCAAAACAAAAAAAGCTTCTTTTTTTATATGATTAGTTTTGGTCCTCTGTCCGCACTGTTGTCAATGAAAATTGTTCTACCGAGTGGATAAATTTGAAAACAGCCGTCTCCCGCTTTTGTGTGGTTGCAAGAAACGGAACTTTTCGAAAACACTTACGACAATCCTGTGATCTTTGTCCCAGTCTCTCGCGACAGGAAAGTCGATTCAAAAACGGCAGTGTGGACGAAAAACTGAACCGTCGTTTTAAAATTTATCCGTATTAGCGTGGGCACGGCAAAAGGCGCTGTTATACGTACATAAGGCAATATTTCCTGCAACTTGCATTGCAGCGATGACGAGAGCATCGGCCAGACAAGTTGCAGAAAACATATTACATACTGCAACTTGTCTCACAACGTTGCGAAAAGAAGAAAACTAGTCCACTATTCCTGTAATCTGCAACGCAATTTTTTCGTTGCGAGACAGGTTGTGAAGAGGAGTGCTAATTTCGTCCTCAACTTGTCTGGCAACGGTGTTGCATTAAAAGTTGCAGGAAAAAATTACCTTGAGTGACAGTGCCTTAAGCTGAGGGACGCGCAATCCCGACTATCTTATACCCGCCTTTATACGGACGAACCGGTTACCAGGCGCACAAAAGAAGAACTGAAAGTCGTTTACGGTCACGCTTTCAAGCATAGAACAGCTAATGGCTACTTTTTTTCTTTAGTGAGACCGAATTATACGCCGGGATTAACTAAGGCAGACAACGTGTAGTTTCTCTCCGGTTATGGGTCTAATATAGTACGCTTAGCATAAAGATGGGGCGCATTAAACTGCGGCTGGACGCAACAACCCGTCCTGCGTGCGTCTTTTAATTTCTAAGTACAGTACTTGACGCATGAATGTCCTCCCCATTTTAGTCTCAGAAAAATGAAAAAAACTCAAACGAATACACTTCTTTTCGGTGTCATTCTCTTTTTCCTACGATTTTATACACATACTACTCGCACATATATATGTAAACTGCGTTACAATGAGAAAAAAAAAAAAGAAAAAAAGCACAGCTCTGGCTTACAATCATTCCACACATAGGAGTGCATTCTTTACACCTATCGCAGTTGCTTCAGAATCACAAATTTTGTGAAGTGTTGATACGAAACCGTTTCAGCCACCAGGGAGAGTTGTTCAATGTACGATTATGCCAACCAAGGGTTACAGCGTCAACTGACATTAAATTCACAATCCAGTTTCTCAATAAAGAGTTTTGATTTGTGTAAAATTCTTTGTTCCTCAGTTTCGAAATGACCGATGTCAAACGATAACTTAAATTAGCGATAAAATGCCTTTAAACAATAGTGGCAAAACTGAACCTGCGTCAAAGACAGGTCAAACGGGAGCGAGAGTTGAAGTGAGTTGAAACTCTTCGAGAGCGAGGAGACTGTCAATGAGAGACCAAACGAACGAGACGGGAGCTAAATTTCAGGAGCGCATGAGAGCGAATGAGTGCAGAAGAGTTAGAGGCCAAACAAGAGACAGAGTTCCAACGATTCTGATTAAAATTTCAGCAGATTCAGACTTTTCGGGAGCGCATGCGTCACCGAAAGCACACGAAAGTCGCCGACAGTGCACGAAAGTTTCAAACCAAACGGGAGCGAGATTTTAAACTGTCAATTTTACTGAGGGGTGTAGTCAGTCTAGTACTCAGGCGTTCTCTTCTCGCTCACACGACTTGGCGCGAAATTTCGTGACGTCACCGAATAGCACACCTCATTCTGTGATGTCACGACATTTCGCACCAAGTCGAGTCGAGTGAGCGTCAAGGCCTTCGGGATGGATGTTCGTCCAGGCCTTTGGGATGGATGTTCGTTCCTCCTCCCGAACGTGCGGTTCCGCGCGGTCAGGGTTTGCTGAAATATCGCTTATAGCTATTATTTCGTTTTATTTCCATCAACAACTTTAAGTTACATAAAAGCAAATGTTTCAACGTTTGCGGGCTATGAACAGTTGGACAAAATAAACTCGACTTTGGTAGCGAACTCGTTTAAGTGACGTAGCGAACTCGGCATGTGGCTGGCAAACATGTAGCGAACTCGAACGTAGCGAACTCGACAAGTAGCGAAACCGGCTGTTACCGCAGTGATGATTCACAAATAATTACATGGCTTGGCGCCCAGATGCCTGGCGGAAAAATTGACTTTGGGATCCGATGTGCATAGAAATAGGCATTGTAAAAACTTAAACCCTTCTTTTTTTTCCACACGTCTTAAGGCCAAAGATCGTTCTTTTATCGTGCTACAAGAACGTATAATGGTTTAAGCAAAGAAACGAAAAGTTTTAAGACAATGAAGGAGTTTAAAAGATTAGCTAGAAGTGAACTTCTTACAATGTAGGATCGTTCAGCTAGAATTTTACGTTTTTTTACAATGTAGCATGGATTAATTAAGTTAGATTTATAAGAAAAACTTGTTCATAAGTACGTTAGCTATTATACGGTTTGTATTTTTATTGTATTTTATTTATTGTATTTTTTTAAATTTCTATTGTAAATTAAGGATGAAGAAACCTATCAGGACTCCTTTATTAAGTTACTTTATCATATTGTATTGTCAACTCTCGTTCTTAGCTGGTCCGGGCTTACTGTCTAATCCTGGGATAGTGTAAATCAGCCCTCAAACAACCGGTCACGCCTAGAGCATAAACGTTAGATTGAGGCCTTTAATCACATTTGTCGAATCAAAGGTAACAACGCTCGTCACTTTCTGTTTTCAAGTCTTTTGCTACCGCGTTACCTTCTGGTGGTCCTTAACACTAAAGTTTCGCTTATATAATACAGCTGTCGTTCTTTTCCGAGCATCATGTACAGTCAAAGAATGTCTGCACAATGAGTAAAATAGTTTCTACCAGTAAAATGACAAAAATGACCAATTACGGCTTCAAGTCTTTCACGTCTCTGAGATTTCCATTTGTATTCATATCGCAACAGACAACGCATAAAACGAGGTATATCTTTCTTTATTCTGAAATCTTTCAAATTTCTGGCGATTTAAAGTGTTGGTTACATTTTATCTGCTATATATCGCCAGTTTCATAACATACGCACCACTTACATGGTTAGGTTGCCCTGCCTGTGGCACGATTGTAAAATGGTTCTGTTTGACCACAGGAAGAGCACCCTCTTTTCGTGTGGTTTTTGTTATTGAAACCTCAGCATCCATCTATAAACAAGTACATACTTATTTATAGATCGAACAGAGGGTGGTCTGCCTGTGGATGGACGTGTATATATTTGAAATGGTCTTCATCAACTTTGGTTGAAACCAAAAGCTTTTGGGTGATGTAGTTAGGGCTCTTGCTTGATGAAGTAACACTGAATAAACAGTAGAGGTCTTTTACAGCACTATGATGCATGAAAATGTTTTACTTTTTTGTATAACTTTGATGTGAAGTATTATTTTATAAAAGAAACTTAGTGGCTGATGCACTCAGGGTGCATTCTTGTGGTAATGTTCTGGGTGTTGGTTTGAATAACAAAATACAAAGATTACCAGTTAACAAAGAATACAACTTTGCAATTCCCACTAAACCAAAAACAGTTTCAAAAGAATGCTGTTCTGCCTACACCAGGTATTTAGTGGTGTTCCACTGGGTAAGCCAGTGTTCTGCCAAATAAATCAGTATCCATTCCATTCATTTCACATCATGCAATGCAAAACAGTATTTGAAAACAGAATATGCCCTAAAAAACACAATTTCTGTCTTTTTCTGGAAAAGTCCAAAAAGAATGTACACTTATTAAAAAAATACAAGTATGCATTACAAAGCCAGTTCTTGATTGGCTATTACTAACACTACTGTTTGCATGGATGAGGGGTCGTGAAGTGTCCCGACTAAGGAAGCAACACATTGCAGAGAACAAGGTTTTGTTTTGGAATCACTGACCTTCTCCATGTTTAGAAGCTCATCTTACTCACCACTTGCCAACTGCACTTTGATCCACATCAGTTCATACTCCAAGGTACATGTACATGTACTTCAAAAATGTTTTTTAAATCTATGCAACAAGCCATGAAGTGGTTTTTACAGTCACAAATTTGTTGTACCAGATGGGGCATGTATTCCTGAAGATCTTTACAAGGCAAAGAAGCTGTTGTCATCATTACCATCATTGTCATTGGCATTGTTGTCATCCTGACGTCATACATCCTTCCTCCTCTTTCTCTTCACTTGTTTAGTTGTGAATAAAGAACTTCAGTCCCATCCAGTTGAAATACATAAAAACAACCAATACCGGTATAAAGGTTGGTACAAGAAGACCAAAATAGCAGGGAGAATACTGGTTCAGACATGATTCTGGAAAGTCCTGAGGAAGAAGCATGGATCATTGCTAAAATTAATGGAAAACATGTGACTTTGAACCTAAAAAAAAGTTTTGCAGCCTGCAAGGGGAGGCAGCATGGTCGAGTGGTTTAGGGTGCTGGATTTCAACTTGGTGGCCCCAGGTTCAAATCCTGCTCTGGCACTAGCTGGAGTTGTTTCTAGGTAGCCTCGAGTTCAACTCCTCGGTCATGCTTGTACATAGCCAACTGGTCTGCCGCCGGCAAGTTGAGATTCTTACTTGTTATATTCAGTTCATTATTACTTTCAAAGTATGTTTCATTTACACGGCCCACAAACCTGTGGCTTTAATACATACCGTGTATAAATGAAAGTTTATTTCTTATTTTTGTTTCTTGCATTGTACACAGGGGGTAGCATCCCCCTTTCTCAACTAGGCCTGCAAGTTACTCATGGGAAGGAAAGGGGAGGGAAACCTCTTCAATCAAAATTTATGATTTTCCCAAACCATATCTCAAATCGTAATGCATCAGTCAATTCCAGCAGTGCCCATCCCCCCCCCCAGACATTAGTGGGACATTTTTCCTCACTGTCCGTCCTGGGGGGGCGGGCATTAGCCTACCCCAGGGCATTTGATGGTCTTGTGATTTTTACGTCACAAAACTGTCACTTTCTTTCAGTGATAAGTTCATCGGGCAAGGACGATAAATTTGTGATTAACTTTGTCTAAGGAGGACAAAATGAGACAGCAGATCCATAGAACGAATGTTCATTAAAGCAATACAGAGAAAGAACACATATTTGAGACTTAATTTGGCCTGATTTAGCTTTGACTAAAATGGTAAGCCCGGAAACTAAGAAATCAACTCACTTTTTCAGCTGTACCGCAGAGCATTTGAACAGCTCATTTGTCCCCGCAGTGGGGCATTTGCCGGTTTGTTTTTAAAAAATCCTAATGCCCGGGGATCGGCCCGGGGGGGGGGGGGGGATGGGCACTGCTGGAAATGACTGGTGCATAACCCTAAAATCTATTCCCTTTTCAGGTCAAAACGGGAAGAATATAGAGCTTTTTCAGACCGGTTAGCACAGCAAAACCGATTTTAAGGTCAAAATGGTCAAAAATTGTACCCCATGTCAGATCAAAGCGGCTCAAAGTTTTTCATATTAAACCAACGTACCTATCAGGTCTATCAGAGCTTACATTTGTACGCCGCACTTGAAAATTTAATAAAATAAATCTTTTTCCTCACAAGAAGCGGGCAACAAGCTTACCTCTGTGGTTAGATAGGTGTAAAATATTCCAAAGAGGCAAGTAGAGACGAAGATCGGAGAAAAGATGAGCAAAAAATACGGCGCAAAATTGTCGGCAAAAGTGAAATGAACTTCTTGTTCGTCCGCCATGACATTTCCGCGGTTGACCGCTGTTCACCTAGTATTGAAGTTTCAAAGTTTTTGAAGTGTGGTCGCTGACCACAGCTTTTCTCTCCCCGCAGTCTTCTCAAAATCCAATATGGCGGGAGATTCAGTTCACGCGGTGTATCGAAGTCCTCTTACTAGTCGTTATGCTAGTCCTGAAATGGCTTTTAACTTTTCCGAGGACAAGAAATTCTCTACATGGAGAAAGTTGTGGCTCTTTTTAGCGAGATCTGAAAAGGTAAAATTGTAACCTTGCATGTGTAGTGGAGATCTGGGAGGTCGAAGTTTCGCAAAATATTTTTGTCAAGCTGATCCAATCGGATTTTGCGGGGGATTGAGGGATTTTTAACTTTTACAGATGCTGGGTTTGGATATCACAGATGAACAACTTCAGGAAATGGAAGCTACTTTAACGAACATCGACTATAATCTCGCGGCTGCCGAAGAAAGAAAGCGAAGACATGACGTCATGGCGCACGTGCACACTTTTGGCGCGTGCTGTCCCAAGGCGGCTCCTATAATTCACCTGGGAGCCACATCTTGTTATGTTGGTGATAATACCGTAAGTTATTTCCTGGATAAGAAATATTATTTTAATCTAATAAGTTATCAACTTTGGAACATAAGCAAAGAGACAAGGACAAAGTTAGAGGGGAGGGGGGGGGGGGGGGTTGATACTGCTAAGGCTGGTTCAAATGACATGATTTTCCAGTCTTATGTATGGGAGCGTGAACTTTACTTGTATTTTGACAGCCAATGATAGCTGATTCGTCAAAACTGAGATTGGTCTGATTCAGAAAGTCTGCTTCAGTTCAGCAAATTTTCATCAAATCAAATCTAATCAAAATATCAACCATAGGACCACAGAATCAGTCTGATACTGTCAGGCCAAAAAATCAGGCTGGCAAATCATAGTGTTCCAACCTGGCCATTATAGGGCACTATGGTCTAGTTCCAGGTACAGCAAGGTTAGTGAGAGATTTGGGAGAGGGGCCCAGACCTCCGCCTGGGCACTTACATTTGCTCTGACATCCATGTCACCCTTAAACAGAGTTCTGGATCCACAAGGGTACATCTCCCATAAAGTGACTCTGAAACATAGTCCTAGCCCGCAGGGATGGGGGGGGGGGGGTGGGGGGTGGATGTACACAGTTATAATAGTGACGGGGATGTGCAAATAAAGACAAATTGATATACCCGAAAAAAGTCCTATAGGCCAAAACCCAACCCAAGAAAAATCTATCTTTTTCTCTGCATGAAAATTAATTTAAGAAAAACATCAAAACAGTTCTTTGCACCCAAGTTTCATTTTCTTTATAATTTATCATGCATCTGCCGGAATCTTTAGGCAGTCTCTAGTCATTCTTTGAACAAAAAAAATTTGTCCAGGGAACAACAAACAGAACTCTTAATGTATTTGGTATAAATTAAATAATATCTGCTATATTACTAAATGAGGGCTTGATGCTGCTTTATAGCTACGAAATGAGAACCCTATATGGGTTACGCTTTTCGTCACCCCCCCCCCCCAAAAAAAAAAAAGTTCACACTAAAGTCTTTTACCACAAAACTCCTAATCCAAGAAAAGTCCTCAGAATGCACATTTCAACCCAAAAAAGGCCTTCACACATCCCCATCACTATTATACCTGAGCCCCTCCCCCCCCCCCCTAGGTCCCAGCCACTCATAAGGTGAGTCATGGTTTAAACCACACAACATCTTCATGTTTTATATACATGGTTGTTGGTTGTAATGGCCGTAATCTTTAGTGAGAGGAGTCATCAAAGGGAAGGCAGTGAACTTGGACATAAAAGAAACAGGGACATTCAAATGTATAGCTCCTGTTATTTTTGAGATTATAGTTTTTTACTATTTTGTGAAAATAATGACAGAAACAGGGTGGTCTTAATAATTTATTTAAAGGTACACATTATTGATGTTTAGTAATGAGTTTAGTAGTACCAGTTGCAAACAAAAATACAATCCCAATTAGTGAGTGAGTTTGTGATGCACTCAATTAGGGAATAGCAAGAACTTTCCACGTGGTTAAATTTGTCTAGTTAAATTTGCCTATTTTATTGGTACTGAACTTTTCCTGTGAACATGTTATGAGCACTGAACAGTAAAACTTAACAGTGAAATCTTACTAGTGATTAATAGCAATGCAACCTTTACTCCACTCTTTCTTTTGCACATTAAACTCAGTATACCTCCATTTATGAAATAAAAACATAGGTGGCTACCATTGTTCACTGGAATTGAATTCAAACTTGAACTTAATTTTGAGAAAATTGACATTGATATCCTCTTTGGTGCCTTATCTTTTAAAGGACCTGATAGTCATAAAGGATGCTTTCAACATTTTACTTCCAAAGGTGAGATTGATCTAACCCAGGGGCCACTTGGACTTATAAATAATAAAGAAATGTAAATAAAGGCATGAATTAGCACTCAGAAGTACATGTCTGAACCCAAAGCATACCTTGCTCTCTTTTGTTGCAAAAGAATACCCCTCAGGGGGTTGGGGGGGGGGGACTTCCATGTGAAAGGGTCAAGAATGCGTAAGCTTTATTTTACCCCTTAAAGATGCATTTAAATTTCATGCCCAATGGGTATAGACTGCCACCATGGTGTGTGCAACCCTAAACAATTTTGTGATGGCTAGAAATAGAAGTGTTTTTTTTTTTCCTTTGAAAAAAAATACTGAGCATTATGTATTTGGCAGCCTGATAGCAAGCTCCTTAGAAGGAAAAAGGCTGCAAGAAAAATTGGTGAATGAGGCTTGGGAATGGGTGATGGCACCCGTGGGAAAAGCCTGTCTCGATTAAATGCTGGGCCCCAAATAAATGCCAGTCTAAAAGAGGAAGTCGGGAATAAGCCCCTCAGACGTTTAATTGTGGTATAAAGGTGTAAGGGCAGGATGTGGAGTGAAGTGAACAAAAACCCTTCCTTGAAAAATGGCAGGCCCAAATAAACTGCTGATTCAAACAAACACCCAGTCCACCAGGCCAAGTTTGAAAATATGGTATGCATTAATGCTGCCTTTCCAGTGCACCATGTTCAATCATTTTTCTCATTAAGCTCCCTAAAGTAACAAATCCCCTAAGAAGTGAGCCATCCCCTCCCTGAAAGTGACAGGATAGAATCTTGGAAAACAGCCACCCTCTGAAAGAAGTGTTTGATGTACTTATTTAAGAATAATTTTTGTTTAGTCTCAAATTTTTTCTTGTCTACCATTCTTTTTTTTTTTGAAGCTCGCAAGATGCATAGATAGATTATCAGGATTTGCAGAGAAATACAAATCACTTCCCACTCTTGGCTATACACATTTTCAGTAAGTTTTGCTGTAAATCAATTGAAGGGCTCAGAGCATAATCGTCTTATGTCGAATTTTAGCCAGTTTTAATTTTGTGCTCTAAGCTGCTTCAATTTGTTTTTTGACCTTCAAAAAACTCTATAGGTAGTGTTCTTTGAATGAACTGAAGGTCCCATGCAAAAATTGACATTGCTTAGAGGAAAACAATAATATTGCAGGCCTAAAGTTCGACATAAGATGGTTATGCTCTCAGCCCTTCAATTAGCAGTAGAAGAAATTTTGTCCTGTTACACTTTCATATTTAAACTGTGAATCTCTCACTTCACTGTACACTTAGTTCCTGGTAATAAATAGACATTAGTTGGCTGTTAATGACAGCTAGCCCTGGGCACCCAGTGGGGTACTTTTTAGGGTGCAATATATGAAAAGGTGGGTAAATTGGTTGGTGTATTGTTTTTTTGTAAAGGGTTGCTAAAGTTAAACTGAAAGAGAGCAGTAACGGTTGCAAATTTGGCAGAAGTTACAACACAAGTTTCTCCAAGTCACTTAAAGCTCCAAAGTTTGGAGCCTGCAAGCAATTAAGATCCCACGACGATCTGCTTTTTTTTTTGGCTGAAATCGATTTATAAAAGGGTGCAATTTTGTTTTTGGTACATAGGAGGTGGACAATTTCAGTAAAAATTTAGTATACAGTATTAAAGGGGTAAGGGTTGAACCTGGCAACAGAGCCTCCCCATACCTACATTTATTGAGTACCCCCCTGCCTCTCCAGGCTTGAGTGACGATAATAGAGTTATGTTGCTAAAACCAAATTAACATCCTTACATGTACAATGTATTTCTTTTGGACTTTAACAGTAGTGACTTTTGAGTGTTTAATTAGAAAATCAGGATAAACAGAAACTGTGCTCTTGCATTGGGATTGAGGTTTGATATTCTTTCAAGACTTGGCACTGTGAATGTTTATTTGTAAAGAGAAGGATCCAGCATAATGCACTTTTATATCATCTCCCCCTTAACGTGGATAAGTTAATATATATTTTATTAAAACAGCTTTTCATGGTCAGCATGTACTACTTGGGCATTGCTACTTTTACTGTATGAAAAGAAATATCAAAATGTTAAAATAGAACAAAAAAAGGTTGGTACTGATGGACAATTTTGCATTAAATTCTTTTAACTAAAGACCTGCTCAACTGACAACAGTGGGAAAGAGAGCTTGCCTTTGGCTGTCAGATCTGCTCATGGACCTGAGAAATCTGATCAGGGCACGTGATGATTTAAGATTCCGAGGAGTTAAGGGTACAACAGGTACCCAAGCCAGCTTCCTAAGTCTGTTTGATGGAGACCATGAAAAGGTAGAGGTCTAGTTTGTATTGTGAGGCTGGAATTAATTTGAAACACTTTGCTACACCATGCATGATCTATAAACTTAAACCAGCTGACTCTCTGAAGAGCAACTGCCTAGCCCTAACAGGGATCCATATAAGCTTTTCTTCAAACTTGTCAGCCAGGCAAGTACATCAGAAAAGATACTTGCCCTGACGAAATTTTACTTGCCCGTTCAAAATAATATTGGAGTGGAAAGGTTGTGTTTTATTTTCACCATGTTACTGCAGCAGCACACTTTCATTTCACAAGTTCATCTACACGGACTTAAAAGATAGACCTACTTTGCATGTCAAACGTTCACTCTTTAACATTTGATATGCCGCGTTTACTTTAAATTACGAGTACTTATCGAACATTTTGGTCCATTTTTGATGCCTCTTGAGATATCTGGCAATACATCGTGCTGTTGATAGGTGCTGATGTTGAAGCTTGTCCGGATTCAGCATCCAGGTTCTTTAGCCAAGGCCTGTCGTGCTGCCACGATGGTAAAAATGCTCGCTTTCGTTGCTCTTGTTCATATTTAGAACTAAGACGGAGCTTTTTGTCTTCTGTGGTGGTGGCGACACTTTGTCAAAGTAGGGCCACATTTTGCAAAACTCATGTGTGGCCAAAGAGAAAGAGTCTTGACGTGTTTACATATTGCTGCAGTACGTGAGTGGTTGAGAACAAAAAATTGAGCCTGCAAACACTTTACTTCTGAGATTACCGCATAAGTTGTCGTACGTGCAACGAAACGAAGTGAACAGAATATTAATCTTCTGTTTACTACAGTACCGAGTCACCGAATGGCTGGTGAACATTCAAAACACAGGTACACTGACTGGTGAGAGAGAAATTAAAGAAAAAATTTGCCCCTTAAAACTTACTTGTCTGCCGGACGAGTTTGTGATTTTTTTATACTCGTTCATAGGTCTTTATAGTCGTCTTGGACGACCTGACGACTGTTAGTATGGATCCCTGCCCTAACATACACCGTAGTTATCATGTGAAAAACCTCTAATAAACACCTGTATCTCATATGAAAAAAAAACACACTGACATTATTTTTGTGGTGAATGCCCCTCTCCAATAAACACTTCTTTGACACGCCAAAATCTAATTTTGGGGTTTTGTGACAAACAAATCCAGGCTTTGTACAGGTCTGGAAAGTCATGGAATTTCAGGCACAATTAAAGCTAGGCTGGTTTAGTTTTGGTGAATAAAGAAGCAAACAAAAAACAGAATTGTGCAACCTAAACCATAAATAGCTGCGATTATTTATTTATTTATTTGTTTATTTAAAACAACTTTGTGACAAGCAACCCCTCTAATTGACACCCTAAGCTAATAATAGTGCGGCCCTAACATCTGCATTTTTGGAAATGATAAGATTTACTTTCTCTCTAACAACTGCTCTGTTTCTCATAAAAACTCCCAAGTGTACGTATAGGAAATCTTTTGTAATCTGTGGTGGGTACAATATGTACATAGAGTACTACAGCTATTTGGCCAGTGGGTATTTTGTCTTTAGCTTTGGCTCATGCTTACTTTTTGGTATTATATTTGTGTCTCATAATCACGTTTTTAAAAACAACTTTTTATGTTCCTGTTGTAGGTGGAGAAACTGGATCAACTGGTGACTGAAATGGCTGGTTTTAAGAGCCATTACATCATTACTGGTCAAACCTACAGTCGGAAGGTCGATTTGGACTGTCTGTCAGCTCTTGGCAGTTTGGGAGCATCTGTTCATAAGGTATTTTTACTGCACCTTTCATCATGGAGATTTGACAATTACCTCTGTAACTTTTATTTGGGAGTTTTCCTAGTGGAACAAAAGAAAAACTGGTGACAACATTCATTTAACTTTGTTTCCTCTGTAGATTTGCACAGATATCAGGCTTTTAGCGAATCAGAAAGAAATCGAGGAGCCATTTGAGAAAGATCAAATAGGTGAGTTAGTTGGCCATACGGATTATGAATTCAGTCAAACAGTGGCACAGCTTTAGAATGGTTTTCTATAACTGCGGAAAATTTACAACCAAAGTTATCACATCTGACCAACAACACAAACCAAAGCAACACATCGAACAAGTCACAGCTCGAATCAAAAACAAGCGACCTATGCTGAGGAGGAGATGAGGAGAGGGAGACTTTGTAACAGTTGCCGATGGCGGGAAAATGCGCGCAAGAAGGTCCTGATTGGTTGAAAAGCATCGCATTGTTTCCACAAGTTTTTCTTGAAGCAGTTGTGGAGGTCAATAAACGCAGAAAGTCCTAATTACATTGTACTTTCAAAATTCGAGAAAAAAATTGCTTTATGGTTGATATTATAATTATGCTGCGTCGACTAAGCATCAAGTAACGCTTGCCGTGTGAAGAGTTCTCAAGGGTTAGGCAAGGTTTTCTTCACATGTTTTCATGCAAACGTTTTTGTTTCCTTGTGTGTACTGCAGAAGAAGAAAACTCTTTTCCAAATGACTTTTGTCAAAACTTTCGTCAAGTAGAAACACTATCATGAGTACATCTAAAGACAAAGCATGTTTACGTAGACTACGAGCAGTCTCTCTTTCCGCTCATGTAAGGGTTCGTTTGAGGCCGGGGGCCGGATGTAACGCCCTGTCGTTTGGCATGCAAGGTCCGGTACTTTCACACGAAATAGTTTTTCTGAAGTGTAAATAAATCGGATCATTTTTGTATCTTTTTATCAAGTACAGAGTTGAGCCTTATTTTGCTCACTTGTATCCAGCCGGAAATGGTGTTTCAGAGTCCAATTTCAAAAATTTCCCGTGCGGGCATGCTCCCGGACCCGAGTTCGTGCCTACTGCGCTCACTTCCGCTCGTCTCATCTATGGATCCGGTACTTTAAAATGTTACCGAAAACCCGGCTCACGAAAAAAATACGAGAGCGAGCGCGAAATTCGACTATCCCTGGGCGGAAAGAGAGACTGTTTGCCGAATGCAAAGAGAGACTGATTTCCTAGTGTGATTTTTTAAGGCTCTTATTTCTCTGGAGGACCTTGACGATTTTAACTTGTTTGTTTGTGAGCGGATTGATAAGAAGGTTTCCACCCGTACCCACGAGCAATTGTAACGTTCGCTACTTGGCAAGTTCGTGATAAAAAAATCGTCATGTTTTGTCGCACACTCAATGTTCTTCCTTTTCTCGCTCACGGCAGGCTCCAGTGCAATGCCATACAAGCGGAATCCAATGCGAAGTGAAAGATGCTGTAGCCTTGCGCGTCATCTGATGGTGCTTGTAGGAGATGTACAGCAAACTGCAGCAACACAGTGGCTGGAGAGGACACTGGACGACAGTGCTAACAGGTGAATAAGATACGACACGACAAGACAAGACACAACACGACACAATACACGATACTATACGATACCTGATATTTACCCACTGAAAAGGCGCGAAATGAATTTTCGTTCACAAGCTAGTCTAAGTAGCTGAAAGCCAATCAAATGTCGCGTATGACTTTTTTCACGTGTGAAGAAAACGATACGTCCAATCAGGTGCCGCGTATCATGTTTTTTGACGTGCGAGCCGTAACAAGGTGGCTCTCATTCAGGTTTTCGCTTTTCAAGTCTCTCGCAAGTGTTGAAGTTAACTTTCTTTTAAGCTTAGAAACATGAGCGAAAAAAGATTTGTTGCCCACGATACTTCGGTTCAGAATTATGTGGAAAGTCTCGAAAGTAAAATGCAAAAGAGAAGACGAAGCGAGATGTGAAATTGTTGGAAGAATTTTTGAGAAAAGAAAAGAACGACGAGCGAGAGGTGCACACTAAATAGCCAGCAGAATCTAACATGTATCGCTCTGTTAAACGTAAAGACGGAGAAGATCATGGGCCCTCAACCTTAAGATGTCTTGTTTAAAGTATTGAGAGGCATTTGAAGAAAAATAAACTACCCCGTGGTGAGTATCGTCCGATAAACAGTTTGACTTGACTAGAAAATGTATAGTCAAAACATTTATATAACTTACATCTTTTATGAGCTTTTGACTTGAATTTGTACAACAAATTTGTCATTAAACAAGAATTTAAATCTCAGTGTGTATATAATAAACATCAGGGCTTGAAATAATTTCCCGGCTGGCGCCGGTCAAGTTGTGCGGTCAAACCTATTTTTGCTTAGCCTCCCACGCAGTCGTTTTTAGGGGAGTCGTATTACCCTCAGACACAACCCATTTTTGGCCGGACAAATATCCGTTACGTCATATCTCTATAAAATCTCCCCCCCCCTCCCCCTGCATAATGTTTACATATCAAACAAGTACATGTTCTACGCCTTTATTGTACATGCAGCCTTGAACTCAATGCAGGAAAACTGGAACGCACGGTAGAGCCGCAAAGTTCGGCAAAATCAATATTACACTTGTGCATACAGCTATCGCTTCAGTTCTATGTCTTCTATACGGTTAAATTTTCATACCTACTAAAGTTATGAAGTTGATGGAATATGTGAATTTTCTGTTAAAATGGTTTGTTTCCCTTGAAAATAGAATGTTTCGTTAATCTCGGAATTTATACCTTGAGTGATTCACTTCTTGGATTTTTGTTTAAGACAAAGGGTGGCCGGACCTTTGTACCGACACTGAGAGGCACTGTTATGTTTCGTCACGTTTACAAAATACAAGCGGACTTTATATTGTAATTCACACCGCTGCACACGCTACTCCGGAAGACCCGCTAATTTGCGGTGACGGCTTGATGAATGACAAAGCGAAAATTTGCAACCACCGGAAATTTTATAACCACTATTATGAATCATTTATTAAAAGTTTTTGGTCTGGTAGTATCTCATTCTGTCTTTTCCCCTTTTTATTCACGAACGCCAATAATGCTGAACCTTTAAAAATTTAAAATTTTCTTTACAAGGGTAAGCGACCGGACAAATTGTCCGGCCATCCAAGGATTTGACCGAACAAAACCTTTTTTTGACCGGACATTGTCCGTTGACCGGCCTTTATTTCAAGCCCTGAACATAATACACCACGGAAAGTATATGCGTACAGTATTTGCGCTCTCGTTGGTTTGTATCAGAACTCACTCGTTCGCTGCGCTCACTCGTTCGATTTCCGATACTTGACCAACTCGTGCGTAAATACCGTACGCACACACTTTCCATGAAGTATTCTTTATACACCTAATTGCAATAACGTTGTCATACAAAAATGAAAAAAGAATGAAGAAAAAAGCCAAATAGGAATTAATTATAGCCATGCAAATTACATTGTCAGATTTAATAATGGTCAAAGCACTTATGCACTGCAGTATAATAGTTCAATTTTGTGTCAACTTAGTTGTTACAAGGTAAATTGACCACCAAAAAGACCTTTCGAGCTTAACGGTTCGTCAGAGCGATTCCCTGGATTTAATTAGCGTGCCTAATTTATTCCTATTTGGCTTTTTTTCTTTTTTCATTTTTTTCGACAACGATATTGCAATTAGGTGTATACGATACGATACGATTCAACACAATACAATACAATACGATACGATATGATACAATACAATACAATACAATACAATACTTTATTAGTTCTCCAACTTGGATTTTCAGAACTGATTTGCACCACTTTTGACAAACACACGCCCAGTGTTTGATGTGTTTGGAAATAAACCTGTCCCCTGGTATAGACCTTTTTCACGCGACTACTATTTAGCATAAAAACAACATTTTGCACGTCTAGCCTCGCAGTGAAAACTTGAGAACGTGGCCGCCGCGTGACAAAGGTCTATTGCCGTGGAGACAAGTCCCCTGTAGCGTCTACACGACACTCTGTGTCAGGGGCACAAGTCCCTTGGGCGTTCACATTAGGGGACCTATTTTGTGTGATCACAAGGAATGTGATCACAAGGAATACACGAGCGTAAAAGCAAACGTTGAGGAGACCCTTCCCTGGGAATGTCTCCTCAGTTCAGTCCCGTTTGAATTTGTCTGAGAGCGAGTCACAGCAACCAAAGAATCCAAAATGAATTCGGAAACTTTTCGTCTAGTATAAAGGTACTCTCAACGTTCCCTTATCACAGAGACCTTCCATGTCTCATTCTGGTATTTTTTTGGCTTGTTCTTTTTTTTTTTACCAGTAGTTATCATTTGAAAATTGTTGTCCTGCAGGAGAATAAGTTTAGCGGAAGCTTTCCTTACCACTGATATCCTACTCAGCACTCTGCAGAATGTCTCAGAAGGTTTAGTGGTTTACCCCAAGGTAACAGGAAAAAATTGTTATCGTTGATATCATAGATGACTAATATTTTACGTTTGCTTTTAAGGTTGGTTTTTTAGCATCTTTTATGCATTTCTACAGTGGATTAAATTGCTATTTTAGGAAGCAAAACAACGTTTTTAACCTTTTAAACACGTTTCGACAGCGATCTCTGAATGTGTTCTGAGCTGCTGTCGCAAATCTTAACCCTTTAAGGCCTAACAGTGATGGAAATGAAATTTCTCTTTACAGTATCAATACTTGTTCAAACACTCTAGTGATGAGAATAAAGGAAGTGATCACCAAAGATAAGATTTCTTGATATTTAGACAAATTCTCCTTACTAGTTCCATAAGAAATGTATGGAGAACAATAAGGAGAATATGCATTTTTATATCAGGGCTTAAAGGCTTAAAACGTTAGATTTGACTAAACTGATTGACTGTCTTCCCCCTTTTTTGTCTGATTGGCAGGTAATTGACCGTCACATTCGTCAGGAGTTACCGTTCATGGCATCTGAAAACATTATCATGGCGATGGTGAAATCTGGTTGCAGTAGACAGGTATGATAATGCATCCAAACTACACAGAAACAGGACTTTAGAAGATTTTCTCTCTTAACATGACGTGTGTTCTTTCATTAACAGTAACTCCAAGAGCGCGCTTTGCGTATGTGATAATAAGTGACCTTATATCCTAAATCTACGTGTGGAGTACTGAATGTTTCATTGAATTCTGAACTTCTGTACCCTGGTCCCAGAGGTTTTTCTTAATTTTGTTCCACGAAAAAACGAGTCGCGAAGCGGCGAACAAGACTCGAATTCGCCTCTTCGCGGCTCGTTTTCACGTGGAGAAATAATAAGAAAAATCTCTGGAACCAGGGTAAAACTTCAGTAATCGTTGCAGAATTTATTTGCCTTGTATTTGTTTTTGGACAAAACGTTTATTTTACAGCGAAAACGTTTTAACGCTGCAGAACTGATAATTACATCCAGTTTCCCCATTACGGGCAAAAGGCAGGCTCATTCGCTGATAACCTGTGGTCGGTAAACCAATGACAAAGCTAGAAATTCAATTAAAGTGGTACTATGATCAAAAAATCACTTCTATTTTTTCTTCGGATTTCGAAACTATGTTTGTTAAACACTCCCCAAGCGAAATTATGACCCTTAATTTTGAGAAGAAGACCGTTAATTTAAACTGCAATTTTCCGTTTTAATGGTCCGCCATTATTACACCAGAAAGGATACAATGACGTCATTCACTCAAGAGCTGTAGAATGTAGTGTGTGAACGCGGCTTACAAATTATGCAGAACACGAGTTTGAGAGTGTGAAAGCTCAAAACTCCCGTGCTGCATACTAAATAAGGCACTTTCACACACACTGCATTCTAAAGCTCGTGAGTGAATGATGTCATTCTGTCCTTTCTGGTGTAATAATGGCGGACTATTAAATCGGAAAATTGCAGTTTAAATAAACAGTCTTCTTGTCGAAATTAAGGCTTAAAATTTTGCTTGGGGAGTGTTTAGTAAACAAAGTTTCGAAATCCGAAGAAAAAATAAAAGTGATTTTTTGATCGTAGTACCACTTTAAACCTCAACACTAAATTTTGGCCTGCTCACATTGGTCGAAATCGATCACGTGGCACGATAGTATCTGTCCTCAGCGGGCGCTTATCAGCGCATAGTGCCCGTTTTTGGAAATTTTCGCTCAAAAGTTAGCGTTGTACAATAAAAACAATACAGTCCTTCTGTCTCAGGCCCTATGTGTGATAGGTCCCCCCGGAAATTTGATGTTCAAACTTCATATAAGCCCTTGAACCACGTTCTCGGGCTAATATTTGTTGTGAACATCAATTTTCCTCGGGCAACCTATCACACGATAGTCCCTTCGACATAAGAATTGTATTGTTTAAGTAGATCATGCAGTATAACAAAGGGGTATCTTAACACGACGGCCACGGTTTTTTTGTCCTAACCCTGATCCACCTACTCAAATCTCACTATAGCAGCCACCTTTCTAAAAAGGCCAGTAATCTGTGACCTCTCTTCAACAAGCAAATTCATAAAAAAACTGACCTGCACCTTTCTCGGGGTCGTTCTGAGGTTAAAAGTACAAACATCGACGTTTACGACAGCTTTAATGTTCATCTTCAGGTACTACAAGTTCTAAAAACAATATGGCGTTCCAATTTAATGCCACTTTGTAACCACTCTAAAGGACACACCATGAACATCCAGCATACATCACGGCAAGAACCGTCCCACGGAGGAGATCTCGTGGTTGTTATACAGGGATCCCAGGCCCACGGGCTGACCACTTTAGTGGCAAATTATAAGAATTTGTGTGGAACTTGAGCGCTAGTATAGCCGGGAAACCAAAAATGACAATAAATAACCAATTAAGTTTACACCCCAGATCAAATATTGTCCTTGTGTGGTTTCTTGTCCGTTGCAAAGCCTTTCAACCGCATTTCAGCTAGTCTTTAGGTTTGCGAGACCTTTAACCCTCGATTAGCACACTTAAATATCGTCTTCGTATTACATCAAAATGAATATCAAAATGTCTCTTTTCGTCTCGTTTAAAAAGAACTAATTCGTGTTTCCTTTGAAACAATCCTTTCCATGTAATCTCTTGAAGAACAATCGCTTATAGACAGAAGACGCAAACACGGAATTCATTTCCAGTCACGTCAGCAAAATCAAACATTGCACCATACAAAATTAGTATGTGACTACCCGGAAATCGACTGTTCTCATCGACTGTGCGTGCTATACAATCAAGACAACTATGATCATGATATGGCCCTGACAAAAACCTATTCTAAGAGCTCATCACTGTTCGCTGTTATCTAACGGTGTTCATCTTCGATTTTACCGCAACATATTGAATATTACTGAGCGTGGAATCATTGATAAACGACACTAACAGCAGGAAACCCCAAACCCCCTAGTTACCTGATACATAAACGCCTAAAAATAACGAAAGTGTCTCCGAGATAGCCCGATGATACAGTCAGGTTCCTCTCCTAGGAATACCGAAGATCTTGCGGTTATTAGCGAATTTACCCGACAGTTCACGAAAATAACCACAGGAATGTGCTCAGGAGTGCCCTTAACTCAATTACGATATCTCGTCGTTAACATCGCAACCACGTTATAAAAAAGGCTGGAAAATGCATTCTGAAACACGTCAAGGGAATTACCACCAAGACAGTGCCTGTCTCATTCTTTGCACACCGCCTTTTCGAATACATCTCCTGGATATCTTTGCTTTCCTGGATATGCTCACTATACAAATTATACGAATAAGAATATATTTGATTAAAGAATGATTTATTTTTTAAGTGTAGACATTTAAAGCCCTTATTTACCGCCTCTCACGCGGGCCATCTAGGCCCTAGGCGTTTTCCTAAGGAGAAATTTTGTGTTGATCTTATGCCGAATACGTGTATCTGATAGGAGTGCCACGAGAAGATCCGAGTACTGTCCCAGGAGTCTGGAGCGGTTGTCAAGGAGAAGGGTGGCGACAATGATTTGGTTGATAGGATCAAGAACTGTGAGTACTTTGCTCCTATCCACAGCCAGCTAGACGCCATCTTGGATGCGAGCACCTTCATAGGGCGCGCCCCACAACAGGTAAGCATGCTTCTTTTTAAATTGATTTAGTTTTGAAAGTACATGTTGTTATAGAGTTTCAGTTTTCTAAGGCGTTCAGTAGCTTTGCGGGATTTCCGCAATTCGAAAAACATAGCGCATAAAATTTACGTTGGCGCGTCAAATAGGGCGCACAAAATTGTGTCCAAGAGTAAGTACTAATTTTCTGAAATAGAGTATTCGAAAACACCACTGACGATAAGATTGATATGACCGCCGCTATATACTTCGAAATTTATAGCTTCTTACTGTCTCATTTGCCTTTCTCTTCTTCGTATGTTTCTGCTTACGCATTCTGCACTTTCTTGAGTTGCTTCTGAGTTATTCTTTTTCTTCCATGCATATGTAACGATAATAGTAATGATGATGATGATGATGATGATGATGATGATGATGATGATGATGATGATGATGATGATGATGATGATGATAATAACAATAACAATAATAATAACAAGGAAAGTCACCGTTTACGAAACAAGCATCCGGGATTCTGCAGTTACTCGAGTCCAGGCCTTCTCAGTCGCTCCTTTCTTGCACCGCCTTTTATGCCAATGGACCCCCCTAAAATTACAGAAGGGGGCCCTTCTAGAATAAACCCTGCACTCCCTAGACTTCAACTACACTACAAACGTTGAAAAGAAGGTGAGTCGCATTTTGCCCACAGAGAGTCCCTATCTGATATGGCAATAACAGTCGCCCCTTGCGGACGGCGCTTAATTTCGGTTCCTGTAGCGTCTAGTAACAGGAGTATTACTACATTTCCCCTGGATGGGATGCTAGCCTATCGCAAGTATACTCATATACTCACACTTCTTGGCAAAAATCGCTAAAACTGATTATGGTTTAATCTTCATGAGAGAAAATTACTTGAGGACGGTACCTCCTTTTGTTACTGCGCATACGTTCTGCGCATCTCGGGATATTTGGGTTTCTCAACGGATTTGGCCACTAATACAACAATATTTTTGCTCGGTTTACAGTCAACGCGCTTCACGCATGAGCGTTCAATTTCAAATATTCATCGGTTAGTTTATTCTTCGATTTCATTCTTCGATAAATTTAGCGATTCTTTGAAACTTGAATTCTATATTCGAAACACTATTTTAGTTATTCGAAATTTTTTTTGTGACATCGTAATAATAATTCAAACTTTCCGAACAGAACTGAAAAGTTAGTTTTTTTAGCTCAGTTTTCCGGTATGTCCATGTCACGCGTGATATTTTTGTTTTCAAGCCTGGCGCAAAAAATGGCGAGAACATAAAGTCGACTCAGCCGACAAAAATAACCCGTAAAGAGAAAATCGACAACAGCAATCTTAGAAAGAAAATCCAAAGGAGTCTATAATTTTAACAAGGCAACTTATTGTTTGGCTGGAGTTTTCGTGGCTTAATCGGAAACCCGCAGAAAATGTAAACAACAACCGCCACAATTTTATTTTCGCTGCGGTGTGTTGCGGCCGGTGTACATAGATTTGCACATGATCGGAACATGAAAGTTTAGGTTTCCTAACTCCAAATGGCAAGAAATTCGCTTGGGGACTTTTACAATCCTGGTAAACCTTTGCCTTCTAATGCAACGGGAACGAGGACGAACCTTTGCCTTCTAATGCAAGGAACGAAATCGTTAACCTTTTCAATTCTGGATTGGGGTTGTCAGATATTCCACGGAACCACGGAACACGAGAGTACCAAATGGAACTGTTCATAAAATCGTCCGACACTATTCAGTCCACGCGACGACTCAACCATTTTCTTGTGGAGGTAAAGATCCTTGATAACGGATGACATCCCTTTCAGAAGTAATTGATTAGCACTTCTTCTGAGTGCGCCATGATGTAGACGATGTGAACTTTCGAAGAATCAATTTCGTTCATCGAAAAAAACTGGTTATCTTTCAATCTGTCTACAAGAATACGGTAATCCAATTAAAGAAAGGAATGCGCACGTGAAGAATGCAATCTTCATTCCATGATCGTTCATGCGTGAATCGCGTTCACTGTAAGGGGCTGTTTACATGGAGGGAGGAAGATCCTAGCGCTAGGAAGATCCTAGATGGCGGATCATCCTAGCGCCATATGTTTTCTGTATTCAGTTTACATGCAAAATGTTGTACTTGGCCCTAGCGCTAGGATCTTTCTAGCGCTAGGATCTTCCTAGCTGAGAAATAGGAAGATCCTAGCGCTAGGAAGATCCTAGCACCATGTAAACTACCTTCGCTGGGAAGATCCTAGTACTAGGGACAGAAAAACAAATATGGCGGCGGCCGGGTGTTCAGCTGCTAAGGGCCGACAGTTTTATTTGATTTCCAGCAACCGCCCCGACCGAAATTTTTGCATGTAAACCAAACGAAAATTTGTTTCGCCTTCTAGGATCTTCCTAGTGCTAGGATCTTCCTCCCTCCATGTAAACAGCCCCTAAGACTATTTGGAAAAAGGAGATCTTAGCAAGGGCTATCACAATCCAAAAAGAAAATTGGGGGTAGCCACGCATTTTTCAGAGATTACTGAGCTTAAATTTGGAAAGAAATTGGCATACGTTCTTTGTATTTTAACGCTTTTTGAGAATTATGGTTGATTAATTATCGTTGAAAAATGCGTGGTTACCCACATTTTTCTTTTTGAATTCCTATAATCCTTGCTAAGATCTACTTTTTCCCCATAGTCACGATCCTTGCAAAAATACATCTGTATTAGGAGGCACCGTCCTTAACACCTTCCTGTTGATGTTCTCGCAACATTTCGTTTACGATGAAAGGTACTTAGCTCTATTTCAGCACCGAAAAACATAAAAACCCTCTGACGTAGCTCATTAAGTCACTGCGTAAACGGTCCTCGAGTGTTCGTATTCAAAAAGTGATACGAATCACTCAGTGAACTTTCAGCCGAACAAAACGAGAAATATTTTATACTTTTGAGCGAAAGATTCCAGACAAGCACCCAAGAATCTGAATGCAGAGTACAGTTGACTAATACTCCAAACGAGTAAACCTTGGGAAGAAGACTTGCGAGCTTCGGTTGAGCTTTTTCTTGTTTGAACAAGATCTAACAAAACCATCGGGAGTCTAAGAAGTCACGCCAATCCCGCAAGTCAATCACGCAATTCACGCACGGGAAGAAAGTTTAAATATCACTGCAATAACACCTTGTTTACCAGGAACAAGAACATTTTTCAGATGTCCCCTTCATATTTCCTTCAAAATCCAAAGAGAAACTTCGAATAACCTCTGCAACCAAGCCAGGTCTCTATTGTACGCTTTTCGTTGGTGCTGGTGTGTTGGACTTTGCTCAAACAAATTTGAAAAACAAACAGCATTACTGTTAATTTCTCGGAATTATTTACTTCTTAGGTGATTAGCAGTTACTGCTTCATGCCTCTCAAAGTTCAATTTGTTCCATACTACAAGTACTAAGTTCGGCGCTGGTGTGTTGGACTTCGCTCAAACAAATTTGAAAAACAAACAGCTTTACTGTTAACTTCTCGGAATTGCTTGCTTCGAAGCTGACCAGCAGTTACTGCATCACGCCTCTCAAAGTTCAATTTGTTCCATACTACAAGTACTAAGTTCGGCAGTTTTTTTTTATCTCGCGAGTTTTTAATCCGTGTTAGACCACATAATCAAAGAGTCTTTATGTTTGACTATATCTCGCTTAGTAAGTAAAACGTTTTAAAAGGTCACCCATGTAATTGATAATACGTTAATTTATTCAAATTAATTTTTCCGAGAATTTATCGAGTGGAACAACAGACGATACAAGTTCCTGTCGGCTCCCACTTTCGGGTTTGGTCGTTGTGCACATAAAGCAGCACAAAGGACGCGAGGAGATACAAAAAGCTGGAAGTGTTTTTATAAAACAAAAAGTCTTCAACTGATTGCTGAAATGGGAGCAACTCCGTTCTCGCTGGAGGGCCTGTTTGCATATATCACGGAGACATTTACGGCCGGAGTAATTCAGTCTTATCAAGGCCAGGGACTCCTTGAAGATGCTCCATTGTTGCCACAACAAGATCCTTTGGAGGATTTTAAGAAGTTCGATCAAAACGATGAGATTTTTCAGGAATATGATCCGCCTCCGGGGGACAACAGCAAAATGGGATGGAAGAGATCGCGTCCAGCAACGTCGCCGATGTCGCTGTGGAAAGCAATGAAGCATGCATTTTACATTCAGATTGTTGGCGGTGTGGCGCTAGGATCACTCGCCATTTTAATACTGGTTCTAGATTTCAACACAGTTGATCTTTGCTTTGATATGCAGGCTGCAAACTGGACGGCGTTACCTAAGGAGACTCAGGCGATTATGGTTACCGCTGCTGCTACTGAAGCCTACGTGGTTCAACTGTGGACTTTTTTTGTTGTACTGATAATGTTTGGCTGGCCTTTGATAAAAAAACTCAATTTACTGATCTTAAATCTCCTCGGCGCTTTCTTGGACACTTGCTACAGGCTTTACTTGCAAATATACGACATTTACAAGAGATCGTGGATGTCGTTTCCGCTCAATGGTCTCTTTGTGTTACTTTTGCTGATGAACAGTGTATTCATCGGCTGGGAAATAGCAAAGAAAAGCGAAACCGAGAGGCGCAAAAGAATCAAGAAAACCATCCAGGTTTCCGCAATGCTTGTAGCTCAGTTTGCTTTTGGGATCCCCATCACATTTGTGCTTGTGTATGTGCTGATCCCGTTGTATGGCGAAGCAACTGAGACGTCAAGAGCGATTATAGCTGGAGCACTACCACTGGTTACTGCGGCACCAAAGGTCATCGTACGTCTGGCGGCGCAAAGAATTGATTTTCTTCATCCCGGCGACTCGCACGTGCTGTTAAACGTGTTGTACAGTGCGTCTGCCATCGTTTTTCGCGTCATGCAAGCGGAACTGACGAGTCTCCATCTTTTTATACTTCTGAGCTTCGCACACGGTGCGATAGACTTGCTCGAGAGATTGACTATCGTTATTCGAGATTATTTGTGGTACTTAATTTACAAGAAGCTTAAACAAGGCGGGGTCGAAACCACGTTGAGTGCAGATCGATTTCGTTCGCCAAGGAGCATGCGTTTTGTCGCCGACATGAGTATTCAGATGATCCTGGGAGAGTCAACAGCATTGATGGCAGCGGTCGGTTTCATCCAGCTTTACAACTTCATGTACCACGATCAGTCGCATACCAACATGTATTTTGTAACGCAGTTTTTCATTCGCGTTACCATTGCTCTAAGCATTGATTTCGTTTTTAATTCGTTTTCGTTCTGGCTGCAAATGTCCTATTTAAATGTTGCCGTGGCGCGTGTTTGGAAGAAGAAATGGCGGAAGCATATGCTCATAGCTTTTAGTTTGACCGCCGTGACGCTGTGTTACTTTACAACTCATTTGTTCGCTGTTGTAAGAGCCAAAAACACTCCAACAAAAGCTAAAACACACGATTTCAGTTGCAAAGGACCATTTTCTAAGTATTAGTTGAACATTTAATCATTTGACGTACGGTCAAACGTTGTGTGGGAACGACTGTTCCGGGACATTTATAGTGTGTGCGAAATCATAGTTCAGTTTTACAATCCTTGTTTATCCTTTAAACTAGGTTCAGGTTCTTATAAGAACCTGAACATTCAGGTTCTTATAAGAACCTGAATGTAAACGGTTAATCTCAACTACTGGGCTTATTGGCAAACAAGTGAGGATTTTTGAATATTATAGGCTACATTTGCATGTCCAAATAATAAGAACAACAGAAGTTTCCGATGCTGTACAATTCATGATGGCAAGGGGCAATATTTGATTGTATTTGATCGTGTAAACTAGCAATAGAAATTAATTTAGTAACAATCAACTACCTTTGAAGTTCTCGTATGGTAGAACACCGCCGGTTATAGTACAACCCACGCTTTATTGAAGTGTGGTCGTATAAACGAGGTTTTCAGAGGTAAAAAAAAAGCTTTCCTTCGGCCACGAGAAATTGATGTCTTCGTAATGAGGTGCCAGCTTTAAAAACGTAGTCATAAGGGAGGGGCGCCACTCTGTTTACAATGGTACACACGCCCGTGCCAAAGTGTGCCGAACTAACCCCATGTTTTATTGGTTCTACCAGGTTTCCAGATTTATTAAGGAGGAGGTTCAACCAGCTTTAGATCCATTTAAATCAGAACTGGACAGCAAGTCCTCCATTGATGTCTAGGATTTTCCTCTATAGATACCGATTTATCTACAAACCAGAGGTTAGACTTCGACTCAGTAGTAAACTTAAGGTATCACGCTAAAATGGTAGGAAGCCCTCTAAGAGGAGGATCTCCTTTCAAAATTGGAAGAGATTTATTGGTTCGGAACTCTAGACGCTTTTTCTAGCATGTGTGTAATATTTGTGGAAAGGCTTGGCAAAATAAACTACCAAAATACTCGACTTAACTGTTAAAATACTCGACATTTTATCATAAAACAGAGCGATGAAAGTAGCGAGTGTTTGGGCTTCATCTTCTTGGTATCTTGTCAAGTTCAACATGACAAATATCCTGTAGATCTGTATGCACTTAGGCGTATTTCTAGGACACATAGAGTAAAAATGTTTGCTATTGTTCCGATGAGAATTTCAGAAAAACAAGTGTAAGATGTAAGCAATATTAGCAGGAATGTAAACCCAGTATTAGTGTGAATGTAACTGCTTGACCTTATTTTAATGAATTAGTTACCCTCAATTGTAGGCTATTTATTCGTGACGAAACCATAGTGTGTTTTATGTTTGTTTGTAATAAACAACACATTTTTGAAGAAATACTCTTCTAGTGCGGTCTTACGAATTTTCTGTCAGAGTCAACTAGAAAACGAGAAAGTGGGGTATATTAACTACAAGTTTGATTTATAAGGTTCAATCTTATTCTTGGTTTGCACGTTGCCTCATCGCTACCATGTTGGTGTACCATTAACAGGTTTCTCATTGGCTCTTTCTCTCATGGTGCATCAACATGGTCGCCACACCATTGTCATTTTAATTACTACGGATTGGTTGCAAACCACCAATTCGCTGCGCTGAATTTGAGAGACAACCAGCTCCATCTGGATTCCGACATGCATTGTAGAAACATTTGATATACTTCCATAAGTGACGAGGGGCATCCCTTTTAGTGTCAAGGCTGGCAAACAAATGCAAATTGGAATCCAGGATGGTCCATCATTGCTGGGGTAGTCCCCGCTATCAAGGTGGTCATACTCCCCATTTGTGGCTGCAGGTTACCAAAGCACGCATGTGCAGTACTTGTGTTTGTTGGATATAACCGACATGCTGCATTCGTTTGGCCAACCTGTTTGGATATCGATCAAATAAACAGTACCACAGGAAATTACTGCTCAGTAGCTTTCATTTGAATGGTTACACTTTAAGATTTTATCCACAGACTCAAAAATATTTAGTTCAGCTAACATGTACTGTAAAGTAACCGAGTGTCTTGGCATGAAAAGACATGTTGTTCGTCAGCTACTACACTTTTGTGTTTGACTGACAACTAAAGGCGAGAATGGTCAGGTTAGTAAGCTGCCTTTTTATGGTACTTCTTTTTAAAGCGGCATCTCTTCTTCAGCGTCATAAATTAAATTATTATCGAACTCCATTGAGTACTATTCGCAGAGTGCAATGCGCCAAAAGAGTTCAAATGTGCCGCGATATTGGTATTCGTATTGTCAGTTCTTAATTGTACTGTATAAAACCAGTTTGGCAGTTATTCGTGCAGTGAAAACCACTTTACTAACAACGCGCTATCATCTTCTCACACTTTTTTACAATATTTTTTAATACTCCAGTGTTCAATCTAGGCCGCATCATTGACACGGTAAATTATGTCCTGACGCAAAATGAAATTACCGTGGCGTCATACTGACGCAAAAAAAAAAAAACAAAACAACAACAACAAGAAAGAAAACAAGTTACCTCACATAGAAGTGCTTGGTTCGGTTGTTCTTCTTTGTAAAATTAACATGAAACGACAACGAAAGCTAATATTTTTATAGAAAAGAGAACGGCCGTTGAACCTCCTGAGAACGATGAAGAAGGACCGGAGAAGGATGGTGAAAGATCGGAAGAGAGTTCGATAAGTGTAACTACAAGTCAACTTCACGAGCCAACAGCTTCAGCAACTACCACAACTGTTGATGACCCAGACCATTTTTAAAATGACCCAATTGAAAATGACATGTGGGACATATGACCCACTTTGACTAACTTCTAGATTGAACACTGATACTCAAGACAAAGAGTTAAGTTGGATTAGTTATATTGACAAAAATCAAGTAAAGGGGTAACCTTTTAAGCCCCAATAGTGACAAACATCTAATTTTTCCTCAAAATCACTGCATTGTCAAACATACAGATCACGAGAATGGAGGAAAAGACCACCAACGACAAAATTTCTTGATGTTAAACAAGTTCTCCCAACGTGTATCTTAACAAAGATGTAAAGGTGTATGTTGATGTTGAGCCTTAACCCTTTCACTCCCAAGAGTGCCTAAAATTAAAATTCAAGCACAAATCTCAAATTTCATTTTGTTAAAAACTTAAACATTATTAAACTGGTACTGTGTGAAAGTACTGCTGACGAGGTTTCATTTGAATGGTCACACCATAGGATTTCATCCACAGACTCGGAAGTTGGAATCACCTTCTAAAATGTCTCCATAACTGACTCTGGGAGTGGAAGGGTTAAAGGGGCACAGTCACAAGGATTTCGCAGATTTCTGGTCAAAACTGTGCTAAAATTATCGGTAGCTAACTTTATCCATGCCCAACATTACTTTTGAACATTTAAAGGAACATGTTAACTTATTTTCATTAAGAGAAAACAAACGATAACCATGAAATATCGATGTAATGTCAACACGCTGAAAGAATTTGAAAAAATTAGCCTAATTTTTTCAAATTGCAATCCATTTCCATCCGTGCCATTTATAGCAACAGACGACAGAAAATAGTTTCAGTGAAGTAATATAGTCTTTGGTAACAAAACGAGACCATTATTTGTGGGCGTTCATTGATGCGAGGACATATTTTTTATTTATAAAGTGAACAAAAATAGCGTGACTATGCCCCTTTAAAGGGTTAATTACAAAACAAGGTGTCATGATTGTGAGTCTTCCTCAGTGCAATCCTCCTCTGGGATGGTCATGCTAGCATCCGGCGCTTCCCTGTCGCACTTGAAAAACTCCACGAACTCCTCCCAGGACAGCTGTCCGTCTGCATTCTTGTCGAACATGCCGATGAGTTCCTCTGCCTCCTCTCGGCTCAGCTTTTCTCCGCTGTTACACACCACATACAGCAGCTCATCCGGGGATATGTAGCCGTTACCATCACGGTCGAACTTCCTGTAAAATGACGTCATTGTAATTTATAACCTATTATAATAAAGTTTCGATATAACGCGCGCTCTGATTGGTTGAAACAGCGTGCCTTATCAGAGTACAGATGCACGGAGTAGTCTGTGACGCCATTCTGCGCGCGCTGGCAAGCTGAAATCCTTTCTTGCGCGCGCTTGCAAGCTGTGAAAAAAACTTGATTTCTTGCAATTAAAAGCCAGTTTCTTTACAAATGTGAGCAAAGCTTTATTATAAAACAAATAAAAAAGCCAAAACCGTGCTTTGTTCTGTGATAAAGCACTCAAGGAAGTGACGAGAGCACTCAAGAAGTGGGGAGAAGCACTCGCCTGCGGCTCGTGTTCACCCTACACTTCTTTCGTGCTCTCGTCACTTCCTTGCGTGCTTTATCACAGAACAAAGCACGGTTTTGGCTTTTTTATTTGTTAATTATAATAGGCTAGTTTCAGGTCACCGGACTACAAATAAGTTTTAAAAATCCCTTTTGGCAAGAAACTAATGAACTAATATATTGTATTGTCAACCTCACTCTCAACAATAACGAGAACAACAAATCGCTCTTCGTTGCTGCTGCAAAAAAGCACTACAAGGAAAAGGGAAAACGAAATATTACGCACACATAGCAATCTGATAATGTCAAGTGTCCACGGTGTTTTAAATATATGTAGATAGGTCAATCACATTTTATGTTTCTGCAAGATATGCCCAAAAAATGGCGATAAAAGAAAGCAAGTATCCCCGTTCCCGGCCAGAGACGAGGACGAGCGAATAGACTGGGAATACAACTAGGTTACAGAGTTTTTGGTATCAAAGTTACATATCTCAATCCGTCTGCTCAATACGTTGTCGCAACAACTCTTAGACTTTTAAAGGTAGCTAAAAATGAAAAAAATAGCCGAAAACGAACGAAATTTTTTCCACCTAACTTTAGAAAGAACATCGTCGAAATGTAGTCGTTTTTCTTTTTTTTTTTAAATTAATCATCCAACGCCGAGCATAACCCTCAACTTTTGTTTCCCAACTGGAAACTCCGGGAAAAATAGAAGAAAAACCGATCTTTAAGACAAGGAAAAGAAGTTTGTAACAACTTTTTTCACTTTCGAAATGAAGGCTCTAAAACGATATTGCCTGACCATCTAGACCGATACTGCCCGACTATCCGCTGATTAAAGATCTCGCAGACTCTAGGTGTGAGATCTGCCTTGGGGATAACTTGGTTGCTTCTTCCATAATTTTGCCAATTGAAAAAAACATTTAGGGCTTGGTAGGGCTAAGAAGAATACAGTATATTTACACTCGAAATAAACCAAACATCCATCGGATGCACAACATGTGATTGCGGAACTCGGCAAAAGATATCCGTACTTAAGGCTGTAAAGGCTGACTGATATTTACGCTAAGAACACTTCGGTCGTGGAGTTTATATCGGTCATCTTTCATTACCCCAATCACTACTTGGCTCTTGTGTTTTTATGCGCTTCTGACTTATAGGAAATTATTACAAATCAGGGGTGTGATTTTACGTTTTTGCAACAAATAGTGATCACAAAAGAGGGATATTTTACACAAAATTTTGCGAATAAGAAGTTGTTCTCCAGCATTTATATGAAATAGCTTGTCGAACACACTTAAACTCGAACTTTTGTTTTGGCCTTCAAGTGGCTCCGGCTCTGTGCGGAAATGGTCCACAAAGTGCACTTCAAATTATCTCGTTAAATATATGGAACGGAGAGGCGTGTGAGAAATGTTATTCCACCTGAATGATGCTTAGACTTCTCATGACAGGGCAGTACTTTGTTATGTTTGTTTAGGTTCGCAAGATAAGTTTTGTCAGGCTTTTGAAATCTTTCTTCAAGGAATTGTCAATTAACGCCTCCAGAATTTACAATTCAATGAAGCTTGTTCGCAGGTGTTAAATGTGAGTTAGTTGAGGAGCCTCGAGGCCATACAAAAACAACCCACGCCAAATTGGCATAAACAGTATATACACTGTTTTCCGTTTTCGAGCTTAATATTGTAAACTCTGCTTTTTTAGCCCTAAAAAGCTGGTTTCAATTTTATTTTCATGTTCGAATTAAGAGCTCGCGAGCGTAAAATTGTGCAAACGCCGTTGCAGCTTTGAGCTTTTTGTACGGCGAGAGAAGTTCAGAATTTACTCACGAACCTAAAAAAAGTGAGCTAAAATGCTTGCGAAAAACTTTTTCTTACAAATGAAATAGAGTAAAATTTTTTTTGGCGAAATGTGGTGTAAAATATCCCGCATCAGTGATCTATTTTTCTTGCAAAACGTTAGATCGCCCCCTTGTTTTGTAATATTTTGCCATAAAAAAGAGGTGTTAAAAAACACAAGATCGAAGTTAATGCTTGGCCTAATGACAGATGATCGATAAATCTGCTACCGAAGTGTTCTATTTATTAACATACATTTGTTTGCGTTAAAAAAAAAATCGAAAAATGAATTAACGTATCGCACGACATGTAGACGGTATACGAAGTTTTATAACGTTCGTGGATGTGGTCTAAGAATAAACTAAAAATAACAAAAACATCTGACTTCCGTCGCACCAGGTGAAAATGTCAGTTGCAAACGAAAATGTATTAACGAGTATTTGTTTGTTAGGTTTTCTGGTTTCCAAACATGAATATACAGTTGTCACAAAACAGAACGACGCAAAATAAAGTTTGAGACAAATTTGCGAAGACAGCACCGAGAAAAATTTGTATTCTTCACCATTGCGTGAATTCATTTTTACTAAGCCTTCGCTTATTTTGAAACCTGTTCCTTGCAAGGAGAAATTATCAGTCTACAGGCATAAATTTTCATATATGCATATATTTTCTTTTTTCGTTTTAAAATTAATAACTATATATAGCTTTTGCACATATAGACTAAAAAATAAAACTGCAAAGTTTATCGTTAAGCGGTGTCTTTCTAACTTGCATGGCAAAATTAATCCGCGAATAATAAAAATTACTTGCCTTAATTTATTTTATACTATCTTCACAAGGCTTTTTGTCGTCATGTTTATATTGCTTCGGCTGTTTTAATTTGGCTTCCGCTACTGGCGGGACAAAATCCGAATTCGAATCTATGCCAGTCGCAGAAATAACATTCTGCCAATATTTGTCACCAAGTTTGTTCGTGATGATTGCCGCTAAATTTCGATCGCTGCTGCCAAATTTTAATAAGGCAAGGCTAATTTTAGCTTATTTGCGCCAGATGTCAAGATCTGCTCGAACCCAGAAAAACGAAATTCTAAAAACAAAATAATTTTCATTTGCGTGGTTGCCATGCTTAGACACAGGTGGACTAGAGGAATCGAGGAAAAGACTCAGGAAATGGACAAATCCAACTCCAAAGTAGTTTGAAAGTGCTCTTGTGCTTTATGTAAAAGTGTTTATCTTTTTTCAGACACTGGACTGCTTTTCTATACAACATAGCTTATATACTTTGGGGAAAAGTTAAAGGATGGCACGTTTTGCGGACGCAAACTTCTGTTGAGCTGTGTTTTATCACCAGGGGAGAAAATTTATTCGATACGCACGTTGAAGAACCACTACTTATGAATGTAGTTTTAGAAATAAATCAATAAATCATACAGAGCGCAAAATAAAGCATTTCACAAAACTTGACCTTAAAAAATTAGAAAAACAACATTATTTTTGCACACTCACTTGAAAGCTTCACGAAGAGCTTCTTCTGCATCTTCCTTCCTGCATCCTTCAAACTTCCCCATCATGTCGGAGAATTCGGCAAAATTAATTTTGTCGTTCTCCTCTTTATTAGCCGCCTTAAGAACTTCAGTGACTTGGCTGTTAGTCGGGTTGAAGCCGAGAGATCGAACCGCTGTTGGAAAGTCAATAAAGTTGATTTCCCCCTTCTGGTCGTGGTCAAACACGTCGAAAGCGCGCTTGAAAGATAGCACTTTTTCCGATAAAGCCATGCTCAAGCGTTTACTTGCTCCACAACCAACTCGACAGTTTGATTTTCCCCTCGCTGTATATCTTGTTGAGCTGTAGGAGCGAAGCGCAAAAGGCGATCGTAACAGCTGGAGTGCAGTTCTTGTAATTCGTAACTGACAACATTTACAATACATAATTTCCCTCCTGAAAACTCAGCTTTCTCATTGGCTAAATACGGCGCGCGAACCGGTTGCAAAACGTGTTCGGATAACAGAGCGGTAGACGATGGCTCAAGACTTATGGTTGGTCGGATTAAATGGTTATTTGCATTTGTAGAAGTCTATAAAATGTTAAATAAAAATTGATTGTCAGCTATGACAGTTCAACGAGAAATATCATAATGCATTCAAGACTGTGTGCTTTGCGAAGCGCGGTTAATTTATTCACATGAAAAGCCTCTTTGTTATACTTTGTTTGGTGGTTAAATTGATCTTCTACATTCATCAGTTGCTTTATGCAATATTTGTAATTGAGAAAAATGTGTGCAGTAATAAATTAAATGAGCTATAGCTCCCCAAATGAAGTTTCACTGCAGTAATAATTTAGTTTTGGTACTTCAGAAAACGAAAAACTGCTTATGTCGGCTTATCTCGTACGGAACAATACAAAACAAAACAGATAGAAACACGCCAATATTACTTCTTAGAAAGCGCGCCTGTTTTCTCGACAAATCTGTAGTTTTACGTTTACCAGATTTATATTATCCTCCTTATTAATTTCACTTCGTGGTTAATTTAACAAAATGGATTAAACCGTCATTCTCGCAATAAAACAAAGTCATTTCTGGAAGAGGAATAGGAAAAATAACGATTGTTGTGACGGCTAATTATCCTACTTAACATAAAACATTTTGGTTACGGTGCTTTGATAATTATTTGCGCCTTTGTTTTCATCTTGGTTCCAGTAATTAATTTTGAGTCTTCGAATGCACATTCAATTCGATCTAGAATCCGTCTCCCTCGTTAGACAAAGTTTTTATTTATTTATTTTAACTAAAAACGGAAGAGTTTGAGTCGATTTACTGAAACAAACATTTTTCTTCTATAGACAAAAGTGTTTTAGTGGAAAATAGACCACTCTTAAAGCTTGTACGAAACTACATCTGGGGCTCGAGTGGCGTATTTTTTCATAACCTCACTTTTGAGGATATCGGTGACTTCATTTACCGCTTTTACTGCCTCCTCCACAGGCTTTTCCAAGGCCAAGCAAGCGCGGATTTTGACGCGAGAGGAGGGATCACGTGCGAGCGCGGAGCGGGAGCGGGGGGACTCGCCCCCGCTTTCCTCAATAATTAACTAAAATATCCCCCAGATGAGCGATTGCGAGCGACTGGGGACGAGGCAGACGCTTTTACACGTTCTTTTGCGAAGTTTGGCAGACGCTAGAAGAAACGTAGGCCCGCAATGCGCGCAGAACCGACGAAGTGTTGGTTCGTGTCGAAAACAAAGCAAGCGAGGCGTGTGTGACTGCACGTTCGATAACATTCAATCGTCTGTTGCAGCAAGATGCAGCAAAAGTGCGTAACTGTACGCCCCATTATTTACAAGAACAAGTAGTCCTGAGGGCTGCATAACCGTTCCACCTGGCTCCCGTGCTGGTGTGGCTGTTGTGAACAAAGTATTCTCTTAGACTTGCAGCATTACAGCAACCAACGCTGAAAATTGACCAACTGAAAAGGCGTCCAATACCCTGGAAAGGAGGTCAACTGAATTATTCACCCTCTCCTCACCAAACATAGCTCCACAGACTGCGCTCGCAACCTCATTCTTCACTCATAATAATTTTTTGCTGTCTTTTGGTCGGTCTTCCTCAAAACCATGAACAAAAAAGCCGTCACAACTCTCAAAACAGACGCAATTCAATAAATCGGTGATAAAATTCCTATTTAACTTCTCCCCAATGTCTGGCAACCACGCTTTGTGCTCAGTATGGGCATCTTAACAGCCCAAAAGAATTTAACTTCTCCTTATGTCTGGCAACCACGCACAGTTCCCTTTAATCGTGTCAAAGGCTCCTTTGAGCCAACTCGTGAATGTAAATACGAAATAAATCATTGCTTTGTGATCAGGTGCATTTTTCACAAAACAAAGGCTTCGTTCCGAAACTATAGACCCTCTTAAATGTATTTTCGCCTCTATCGAACAGGTTACAAGAAAGCGCATTTTTGGCATTTACCAGTCGTTTTGACCCACTCCACCCTCCCTAAATATTTTTACTTGGCTCAACGTGCTCACCGGCGCGACGACATTTTGCCTTTTGCGTTACCGATTGACGTAATGTTTTTAAAAACTCTGGTGACTCAGCTCATGTCTTATCGCTTTGAATATTGAATTTTGTTGAATTAAACTAAAAAGTTAAATGTCGATGTAAATTTGTCCATAACCGAACATGCTTTTACCGAGAGTTTGAACGATGTATTTATATGCTGTTGTGAATTAGCACTATCCTGAATCCTCTCTCAGTTAGTTCCCAGTCACTGACCTCCGCCATTCTCAACTCTAGTGTCTTTGGTCGTTGTTTTTGTCCGTGCAGGACAAAACTAGAAGAGCTCTCAGGTGGAAATGGGATATCCACGTCTTCCCGACGTGGACACATTCTTTCCCGAGGTTAGCATTAGATCCCATCGGCCTGAGCCCCTTGGACACCTTATGAGGTTTACACAATGTAATTTTACCGACGCCGACACTCGTACCAGGCCTACTTTGAGAACCGACCTGCCCTACCACTTTTCCTTTTTCCCTCATAACTGGCGGGTGCTAGATTCGTGAGGTTCACTGAAGCTGACATAAAATCGTTCGCTGAGGAGCAGAAATGTTAACACAAAGAAGCAGACTTCATTTGCCTAAGAATTATTCAAGGAGTTCTTTACAAGTAAAGACAAAATTCAAGAAATTCCTGCCGTCGAACTGCAACTGTTCGCCATAAAGTTTTTGCTTACGCTCTTGTCTTTATAATAAAACGCTGTGGTGGTTCGTAAAATATTGTTTTTACCGCCTCTATCTTGCGTTAAACGAATAAATAATTAATCGTGTTTATCTTAGTACTTTGCGCTTTGCGTAAAACATCTGCATTTAACAATATTCTTTTTTCTTCGTTTGGCATTTTTACACGCTACACACCTAAAATAATTTTATTTGCTTTCCATACGGGTCCCATTGCTCTTCGAGTTCAAGCGCGTTTAACTCGAAATAAAAATGTATGCACCTGCCTTTTTCATGCATTTGTAGGTACCGCGAAGTGAAAATTTAACAAAAATATCGAATGTGAACGACTTGAAACATAAATCAGTTGAAGATAGTGAGTTTACGCTTATAGGTTGTGCTTGTTTTCGTCCTCTATAAACAAACAGAAATTTCGATTTCCAAGACTACAACTTCTACCATTAGCAGCTTGTGTTTAAAATTACAATAATCGCTGACAAAAAAAAAAAAACGAAGGCTGACAGTCTGTGGTTGTTGTTCGGGAGGTTCCTGAGCTTCAGGTTTAGTCCTCACGTGACAATAACTTCAAGCATATGACGTCATAAAATAAATAAAAAACGGTGGCGTACAAAAACGGCACTAAATTTTCTGCCTACTTTCTCCAAAAAACAAACACGAATTTAGTCTGTATATGCAACAGTTTAATATTTTGTTGGAATCAAGGTTTCTTTTCAGCTGCCTTTTAAGCGATGTCTTTTTCACATGCATGAAGAAGTACACGAAAGGGGACTGATTTCAAGAAGGCCGATTTAGTTGATCGGGTATCAGAATCACGGTATTTTTCGTTGTTGGGATTAATGAAATGTTTGCTGAAACGATTTGTGACAGACAAACCTGCCGAATTGACCAAGTGATGCAGTTATCATGGAAATATTCTTCTTTTCAATTTGACAGGTTACTGAACACCTGTCACTCTTTTCAGTTATTGGATCAGTTGAATACACTGAATTCTGATTGCAATTGATCCTCAAGTGACCGATGTTTTCAAGATCAAGAAGTCAGATTGAAATCGTTCATGACCCATGTCACGTTTTTTCAAGGCATTGTGCCACCATATCCTGTTTGAAAATCTAGTAGGAGATATGTCAAATCTCTTTGAGCGTTTAGATAAATGATTGCATAGAGTTGTAGGGTCTTTGATGCATTGAACCGTTATAGTACTGTGCGTCATCCTTATCAACATAGTAACTGCTTTTTTTGTCCACTACAGACGATAAAAATGCTAAGTGATTGACATCTGCGCCTTGACGTTGGCGGTGTCCTCAGTTTGGCCTGTGTATATCGCAAACGTTTTCCGCCCAAACAGTGGGGGCCCTTCTAGACAAAAGCAATTGGGTCAGTTGCTATGGAAACACACTTGATTACGATTGCGTAAATTAGCTGGATTTTTTCCTTACGAGGACTACTTCCGTGAGGGACACAATGTGTTTATAGTCCAGAACTTAGCGATATCGCACACTCTAAAACGAAATGCCCGTCTTTAGTTCGTTTCTCCGCATAATTTTGTTTCTTTCGGTCGTTTAAATATCCTATACACGCGATCATTTCGTATGCAAAAAGAGCGACTTTTTTAACGCAATTAGCACCTGGGAGCCAGCCAGTGAACTGTTGTTAACTTGGCTCTTGTGAGAAATATAGATTCCCGTTTCTGGCGTTTCATGTAGGTTTTCGTGTGCTGTGCCACGCTATAACGTAATGACCGTGGAAATATCGCAACTGACTAGCGAAGAGTTTCGCATCATGCGAACAGCTTTCGATATTTTTGACAAAGATAACAACAACGAGATCGACCGGGAAGAATTTGGCACCCTGATTCGCGCGATTGGCTTTAACCCCAGCAACCGTGAAATAGAGGAAATGTTGAAGAAATTCGACAAGAACAGAGATGGTGTGATCGACTTTCAAGAGTTTATCACCATGGCGAAACATTTTGAAGGCTGCAGTAAGGACGATTTGGAACAGAACCTACGACAAGCATTTAGGTAAGTCTGATCATACAAGTGAGCAAAATGTTCGCAAAACTGAATCTTCTAAAAAAAAGTCATGCTTGGCAAGATAAGATTTTAATGAAAGTCTAGCTCAGAGTTCATTTTACTGAACTCGATTATTGCGTAAGATATTCATTGTATATATGGAGGGACTTTCTTAAACCTAAATCAGGAAAGACTGGCAAAGCTATTAGTTGCATTATGCCAACCGAGCTGCTAAACATTAGTCCAGGTCTAGATAGTGACTGCGGCTTCTCGGGTATTTTGTGAAGAAGGAGAGCAGCAGTCTCCATGTTACATATGAAGACAAACTTAAGAAATTTCAGTCAACAGTACTGCGGGAAATTTTCATTATCCAAAGATATTATGGCTGCAAGGAAGTAACTTCCGTGTGGATGATTATTTTAAATGTTAAGGGTGAAAAAGCCCCATAATTTAACTCTATACTCTATTGACTTTGTAACAACCCGGATTTAAATTCTGAATAACAGACGTCATTCAAGGACAAATGAGTATCGCATGCTAAAAGCCGCCGCAATTACACTAAGACGTATTAAGAAATTGAACTGAAACTTTTCTTGAGATCTTTGGAATTTTAATCTTGTTCTTTGATCAAATTCTCTTTTCAGCAAAATTTTCCTTTGCGTTTTACCTTTAATAACGATTGAAACCATAAAAACTGAGGTCGTCGGGAACATATGAGATGGCAGATCAGACAGGGGAAACAAAATAGACCTGTCGCTAAGGGCAATATACGATAAAAGCAATTTGCAAAGTTTTGCATGTTAAACACTACCTGCGGACAATTTGTGTTTTAGTGTGCAGTGGTTAACAACGAAGTATTCGCTGTTTAAGCTCATTGAAGACGTGCCACTTTACTCAGTTTTTACGGAGAAGAGGGTAAATCAGTTGAAAAAAATACTAGCAGAGACAAGGCGATTAAACGTCAAACGGCAATGAAATTCAATCTTTAACCAACTCTGTACATTAACTACCTTAATCTACCCTAAGCCGCGAATCTGAAATTGATTCTGAAACTCCCTGGTTGTTCAAAATATCCTTGACGTATTTTTACGAGCAGTATAATAATAATAAAAAAAAAACAGCGGGTACTTTTCGTTGATTAATAATTCTTAACATTTTGCCCGGCAGACGTCTGTTTCACCTGCCTTAACAAATTTCACAATGGCTATTTTTATTCTCTTATGTTAACAAAAATAACTTCCTAGGGCCCAAAAACGTCAACAACCGAAAGGATGTTTTTCTTCTCTAAGAATGTTGTACATCGATGTAAAACCCAACTCATGTAACAACCTAATCTACGTAAGGAATAGATTGTTCCGGCTGTGAAGGACTTAATGAATTTTTGTTAAACACGAAAATTCTGCGACATCAAGCGTTTTCATTTCCGATTTCCTGTTACAGTTTTGCACGCTTTTCGATTCCAAACCAAATACGGAAAGTGACGATAAAAGAAACAAATTTTAATATCCGTCTTAAACCTTTTGCATCTTTCTGTGAAGTTATCGTGCTTGGCATCAAGCCATGAGCAAGTTTTTTTTTCTCAGCTGTCACGCTTGTTCTCACAAACGTCTACGATTTTCTGTTTACTCTTTTGAGGAATTTTTTGAGAATGATCTTGGAAATGTTTCTCAACTTAACCAACAGGTTATCAAGTTGTAAAGACGACAGTGAAATAGCACTCTCACTGCACTGAACTAATACAGTAGTGTGAAAATCATAGTTCATTTAGAGAAGGGAAGTAAAGACAATTGACACAGCAGAAAAAAGAACCTTGTCGATTCGCAAAGAAAATCAAAATAACTGGCCTAAGATTTCATTCGTGCCTAAAAACATTGACAAATAAGTTGTGAAAGAGTCGTCCGCGATCCCCCCCACCCCCCTCCTCCCCCCACGTCTTTCCTAAGTTGGATTTTACAATAAAAAAGGGGGGGAACTCCATCAAAAAGTTTTTGTGTTGGAATTCATGAGTTATGTAGTCATGAGCATAGTCATGGTGCACTATGCCCTTCAAAAGGTGTACCATTTAAGAAAGTAGCCCTTATAAAGGCGATGTTGTGTTTTTAACACGGAAAAAAAAAACGGACATGATATTACGATAGACCGCGTGGACTATAGCTTATAACTTTCAGAATGAAATTATGAATATATGAAATTCATATAAAAAATTCACATAAGAATATATGAAATTCATGAAATTCGTGAATGTATGAAATTCATAATTTCATCTTCATCTTTCCCGGGTATATTACGAACCAACTTAATGACCAGCTCCCAGTTGGCTTGTTAGCTCAATTGGTTAGAGCGCTGCACCGGTATCGCAGAGGTCAGGGTTCGAATCCCGGCAAGCCTGATTTTTTCAGGCTTTCTTTTCGTAACTGCATAAGTTGCGTTAATAACTGCGAGGATCTTCTTTACATTTATTAACTTTCAGAATATTCAACAAATGCTGCCCATTTTGTGACTTTTCCTAGCATTTATATCGCGCCCTTTGGTATGACATGTCCTTGTTCTTGGAATTTGATTTTTTTCTGTGACAACCATATTTTCAGAGAGGAAATTGTATTTACAGGGACCTAAAATAAGCCGCATTCTTCAGTGTTCTTAATTAATTTTCACTGGGAAAAGTGGAGTAAACAAAACGAGTTGCAACAACCAATTCACACTTCTTCCGCTCAAAAAGATATTACGACCGTCATTTGCAAATATTCGTAAATGTGTCGGGACCACTGAATCACTGAATAAATTCCGGATAATCGAGATTTGACTGCGGCGTTTCTCTGTTGGCTTGGATTACTTTTGTGTCAATTTTGAAGCGCAGTTTTGGAGACGATAGTATAGCAATTGCTTGGAAATCATGAAGGAATTCTCACGTCACGTGATGTCACGATTTCAATTATTGGTGGACCTCAAAGGAAACAACTTTGAACGTACTTTGTACGCTGCAAGTTTCATTATCAGAGCTTTAACTGATACTTTTATTGTCGTGCGGAGGATGGCATAGTGGGGGAATCAGCCCCCCCCCCCCCCCCGCCCTCACCTCTCTCTTCCCCCCAGTTTTGGAAGATCCAAAACACATGGTGTAAACAGAGTTACGTGTTTTGGTAAGTAAAATGCCACCTTTTTCTTCCTAGGGTTTTTGACCGGGACGGAAACGGATACATTTCCACCGAGGAACTGCGTTATGTGGTAACAACGTTTGGAGAGAGATTAACCGAGGAAGAAGCAGAAGAACTGATCGCCATGTTTGACAAAAATAAAAACGGTAGACTGGAATATGAGGAGTTTGTCACGTGGGCAAAAAGCTCTTTGGCAGATTATTTAAAATCTTTGTAAATTTTTTAACACTAGGTTCTTCGCCTGTACCAGAGTAATCGATGCCGCAATATCTGACTATGGCTGAGAAGTATTAACGATACTTGGGTTTTCAATACTGCAGTCAGCTGAAGCAAGTTAAAATTTTGTCTTACTAAATTTTGCACTTGTTTGGCGAGATAGCATGATTCTTGTCGACTAGCGAGTTGCTCTTTAAGGACGGTGCCTCCTAATGCAGAGGCATTTTTTCAAAGGTTATGTAAGACTGGGAGAAAGGCAGATCTTAGCAAGGGTCATTGAAATCCAAAAAGAAAAATGTGGGTAACCTAGCCTTTTTCAGAGATTATTAAGTAACCATAATGTTAAAAAAGCTTTAAATACAGAACAATGCATGCCATTTTCTTTCCAAATTTTAGCTCAATTAAATGGTGGTTCCCTACGTTTTTCTCTTTGGATTCTGATAGCCGTTGCTAAGATCTGCTTTTCCCGCATAGTCATAAACCGCGCAAAAATACCCTTGCCGTATTGTAGGTACCGTCCTTAAGAAACACGGTATCTCGAACCAGACTCGAGCTGCGCAACGCATGCGCAGTAACAAAAGGAAGCACCGTCGTTAAAGCCTGGATTGTGCTGTCAAAGACACACAGTATCGATGTTGCATCGAGATATTGCGATAAATTCTTAGGCTGCGTTCCTTTCAGTTAGTCAATCCCTTTTCACGGATTTAGTCAAGAGATTAGCTTATTCAAACTGTCAAGATTTTCATACTAGCTTGAGAAAAAGTCTGCAAACAGTCAATCAATCCATGGTTGTTTGCACGTTGTAAGACGAGATCCGAAGCAGGTTTTCAGGCATCAACCTGAACGATTCACCTCCGTAATTGGATCGCTCAAATTGCAATCTAAGATTGGGCTTCTCCTGAATGGAACGGAAAATCGGATCTTCGATCCTAAAAACCCCTGAAAAACGCGACCTCGATTGTCAATATCGTGTTCATGTCGTATGGTAATCTCTTTATTTGAGAGATGCGAATTGGCCCAAGCTTTGCCGATTGATAATAATTTGTGTTTGCTTTATTTGTTCCTGGTTATTACTACACCCTGTGATGGGCTAAAAAAACCTCCCGCAAAAAAATCTTTCTCAACCGATAACAACTAAATCCAAAACCAATGATATCTTTGTCGCACGCGTTTTCCCGCGCTCGGCCCGCGACTTTCACATGTATCTTCTGCGCGTTCTGATTGGTTCATTGGATCGGCATCCCTTGTGGTTGTCTAAAACGGTTACTTTGGTTTAAGTTCCACGACTTCAGTTGAAAACCACTCTATGCTAGAGTAATGTTAAATATGAAAAACATAAGTAATGCAAGAGTCTTTCTCACGGTGATATGGACTGCTCAGTGTTACACACAGGAACTAATATGCATGGGATCAGGCTACATACGTATAATTATATACTGATACTACTGGCAAAGAAGCAAGCTTGTCGTTCTTCTTTCTTGAGCCTACCTCGAAAAATTACTAAGTAATACTGACCTAATAAGGAGTTTGCAAGCATTGCATATTTTGTTTTTTTCCTTCAAATAAAGTTGTTGACGTTGTTGGTTTTGCCTGAAGTTCATTTTGTTTTTACTAAGACCACTTTAAAGGCCCGTGTACACGTCGCGCTTTCAAATGCAACTTTTTCGCAAGTGTAAACTAGTAGCGATTTCGCTGCGATTCCGTTGATATATTTGCTGCAGATTCCCCAAAATCGGGTCTTTCTTCAGGTACCGGAACACATTGTCCTTCTTTTGTTTGTGAGACATTGTAATTTGGTTCTCTTTTGGAGTTGAATTGTCTTCTGTCTCTTATTTCTTTTGTTCTACGTCATTCGTTCTGCGGTACTCACAGAAGGAACCTTCTACCCCTGCGATGTCACGGCGACAAATCGCACAGAAATCGCCGATAGGTTACACTTGCAATGTTTATCGCGAGCTAGCGTGCGACAAAAATTGCATAAAAAAATCGCATGTGTAAACCGGCCTTAACAGGCAACCTAAATTTAATAAACTCGTGGCAAAATAATAATAAAAATAATGGCGTTTTCGTAATTTCACACCACAAAATTCTAAAACGCTGAATTTCTTTGTTTAGTTGACACTTCATTCAAGTTCCCGGTGGTGTCTACACGAGGGGAAATGTCAGGAAGATAGTCCAATTTGGTGTTTGATTGGCTGAATTCATGTTAAGTTGTACGAACAGTTTAGACGAGGGGACAACCACAATTGTGTGGTATTCAGTGCAGCTTGTCCCACGATTTCAAACCAGTCGCATGGACCAAATTTTGGTCACCGGACTAGATTCTTTTCACTCGATGGGTGATTGGTTCCGGCCTAAGATTAGTCGCAGGCACCAGTTCTCTAGTGTGTGCCGATCTCAACAGTTTGTCACTTGCATGAGTTTGCTAACATGATGCTGCAAACTTAAGTTTTGTCCTGACCAGCTCTGACGTGCAAGAACCCTTTGTGTCTTCCATGTTGAAATCCAAAAAACCTGACGGACTTGCTTGTCAAAAGCTGGTGGGAAAAAAAGATTAACTTACCAGCCCCCGGTCAGCGGAAATGAATTAAGGATTTGCAAGAAATGGAAGCTCATGATATAGACTGGCCCTCTGCTCAGTAAACGATTGCTAAAAAATGTACCAACAGCACTAAATTGATGGAATACCATTATAGACTTCTTTACCAAAATCTGGTAACGAATAAATCTCTGGTTAAAATGGGGTCAGTAAGGAAGATGGGAGATGTACCTTGTGTTGTGCGGAATCGAAAAGTATCTATCATCTTTTCTGGTCTTGTAAGACGACCGAACTCTTTTGGAGACACCTAAAACGCTTCTTCAAAGGCGTAGCCTGTTGCCCGAAAACTACACACTTTATTAAACTTGGGTGTGAGGCCTGACAAATCAAGACACAATAAATCTATCCAGCAATTTAATATTACTACTTGCAAGATTTTTGATCTGGCTTTTTGCAGGAGCAAAGAAGCTGTTCCAACTATCGAGAGATTTATGCTATTTGTAGAACGACAATACAGAGAAATTGAACCATTTTCTACGTTTCTAAATGATAATTAGTCTTGGGCACATGATCTATGTTTTTGTTGTTGTTGTTGTTGTTGTTCCCTATTCATCTATCCTTTCCCACCAGGAGCTCCTGTTCCTACCTTTCGAGTTCAACTACAGTTTGTGTGACCTGATGACGATGATTCAGCATAAAATACTGGATGTTACATGTTACATGTAGCTGCCCCTTTACCGATCGGAGTGTTCGTCTGAACGTTGCTCATTCCCAGTTTTCTTATAGCATCATACTTTACACCAACGAACGAGTTGTCCTGAGATCTTTGGTTCGACGGTGTCTTGCATCAGCACTGGATGTTTGCAGATACCATCAAAATAACACGCTCTTTACTTAGTATATCCCTGGTTGTAGTTCACGGCTAAATTTTCTCCTTTTTTGATTGCCTTACATTAAACACGTGACGTAACAGTGTTCCTCCGCAGAGGCAAACTATCAGGAAATAGTGTCCGTCCGGTGAAAAAACCCGGATGGATAGTATCCAAAGGTAGAAATCTTTTTATATTTTTGCTATTTCCGTTATTTTTCTCTTTCTATTCCTTTTCCTCTTTTGTTGCTTTTTGTAGCTTTTAATCCTAAAACTCAAACTCGGTGCACTGACGATCCGAAAGAGCTGATATTTGTTTAAGAACATCAAATTTTCGCGGGCCGAGGTAACTATTAGTCGATAGACCCTCGACAGAAACACTCCATTGTTTAAATATGAGCAAGTGCGTGCTTTGATTGGCTCCTTACTAATAGGCCATCAGCCCATATCAACTCGTATCGTACGAACAAAGAAGTTGCGCAACCGCTGAGACAGCCCCGGGGGGGTACTCCCTATAGTGAACTATACAGGGAGGCTCCCCCCGAAAGGGGTGCCTTTTTTAAGCTCGCAGTATATTAAAGGGTAGGGAAATTGCCATTTTAGTATACGAAAGGGTCACAAAATCAGCTGTAAAGTAGACGAAATGGTGGCTAAAGCGAAGTATATCAAAGAGTGCCACATTTTGGCAGATACATGACTACGCAACTGAATCAGAACGACTGAAAGCCGGGGAAAACGTGGCGATTACAGGGAATTTTCTTGTTTTAGCTTAACCTTGAGGAATAAGAAAGGGGTGCTATTTTTCTCTAAGTATATGAAAGGGTACCATTTTGGTACAAATTAGTATATTAAAGGGTAAGGGTTTGAACCTTCGGGTGGAGCCTCCCCGTAAAAAAATTTTATTGTTAAGCCCCCCTCCCGGGGGAGACAGATGACGATTATGAACTTTTTTGAACAGAATTGTTAATAAAAAACGCTTTTAATCTTGCTATAGTTAAGGCTGTATATATATTTTTTCATTTGCCGTTTGAAAGCCGGACTGACTATATAGATCCTGTGGGTGAACTTTACCTTTGGCCGGATCAGTTTTTGTTTTATTTCATGTTTGATTGTCTCTTGTTGAAATAACGAGCCAACTGTGCCAATTAAAGCCTTATTATAATAAAGTTTCGATATAACGCGCGCTCTGATTGGTTGAAACAGCGTGCTTTATCAGAGTACAGATGCACGGAGTAGCCCGTGACGCCATTCTGCGCGCGCTGGCAAGCTGAAAACCTTTCGCGGTTTTGGCTTTTTTATTTGTTAATTAAAATCACGTTCAACTCGAGTGAAACTGTGGCGAAACAGAGGTCTATAAATTAAGTTTTGACCGAAGGAAATCATGACAGAAATCAAACATGATTAAAACAAAAAGCAGAGCCACGGCAGAAGCCTATGATATGCTCCTGCCCAACGGTCAATTCAACGCTTTATGCTGCGCGCGCGCTTGGGAACGAGCTAACGGGTTCTGTTGAGCCTGCAGTTGCATCAGCGGTTTATTTACCGAAAAACAAAATGGCGACCTTGGCGGTAAATTCGGAGATAAAGATGGAAGATGTTAGCCAAGTTCTAAAACTGTAAGTTGGAAGTTTTTAAAGCCATTTTTTTCACAATTCAATTCAGTTACATGTGATCAGCATTTTTTGAATTCATAATCAGGCTAGAAGAGCTAATAACAAAGACTCACGCGCTTTGTTTGCTGAGAAGAAAGGAAACCGAATGTTGTGTTCAGCAATGTCAAGACCTTCTCAAACCATGGTAAGCGAACGTTTATCTTTGAGGATTTTGTTCGTGTCGCTCGTGTAAATGTCTTTCAAGCTGTCTTCTATTAACTAAACAATCTCTCTTTGACGGCCATCTAACCACTGCTTGGGGTTGTTGACCAAGGTCATGTTTTACCAGGGCGTAACATGTCGATCAAAATCGATCATCGAAAACGTAGTCGATAAGTCGAAAGTACTCGATATTTGTCGACAATTGTCAATCGACAAGTTTAATTTGTCGATAAAAGTCGATAATCACAAGGTTTTCAACTGATTATCGACTTTTATCGACAAATATGGAGACCAATTTTCACAAAGTCCCACGTTACATATAGACAAAACTTTGAAAGTGACTCACCAAGGCAACTATTCAAAAAAGAAATGATTTAAATGCGATACTACGTATCAAAATAGCGTGTTACTCTCACAGGCATAATTTGAATGTTGTATGCCGAGTGGTTCCTCATGGAAGTCGAGATTAGGTTTGCCAACTAAACAGCGAACTGCAGGTTGATACATGCACCAAGGATTCGTACATGCATTTGTAATAGTTTGACCAAGGATTTACAATAACTTTTTGGTCGAAAGGTTGCTATTTCAAGTGTGGAACCTCTCTCTTTCGAAACAAGCTTCTTCACAGCACAGTCGCCTTCGGACGTGAAAGCGAGGTCATTTGCTGTCCGTCCAAGGTCTATGACGTATTTCTGTATCCGGTACCTAAGCCACAAATCGAGTTTCTTTTCGCAAAATGTTCATGACCATGCTTCTTTGCTACTCCCGCGTCAAGTTTAGGTTGCGTTCACCTGACGTCGAACGCAATCACTGATGCGTCTATTACTGCGATGGTCTTCTTGACAGTTCATTCACTCATCACAGTCGGAGAGTATTGTGAGATTCGATCTGAAAATGATTTACTTTTGCTGTAGTTTCTGCTTTCACCTCATGTTTATTTTAGTTTTTCAAAATTTACAGTGTAGAATCGGTAAAATTAAGTCTTGGCACAGTCAATCCTGCTTCGTTATAAATTTTCTGCGTTCAGCAACTGTAGTCTTGTCTCCCACCATACATCGTTTTGTTTTCGATACTTGTCGATTGAAATCGATCAAAATCGAACTGTAACATTGAAAATCGATCAAAATCGATAATCACAAGAAATCGGGTGGTCGATTTTTATCGACTTCCGATATTTGTCGATTGATTACTATCGACAACGATCGACAACGATCGACTTTTATCGACTATCGAAATTATCCACATGTTACGCCCTGGTTTTACGTATGTTATGGCCACATGCATGTCTTGTCCTACATCTACAAGCAAAAGAAAAGCCTGCAAAAACCTTGACTCAGAGAAATGTTATACACATGTACTTTAAGGGATCCTCCTTCAACCTCAAAACCTTTTCAATGTCAATATTATTCAGTTTCAGGTATATGACGTTTTTAGGAAAAGGCTTGGCTGTTTTATCACTATGTGGATTCTATGTGCATAACGCACTAGTCAGTGGAAAGCCCATACCCCCACACCTGGGGAATAGCTGGGCATTAGACCAGGCCTGCCTTCTACGTGTAAATGAAGCAAATTCCCTGCTATGTGGAGCAATATTTCAAAAATCACAAATACCTAATGTTGACCAAAAGCAATATAATTATTTAAAGAATGTTCCCCTCAAATTAAACTGTAAATGGTTTGAACCCAGGAGTCATATCATAATTTGGTAAATTGTGATTGTCCGGGTGACTGTAGTCCTGAGAAGGACTGTTTGAGGTGACATTGACTGACGTTTCGACAACCTGAGCGGAAGTCATCATCAGAGTCAAGTGAACTGTGAATCATCAGTAGATGTTATAAGTCTCTGGTCGTTGTTCTGATTGGTCGACGATCTCGTGATGTTATTGGTCGTCTGTAAGTTAAGCCGTGATGTTATTGGCTGTGAAGACTGTTAAACGTGATTGGTGCGTTTCGATCGGTCTTTTGTTAGTCAAATGTCTGTTGGTCTATTGTTAGTCAAATAAGTCGGTTTGTCTATTGTTTGTCTGTCTTGTTATTGTCGGCAATCAGTCATTTGTAAGGTGCAGGTAGCTGTTGGCAACGGTTCAGTGGTGTTTGTTCTAAGTTAGTAAACCAGCTTTCCAGAGTGATTTGTTGATAGTAGTCTGTACTGTAGGTAACACTTTCAGCAGAGTCCCAGTCGATTCTGTGGTTAGTTTTTAAATGGTGCTCAGCAATGTGATTCTTGATATCACCATTTCTAGTCACTCGTTTGTGTTCAGTCAGTCGGACGTTCAATTTTCTGCCGGTCTCACCAATATAAGTGGCCTGGCAGTCACAGCATTTTATTTTATAAACTGCTCCCCGTCTGTTGCTCAGTTCGTGTTACCTATCACTACTTTACGACAGCTACTGGTGAGCGTTAAAGACAAAGACGAACCGAGCGACAGACGGGGAGCAGTTTATAAAATCAAATGCTGCGACTGACTGAACACAAATGAGTGACTAGAAATGGTGATATCAACAATCACATTGCTGAGCACCATTTAAAAACTAACCACAGAATCGACTGGGACTCTGCTGAATGCGTTACCTACCGTACGGACTACTATCAACAAATCACTCTGGAAAGCTGGTTTACTAACTTAGAACAAACACCACTGAACCATTGCCAACAGCTACCTGCACCTTACAAATGACTGATTGCCGACAATAACAAGGCAGACAAACAATAGACCAACCGACTTATTTGACTAACAATCGACCAACGGACACTTGACTAACAAAAGACGGATCGAAATGCACCAAACACGTTTGACAGTCTTCACAGCCAATAACATCACGGCTTAACTGACAGATGACCAATAATATCACGAGATCGTCGACCAATCAGGATAACGACCAGAGACTTATAGCATCTACTGACGATTCACAGTTCATTTGACTCTGTCGATGACTTCCGCTCAGGTTGTCAAAACGTCAGTCAATGCCACCTAAAACAGTCCTTCTCAGGACTACACTCACCCGCACGATCACAATTTACCGAATAAATTTATCAAATTAAACTGTTCTAAATAAAGTAACAAATATACTGTTCATTATTCTGCTATGAAATCGTTAAAGGGAATACGTCAGCTATTTTGAACCAATGCTTAAAAAAACCAAAAGTCGTATAATATTTTGCATCAATGAAAACCTAACAACAATGGTACAGTTTGAGTAAAGTCGCTATACTAGTGCATGTCCAGGATGGAAATGGATTGCAACTTGAAAAAGTTCGGCTACCTTTTCAATGTCTTGAGAAAAATAAGAAAACCAGTGTGGTTCGTTTTCTTCCTCCTGGTGAGACACAGTCCCTTTAAGTTTTCTCTGGACACGTATAAAAATCAGCTGCAACACGGTGACGCAAGCAAGATTGTAAATTAAACAATATAGTACCTTGAGTAACCAAACTGTACCCGTGTGCCGAAACCGTATTTCCTTGGCAAAATGTGTTTAAAAAAATCACTTGGTGAATCCCCGTCTAAGCCCCGTTCATGGTCCCCGGTCGCTGATACTTTAGTCTAACTTTGTTTAAACCCTGCATACCGTAGCAAAAGGGAAAGTCTAAAACCGCTCAAATCCCCTGCTAATGCCCTGCATTCCCCAGGTATGGGGGTGCGGGGCTTTCCACTGACTAGTACATAATCTGTTTTTTTTTACTTCATAATTATAGGCCACTAAAAACCAAATTGGATAAGAAAAAGGAAGAAAACGTGGGTAAGTCTGGGAAACTGAAAATGATGCAGAATGAGAATTCCACTGCAGAAGAGACAAGGGTTGATAGCAAAGGTGAGGTGCTTGATGTAAAAGGTGGGGAGTGTGCCACTGACAATAACACTTACACTGTACACTGTAGTTGACAGTTTAGAGGTCTACAATGTTGTTGTACAGTAAAAACCTGCATCTAAGAACCTAAAAT